>OY735240.1:35690778-35708278 GCA_963457665.1 Thysanoteuthis rhombus | reverse complement strand
GACCATTAAACAGACCGACCGACCGGAAAGCGTCTAATAGAGACGTGTGGACACATCTAAAAAAATAAAATGAGACAAGAGATAAGTTTGGAACACGATGTGCCACCTTTTACCTAATTACTCCAATTACACAGCATTACACACCAAACGCATTTTCCATCCATGGCAGTGGTTTAGTACTAAAAAAAGGGGCGAGGGGACACAGAGCTACCTGTCCGCTCTGAGATATTTTTTTTTGAATTTAACCAAATTTTTCGGCGCTTTCAAGGTTATATAGGATGAATATTTCGACATATGTACGAAATTATTTTTGCTTATCAATGAACTGTTCAAATAGAGTATTCTAGTAGGTCCCAAGAGATCATATGGGAAATTGTGGCTGGCAAAAAACAAAAACCAAGATGGCGAGATGAACTACACAAATTCAGAAAGTTTTAGCTACACAACGCTCATGATAGAGAGTTCTGATGAATCTTGGGGAACGTTCAACGAAGGACGCTGAAAGGTTTCGGCTGCTATTGTTGCTGCTGCTGCTGCTGTTGCTGTTGATGATGATGATGAGGAGGAGGAGGAGGAGGATATAACGTCCCCCTCCAATGTAAGGAAACGCCATTTAGTCCAATCGAAATAGAAAAATAAATATGGTGACACCCAGAAAAAATGTCTACAAAATGAATTTCGAACCAGAAAAATATCTCCTTCAAGGATCTGAAAACCTCTCTTTTCTTCTCTTTGGGGAAATTTAGTTATTTGCGATAATTTACAGTAAAGATTGGCTGCTGATGAAGACTGAAGAAAATCTGAGGAAGAAAAACATTTCTCTTTTTGCAACCTTCACTGAATTTTCCACAGGAAGGCTTGTCGGCGGCAAGAATCCTTGTTTTTTTTTTTGTTGTTGTTGTTCTTTATTATCCTGAGAGTTTTAATTAAGTCTCCTTTTGCCCTCCTCTCAAACAACTGCATCAGAAGCGATTTCAGAAGAAAGATGACAACAGAACAGACGCTATTTTCTTTTTTTTTTCTATTGCAAAGGGAAAATGAAACTAATAAAATAAAAACCGAACTTGTTTAACCAAAAAGATCAAAGAAATTCCAGTGAAATTTGATTTATATTAGAAGCAGAAACATATCTCACCCACTTCAGATCGATTGATCTCATTTTATCTAACAAGGTGTGTCCTCCTTCCTCTCCTTATCTAGACAGTGTGAATATATATATATATATATATATATATATATATATATATATATATATATATATATATATATATATATAATCATCCCTTGGTATTTGCGGCTTTTATATCCGCAGGTTTTTTTAAATAATTCAATCGGACTTCGGGGGAGAGATTTGCGGCGTACTGCAAGAAATGTATGCGTAGTATTAACAAAGTACAAAAAGTGTCTGAAATCATAAATGCATCGTAATTATATTATTAATATAATATCTCATCTGTGTAGACTATATCAGCCCGGTTTATATGCGCATAAAAATCTCGCAAATCGGTTGGTCGAACGATATTTTAGACACTACATTCTTTTTGCCATTCATTGCGCTGTTAGCAAATTTATTAATTCATCCTTTAGTAGATAAAGTATTATAAATCATTATTAATATTTCTGTTCATATTTGTTCTACTATTCACAGTCATCCGAATATTTTTGTTGCTTTATATCACAGCATATATCAAAACAGATAAAAAAGTTTTTTTTCAAAAAGCAGAAAAGTATTCACGTAAACAGTTGCATAAAAAGTAGCTAAAAAATGTTAAAAAATCACTGTACAGCAATTTTATGAGATTTATGGTTTTCGTTAATCAACAGTATTTTTCTTCTACTTGATTCTATTTTAACGACCTTTCGAAACGTATTGTAATGATCAAATATCTTCTCCGGAAGTTCATTCTAGTCATAACTCCAAGAAAATAGCGTTAAGTTAGTCGTAAGAAAAAGAAGAATATTTTCGAGTACTCACAGAGGATTTCTGGGCAGATAAAGATCTCTTCACTATCCATACATTTTCACACAGAAGACAAAAAGAACAAAAACACAGAGAGACATATCCTATTACCCGCCAACTCAATACCTACACACCTCAGCAAAAATCTAAAAGAGCTAGGTACACACATCGTATCAAAAACATCCACCACTAACGAAAAATATTAAAGATTTGAAATAAAATAGCACGCTAACCCTGCCCCTCTGAGGCAGGCATCTACAAGGTACTTCGTCATTGCAACATTTTACATAGGAGAAACAGCCAGATGTCTCAAAAAGCGAATTTACGAACACCGCAGAGCCCTAATACTGGATAATCACTTGGACATTTTTGTCCATTATTGGAATCTCTTACACTACAATCTTTACCAAAAAAAAACAAAAATGATCAAACATTAACACCTCTCCAAAAGATGGCTGCATTGGATCTGTCTTCTTTTTGTTCAGCGATACGATTATCCAATGCCCTGGTATTTTCCAATTCTCCCAATAAAAGTAAAATTAGACAACAAAAGATAGTACCTCATACTCTTGAACATAACTAATTTGATGCTTGCAAAAGGTATGACTTTCTAAATAAGACCCTTGAATAATTTCATTAAAAAACTCACCCTTCCCCCAACAGCTATCACATCACCGGGACACTCTCATTTTCCTCCCGAAAACAACCTTATCAAAAATTAACACCCACTTGCCTAGAGCCCTAAATTATTCATATAAAAAAAGCCTTTCCTTTTGATACAGAGTAATAAAAAAAATTTGTCTGCCCCAACTGCTATCCGGGTATTTCTGTAATTTTCACCATATCTCTCTAATTAACTTTTATTTTCATTATCTGAGACAGGTGACAGGTGTGTAGGCTGTAGCACTCTTTCATAAAAAAAAGAAATTGAGACATACTTAATAGTTTCACGTTTGTTTGTTTTTTTTTTCATATTGTCAACATTTCCACAATATTCAAGCGTATGTGTGTTGAAACATTGATCACTATTGAATAAAGAAATTTTGAGATACATATATATATATTAGATAAATTATTGAGTCATCCACAGGTAGCTGTTTCGTTGCATCACAACTCTTTAGTGTGTCTATAGACTATTCATTATCCTATCCAGTTCAACGAGGTTGGACCGAAACCTTCACTTCAGACCCAAAGGCTGGCATTTTACCCCAGCGCTACGTAGAACTTGACAGTCAGTAAGACTGAATTCAAGCAATATATTGACTTGTGCCCAACTCCCCATCCACCAGAGTGCTCCATTCGAAAGTTGGAAGAGCATTGCCATGAAGTTCATAGCGAACGAGTTGTCTTACTTAAAGGGTGCTCAACCCTGAATAAGGGAACATAAATTATAATGACAATTAATTATCACTTATATAAAATATATTTATTTATATATATACATATATATGTATTAAAATACAATATTTATATCATATCATATATCTATATATATATATATATATATATATATATATATATATATATATATATACACTCATATTCTATTACAATTTAGATTTGTTCGGACTAAATTCGTGGTCGTGCAAAGGAGAGATAGACAACATAAACGATACCTTCCAGCAAATAATAATGTTAATCTCATACTGTGTATTTCTATAAGACTTGTTATGGTTGCTTCGTTTCTTTGATTAAATCACTGTTGTTGGGTTATTCGTGTTCATTCAATCCTTTTATCAATTCAAATTGATTCTTCTCAGATAGTTTCATATGAATTGAAACGTTTTAAATGATTACGTTCCGTATACTTCATAAATCAAGCTCTAAATTCATAATAAAATTTCGACCGAAATTCGATGATTCTAAAAGATCAGCTTGGAAATGTTCCGTTATTATATGACCTGGCATCAAAATGAAAATGGTGATCTCATTCATTTTATTGAATATAGAACTTCTTTTTTCCATCAAACAGCAGAAGGAAAAATTAGAATTAAATCAAAAATTATGATTTACTCAGAGAAAACCAATTCCTTATCTATGCCGAAAATGATAAACTGAAACAATCGCATCCATACACATAAAATCGCATGGTTACTTACGCAGGGATATATAGCGTAAGATACAAAGACAATGCAGAGAGATGGGTTGCAAGCGTGTAACGGTTGATCAGATGCTAAAACAACTGGCATCATAAAAAATAACATAATCGTTTCATGTTATACATCGATGAATTAAACAAATTGATATTTTAGTATGAATGTATTTATATATGTTTGAGGATGAAATTAACTTGGGAATGATAAGTTGGGAGGGTTTTTTTAATGTTTTCAATCAGTTGAAATAACCACTTACATTTTTAAATATTGATGTGTTAAACTTCAACCGAAAGAAAAATATAAACGTCTCGTTTTTTTTTAAGAATAGAATTTAGGTTTCTCTCGCAATATATAAGAAATTTTTTTTTGCGAAATGCTGTCGACTTATTGCTTTAAAATTTCGAAAAAATATAAAATATAAGATGTAGAAGATCGAGAGATTAATGTTTTAACACACCAGTATTATTGTAGGTGTGAAAAATATAAACGTATTTTTTTCCAGAAAATCGACACCTGAGAAATTCAAAATTCTGACCAAAATCTACGCATCATCCGATTTTAACAAAATTTTCCATACTTGTTTGATAAAGGAGAATATATTTTTTTCAATGATTTTTCATAGCAGATATTGGAAAAGAAGAATTTTTTCATCTGATTTTTGCCTTACCTTTTATTTTTTAATGATTTATTTTATTAACACATTGATATTTTCATGAATTTTTACACACTTAAAAGATAAATCCCTTGAGATATTAATTTCGAATTACCATCATTTCACGAGTCAGGGTGTTCAATTCGCAACTGAGTAATATCGGTGACAAGCAGAATAGTTTCTACTAAAATACTTAATGATTTTAGCATACAGAACACACACACACACACACACACACATATATATATATATATATATATATATAATGGAGAAATAATATAAGTTTTCTTTGGGGACCCCTGTCAAGGTTGTTGTTAGTTCATTTGGCAAGAGCAGGGCCACGTACAGACGGCTCCCTGATGAACGTGGATTTCACTCCAAATTCTCCTCTCATTCATTCTCGGTCTATATGTGCTCTATTTGTTTCTTGTGTTTACGTTGTTTAGTCTGAGTGATGTATTAACCGTGTAATGATGGGAGATCATTTTAAGTGAGAGTTTTAATGTAATATAACGCAATGTATAATCATATATATATATATATGTGTGTGTGTATGTGTGTGTAAATACTTACTTACAATTGCATATATGTCTGATCTCAACTCTTTTGCTTTATATCTCAGACTCTATCTATTTAAGTATCACTGTCAATTCTTATCAAGCCATCTCTTCATATGTTGCTGAACTCATTTTTCAACTAATGTAAAAATGCTATCTCAGATAACCCTGTCTACAAATTCATACTTGTGTGCGTTTGTGTGTGTGTGTGTACGTTTTGTGTGTGTAAATATGTGTATAAGTTCGTTTTGCCATGGCAAGTTTACGCAAATGTGGCTATGATTGTGTGAGTATTAATGTATAAGTGTATATACCACAGCGTGGCCAACCGCTGCTCGCGTGCCACATGCGGCTCTTTGACATTTAATGCGTGGCTCCTGGGAATATGTAGACCAAGTGCCTTTTTTCGTTATATTTAACATGAAATGTAAATAAGTAGAAAAAAACTTGATGTTTTTTTTCCTTGGTACGAACTGCGACATGACTGTATTGAAACGTAAGTTTAAAGTTCATGTTTAGAATAGATATTTGACTACAGCTGAAGAGAAGCTATAAGCACTGAATTACCGTATTGATACTGGTTTCCCATATTTTTTCGTTTTATATATATATATATATATATATATATATATATATATGTATATATGTATGTATGTATTGTGTTATCAAATTTTAATCTAACATAAGTCTCACGTTTATGCAAAATATCTCAAAATCTAAGATTTTATTATAAAATTAGAATTTAATTCATGAAGTGTGATTATTTAAAACGTTCCAATTTATATGCAACTATCTGAAACGAATCAATTTGAATTGATAAGAGGATTAAATGGAGAAGAATGAACAAACACAACAATGATTTATTCAAAGAAATGGCATACGGAGCAACCATAAGAAGTCTTATTGAAACACACAGTATAAAATTATTATCATTTGCTGGAAGCTATGTTGAATGTTGGCCATCTTTCCTTTGTGCGACAACGAAATTAGTCCGAACGAATCACATACAAGCTTAGATAACAATAGACTATGAATGAACGAACACACACACGCACACACAAAATTATATATATATATATATATATATATATATATATATATATATATGTGTGTGTGTGTGTGTATTGAGGAAATGTTGACAATGTGGAAAAGGAAAAAGACTTTTGACTACTTATTGCACCTAGCTTACTTTGAAAGCGAAAGTTGATTCAAGGGAAATGGTGAAAATTACGGATGGTAGTTAGGGCAGAGAAATTGTAGGGTATAGGTGGAGACAAATGTTTTTTTTATTATCATTATTGTATATTAAAAGGGAAGAGTTTTTGATGTATGCAAGTTGAGTCTCTAGACAAGCGGGTGTCCTCTTCTGTAGATTAGATGTTGTGGGAAGGGAAATGAAAGTGACCTGATGATGGGGTCCGTGTGGGAAGAATTATGGCTATGGCAGTAAATTAGGAAAAATTACAGAGTATTGAAGGGATCTATAAAAATATGTGTAAAGAGGGAAAAGGGTTTAGAATCATACGTAGGGCTGTTTAGCCAGTATCAAACGTGTTACTGTCAATTGTATGAGTTGGGTTTTTTTTAATGTTGCTTTATGATCAATTTTGCTAGTGGTTGGGCTAATAGGAAATTACCTCGACGTTGGTTATTCGTATTGCTGACCGCTTTGAGGGCAGATTCAATGCACCCGCATTTATTAAGATGTATTTGTGTTCTATCTTTTGCGCCTTTTTCAGGTCAAAATGTGGTGTAAAAGATTTCGATACATATGTGTGTGTATGTGTGTATGTAGTTGGTGAATATTCAAATAACCAGTTTAAAAAAAAACTACATATATGAATACATTGTGTATATGTATTTGTTTATATCTGCATAAGAAATATGTATTCAGCAATAAAAACTTACATTTTTATTTGTCACGCAACTCTGAAACATCTGAAGTTTATTATATGTTGCTCTGACAAGTTTATCCACCCTTGATATATATTATCGATGATATAACTTGTGTATCAGACAGGAATTTAGCAGGTTCTTTAGAAAAAATCATCCTCTATATTAATCTGCTTGTTTGACAGTACGACGGTTATGCTTTTTGATAATTACTCATTTTTCTCTTGTTTCTTGTGACACCAACGCGTTCTTGAGTTTTACAATTTCTTTCCTCTATTGATGTTTCACTTACTGCAAGGGTGAAGAAGGTGAGAAGTCAAACTAAAGCGTAATATCATCTAAAAATTTAGTAACAAAATGTTTGTCTACCAATGAAAACAAGTGTAAATTTCGATAATGTCTCGCTTCTCTCAAACATCTGAAGTCTATTGCATATTGGTCTTATACGAGGCAATCTGATCAGCCCTGTTATATTTGGATGCATGTGTGCGAGTGTGACGTGAGAGCTCTGTGGAGGTAATCAAGGTTTATATATTTTGAGAGCGCCAGTGTCGGTGTGATGGTGTGGGCGGCTTCAACCTGTTGTCACGACTCAAGGTCAGAGATCGACACTGAGGGTGTGCAGTGTGTTGATTGCAGAAAAAAATAGAAGGGGAAAAACGGTGGGGTACCTGCACGCCTACACTTTTCTCTGCAAGGAAATAAGAAGAAAACAATAAGGGTTAGAAGAAGAAGAAGAAGAAGAAGAAGAAGAAGAAGAAGAAGAAGAAGAAGAAGAAAATTGAAAACATATAAAGAAAAAAAGAGAAGAAGAAGAAGTATGTTGATGATTAGTGTGAATGATCAGGAGAATTAGGGAGATTTCGGGAGACTTGCAGTCACTTCAGATCCCTTGCGATAACCACCAGATACTTATGGTATGAATATGCAAACATTGATAATAAGTGAACAAGAATAATGAATACCAACAATAACAATAATAATAATAATAATAATAATAATAATAATAATAATAATAATAATAATAATAATAATAAACCAACAAAATTTGTTTAATGCAGAAAAAGGGAGAAGGATAAAAAAGATTTTTTTCATTTATAAGCAATCTGTTTTTTTAATCATTTGCACAGAATTTGTTACAGTTTTTTTTTTCTGAATCGTTAAAGTGCATCAGAAGACGCCAACAAAACAAGGCGAAATGCATCAAGCCTTATAAGACTTATTTTATGATAATTACAAAAAAGCCTGATCTAACAAACCTTTTTCTTAAATGACTCTTTTCCACATTGTCTAATTACTACTGCCATTCTGTCGAATTTCCTCACAGCCGCACAAGGAACATACCATCAAAATAAAATTGCAAACGAGCAACGAAGATTGGGAGGGATAAGAGAGAGAATTAGAAGTTAAAGGCAAAAGGGAGTGAAGAGCGGCAGCGTGCGATAATGAATAACCTCTACGGGTTCAGCTTGTCAAAATTGATATGCTTGTTTTAATTAAAGAAGTCTTGTGAACAATTATCGGAAAATGCCTGGTTAGTCACTTAATATAAACCGTCTCAAGACCATCGTATTTTGGTGGAATGTTGTATGGGGTGATCAAACTGATAAAAATTAGGGAAATTGGACAGTGATCATTAAAAAAAAGAACTGAAAAAAAAACAAGTGTGTTTGCCGCTGGACACAAACTCAGGGATCAATTTAGCATAGAGTTACATTGCAAACTGAACTGACACTGAAGACCTATTCATGGCTGGTTCGAAATGGAACATAAAATATTTTCTAGACATATTGAGGAGTAAATGTTCGAAATTTCAGCCATCAAGCTCCATTAGAGCAGCCTTTACGCGCATCTCATACGTACATACATACATATATACATATGAACATAGCCAGCCAGCCAGCCACACCAAGTTAAAAACTGAAGGAACTTATGCTGATGGTTTTGGTCATCGGTTCCATACAGGAGCAAGAATAATGATCGACCAAAGAAAATTGTAATATATATAAAAACGAAGATTGACGTGTAGGAGATATTGAAATTACTTTCGTCTGCAAACCGTTTATTTTACGGTGATAAAAAATTTGCGTAATATATATTTTTTTCGAATGGAATAAATCATTAGTAAAAATGGATTGTGACAGTTATAATCTGTTGATTTGATGTTAAAATGATGCCTGAAAGTTAGGCCATAGATGAGCTAGTTCTTATCTTGTGTGAAGATCTAGTACAGACTACTTTGGTTTCAAATTTACATCTAAAATTGGGTCATTCTATAGATGTGTGTCAAAAATCTACTCGTCATTACTAGAGATGGAGTAGAGATGTCACTCATATTATAAAGAATCAAATAAAGATATTGAATATTTCATTGAAGATGTTACTCACTTTATTATCATAGATTAAAGGGAGATATTGTTTATTTTATCAAAATATTACTCATTTTATTATTGTGAATTGAATGGAAGTATTGCTTATTTTATCAGCAATATCACTTATTTTGTTATTACAAATCAAATAAAAGTATTGTATATCTTATTACTGTGAGATAAATGAAAATATGGTGTATTTTCTCAAAAATATTACTCATTTTATTTCTACAAAATAGATTTAAAAATCTGCCTGTTATATCAAAAATATTACACATTTTATTACTATAAAATGAAATTTTTTTTTTCACAACAAATTAAATCAAAATATTTCTTATCTTATTACAATGAATCAAATAAGATTATTCTATTACAAATTAAATAAAAATATTACTTTTTATCAAAAACATTTTCTAATTCATCACCATAAATCAAATAAGAAAGTGTACTCATTTTTTGTTATTTCAGAACGACTAGATTCAGCTGGAAATATCTAAATTTGTAACACTGAACAAGGGACGTTTCGATATGTCAGTCAGTTACGCCAATCGATGATTGAGATGCTAGAGCATCACATAGCTTCAAATGAAAGATATTATTTGTGAAATCATTGTAATCGATCGTGAGATCCACAATCTGTGTTCAAAACCTGCGATGTTGCTTACGACAAGGTGTAGATCCAGTATATGTCGAAGTGCTGAAACATATATACAATCACAGCTGCTCCTTTATCAGGCTACATAAAGACTCGGACCCCTTTCAGCTCCAGAAAGGAGTAAGACAAGATGATACCAGCTCACCTAAACTCTTCACAGCCTGCCTCGAGATGATCTTCAGAAGACTTGACCGGGAGAGTAGAGGAATCGGAATAGACGGAGAGTATCTGAGCAAACTCAGATTTGCAGACGACATTGCCCTTTTCACAGAAAACCTATACGACCTCCAACTAATGATAGATTAACTAAATGAAGAGAGCAAAAAGTCAGCCTACACTTGAACTTCAGCAAGACGAAGATCATGTGCAACGACCACATCGGAGATTTTAAAAAATACTAAGATCAAAATCGAGGACACAGAACTGGAGAAAGTAGATCACTACATCTACCTAGGACAACGAATCTCCATGAGACCCTCAAAAGAAGAAGAAATCAAGCGAATGAGCAAGCTCAACCTTCAAAAATAAGAAGATTCCATTAATCCTAAAAAGAAGGGAGTATAAGCAAAGCATCTTCCCAATAGTCACTTACGGAGCTGAAACATGGAACCTAACCAAGAGACAGACCCGTAAGCTGAGAACCATGCAACGTTACAAGACAGCATAGTACATCCGGGAAAAGACAAGAGTCAGGGATATCATAGAATCCATTAAAAATCTCAAATGATAGTGGGCTGGCCATGTTGTAAGAATGGCAGACAACCGATGGGCATCGCGACTCACGACATGGATCCCTCGAGATCACAAGTGCAACCGAGGCCGGCAGAATATTAGACGGAGAGACGAGTTCGACAGTACTGGCTCCGCGACGCCCATGATAGAGAAATGTGGCGAATCCTGGGGAAGGTCTATGTCTAAAGAATGATGATGATGATGATGATGATGATGATGATGATGGTTGACAAGAAATAGTGTAAAATGACTTATAAGTTTTTTTTTTCAAAAATGCTCTCCGAAAATAGACACTGACAGGTTTTCCCGAGTCTCGCAACGTAATCTTCTTTTGTACCCAAATGTGCATCTGTGTATTTGTGTCCCACTATAATTCTGTGCCACAATCTGAGATGGGTTGAAAAAAAAATGTCTTACCATCTAACATCATTTTTTTTTCTTCTTCCGAGAATTGATTCAACTTAGTAACATCCCGTGTCGGTCATCGACAGAAGACGCTGCCCCTCCAGCTCTCGTAATGCTGTGTATCAGTCTCTCTCATATCGATTTCCTCTTGGATTTTCATTTCTTGTACGCATATTACATCTAGTTGGTATTTTATTTCGGTAAGTCTTGGTCGAGTTGTTTTTTCCCTGTATTTTATTGGTAGTGCCTCCTGCATTAAATATCGCTTGTTGGAGTCAGGTATCTCTCATTCTCGAGATGTCTTTGCCTATGTCTGACTGTTTTTCCAACTCCTGATCTTTCATTACACTGATAATTGATAATTAATCGATTTATCCGATAGCCAATAAAGAGGAACTATTTACGCCCAAACAATATGACGTAGTGTGACGAAAAAAGAGGAAAAAATCCTTTCTTTTTTTTCTCCTATTCACTCTTCTCTTCTTCATGTAAATACTTTCAATGTTTTTCAGTTAGGTCTGAAGGGGAAATGATTTGGGCTTCCATAGACATGTTGACGTTCATCTTTCAAATACCCCAAAACATAGGTAATAATCGTTTCTCTGATACAAGAGAGAGTTTTAAATATGAGACAATAAAGTAACGCCGGAGACCATACGCGGTCCGTTTAGAAAGTATCAGACATTGGTGGTATTCGGCAACCCATCAGAAGAGAAACTTACAGCATGTGGGTGATTAAATACTCTCGCGTGAGTATACTCTGTCAGCAGAGAGATATCATTGAGTGAATGCATGTACTGTGTCAGTGTTATGTCAATGACGGACCCTGCACATTTTCCACATCCCACCCCTTTTTTCTGGTATTTTCTTCGGGATCCAACTGTAGAATCTGTTCCACGGCAGAGCCCGAGGAGCTGGTACTGACACTTGCCTGCCGAGCGGGCTGGAGAGGGTGTGTAAAAGACCGAGTGCGCCGGTGCAATGCGTTAGCCAATGAGGTTTTACTGAGGCTACGCACTGCTAAGAGCATTGGGGAGCCTTTGGACTTGTCCTTCAGCTCTCCTATTATTACTCGGCCCAGCTGCGGGGGTCGGTTTCCCCGGAGAAGCACTGCTCCATTGCACTTAAAGGAGCTTTCGTGGCGGAAGATGCTTTGGCTGCAAAGCAAACCGTAGCCGCGATGGCTGGAGCCATTTTTGGACGGATGGTTTCCTATTCTTTCCACGTTAAGCTCGACCTTGTATCATACTTTGCTGCAGTGGTTTCTTTTTAGCCAAACATCACATCAACTCAAGTCCAGAGTTGGCTCCCTACGACACCCGACCTTTCTCATGGCTAAATTTGCTGTTGAAAGCGAGATTTCTGACCATGGATGAGATTGAAGAGCATGTGACAAAGAGTACTTCTCAGGCTGTTGAAAAGTAGAGGGAACGCCTGGATAAGTGTGTGGGAGTACCCTGAAAGTGTATGATTATTTCAATGTTAAAACAAATGTCCCTTTATTTATTCAACTGACTAGCCGATTTCTCCCTTCCCTGCTCATTGCTCATAGTCAGGAACACCACTGACAACTGGTACTACATATATGTCCCATTTCTCCCTTCCCTGCTCATTGCTCATAGTCAGGAACACCACTGACAACTGGTACTACATATATGTCCCATTTCTCCCTTCCCTACTCATTGCTCATAGTCAGGAACACCACTGACAACTGGTACTACATATATGTCCCATTTCTCCCTTCCCTGCTCATTGCTCATAGTCAGGAACACCACTGACAACTGGTACTACATATATGTCCCATTTCTCCCTTCCCTGCTCATTGCTCATAGTCAGGAACACCACTGACAACTGGTACTACATATATGTCCCATTTCTCCCTTCCCTACTCATTGCTCATAGTCAGGAACACCACTGACTATTGGTACTACATATAAGTCCCATTTACCCGAACACCCTAGGGAACAGATGTATATCGTATCCTTTGTACTGTTACAGTGCAATTGTTACGCTCAAACAATCATAACTTGAGTACATTTGAGGACAAAAACATTACTATATCTATGCTTGGATTAAAATTCACACTTTCTGACTCGAGGCTTAAACCGACGTTTGAAATATGCCAATCATATCAAAGGGGTTGGTGCACCGTATACATGGGGAAATGTATTTTTCATTCTGAATAGGAGCCTAATCAGGGGTACATATTATCTATGGTGGCAGATTATACAATGGTTTGATTCTTTTCGGATATGTATTGCTCTTTAAGGACCTGTCTGAAATCGTGGGATATTTCCCATCGACGTCATTTGACACCGTTCTAAAATGTCCAATTCCCAAATGTTAATTTCCCCACAATCAGTCGATCTGTGATGGAGATTTGAGCCCCAGCGACTGCTGCTAGATACATCTAGGGTGAAGATGCAATCGACAACAACAACAACAACACCTATAATAATAATAATAATAATAATAATAATAATAATAATAATAATAATAATAAATAACTACTGTGGGACTTTGACATCCAAACTGGCCACCTCATCCAGGCAAGAAGGCCGGACTTAGTAATAGTAGACAAAAAAAGGAAGGCCTGCCAAATAGTAGACGTTGCTGTACCTTCAGACCATAGAGTAAAAAAGAAGGAGGGTGAAAAAAGGGAAAAATACCAGGACCTAGCAAGGGAGTTAAAGAAAATGTGGAACATGAAAACCAGGGTAGTACCGGTCATAGTGGGAGCACTAGGAACTGTCCCCAAAACGCTGAGGGAGAGACTGGAGGAGATCGGGATTAGGGGGAGGATAGAGACCGTACAGACCACATCACTACTGGGAACTGCACGGATACTGAGGAAGGTGCTAGAGATATAAGGACTGCAACGAATCGTAGCTCTGTCATGATATGCGAAAGAGAGAGGAGACGTTAGCTGAAGACCTGAGGAGACTTATTGTCACTCAGCCTTCAGCGATAACCACTGGGCAACCGGTGTGAAACTGTAAATCGCAGAATTACTGCGACCTATGAGTACTAGGAGAGGAGGGCTGGAGACTTGAGGAGACTTGCTGTCACTCAAACTCCAGCGGTTACCACCAGGCAACTGGTGTGAGATTCCAAATAATAATAATAATAATAATTATAATAATAATAATAATATAAATACTGTTGTCACCTTGGTGGCTTGTGTGTTAGTTTGTCTGTTCAGCCCGAAGTGTCACGCTAAATCTAGCCGAATTATACTACAAACGACAAAGATTTAAATCTGCTCTGTAGCGGCCCACAGTACGGTACCATAACCATTACCCCAAGATAACACTTACTGAACACGTGTAAAAATTAGTGTCCAATTTCTAGGATGATTCATTTTGTAGCTTCAGTTGAACGCTTGGAATTATTTGGATGAGTCGTGTTAATTAATGATTTTTTAATTAATTCCTTTCCATATCCGACAGTTCATCAAAAGAAAATAATTTTCAAACAGGGATATTTTCAAGATGAAGGAAAAGAACAATTCTATGCTGGAAAATCTTCTCAGCTTTTAAAAATGTTCATAATGTAAAAAGCCCAAATCTGGTTTACGAATATTCATTTTAATGAAATGAAATGCAGAGCCGTTTTATATATTACCTCGCCGAAAATGTTAATAACTTGAAGTGGATTTTTCATCAACTATGTTGTATTGAAGTTAATAAAATTCTGAAGAACAATAATTTGACGCAATTGAGTATTACAGCTAGGATTTATCATTTTTAATCAAATAATTTCAATAGAGAAATAAACATAAATACATCTTTTTTCGTATTCAACACAAAGGCTTTTATAAATGCATATATTGAAAAGTCCTTCGATTTTTTGACATTTCAATTTTTCAAAATCATCTTTATCTTAATATATTATTCTATAAACTGCGTAGCTTCTGACACCTGGTTTCAAATCTTCTTATATTATAGAAGCGGTTTTATTTTCGTATGTGCTTTCGAGAGAAAATATTCGCGAGAAAGTTGGGGGGGTTTGGGGGGGGGGGGTAATAAAAAACAAGACGTCAGATATTTTGATTCTAAGGAAGAAGACCATTGGAAAAAGGTAATAGTTGAATTTATCTATATGACATTTTCAAAAATAAGGTACCTCTCTCTGTATATGTATGTTTGTATCGTGGACGTAGAATAATACAACAGTATGTAACTGAAAATGACAATTGGAGGGTGAAGTGAAAATCTCAAGAGATGGGTGTTACATCTTGATCTTTTATTCTTCCGTAGGCGTAGTTCGATGCATTTTGATGGGGGACGACACAGCCATCTTTTTCAGAGAAAAAAATATTTTTGGCGGTTCACAGAGAAAAAACTGCCAGTTTATATGTTTGATGCTGAAGAAGAGATTGTGATACCTATCTCTTGAGTTTTTCTCTTCGCCTTCCAATTGTCATTTTCATCTACATATTTGTAATGAGCTTATGGATTAATTTTCAATTCATTTATTCATTCCTTTATTTGCACTCAAATTGGATGATCCCATTAGTTGACTAACTTTCCAATTATACGACAAATGGAATAACGTCATAGATACTCTTAAAAATTCATGTCTGATCATCACATATTAAAATAGCTTGAGATGAGTTGAAACTTGAGAAAAACTCGAAATTAGGATTGTTAATTAATAAAAATTAGGATTATTAAAAATAAATTACCTATTGATGTAGCTTCAGGCTCTTTACATATATTAAGCTCCGTAGAATGATCTATACATATATTAAGTACCAGAGAACTATGCCAATTACGCTAGTATCACGGAGAACCAAGTTAAACTCCCTGTGTTGACCCCATAGATGGAACCACAAAATATGAATAGATACTATAGATGTATGTATTACGTTTCTAAATATCAAACGTTTTTTTTTCTTACATAGAGAATAAAGCTAAAATTGACTGATTTCTTAACGTAATTGATTTTTTTTTTTCAAATTCAAGGTAAATAGAAATAGATTTTGTTATGATTCAAGCCCTTAACATTTATGGTTTCTACCAACGAACTTGGACAAATTTTCAAGTGTGATTTCTGAATAAGATCCAATGGTGCTCAAGTTACTGATAACATAAACGAATCATTTGGAATCAACAGTACTAGAACGCAGAATGTCCGCTGTTGGTTCGATAAGTTCAAGTCTTGAAATATGGATACCAGAAACAAATCTCGAGGGAGAAACCAAACCGGTTTCTAATGATTAAGAATTATCGACTTCACTGGCCAGCGAAACCACGAGCAACCGTTCAAGCACTTTCTGGTGACTTCAGAACTTCAGTAGCGCGTATATCACTACATCTCAAGGCAACAGGGAAGATTAAGAAGCTGGAATAATGCATTCCACATTCTCTCAGCTACAGTAGCAGCCCTTTAGCGTCCGTCGTTGGACATAGATGCTTCCCAAGATTCGCCAGATCTTTCAATCATGGGCGTCGCAGAACAAATATTTCCTTAACTTACCTTGTTCATCATGCTATCTTACAGTCTTAGAGTCATACTTTCGCATAAGATCTCTGGAGATCTATTTCGTTACTCGTTCAACGGTTGTCTGACATTCTTACAACATGACCAGACCATTGCCATTTGAGCTTTCTAACGGATTCTATACCCGTTTTTAATCTAACATACAGCGTTGTCATGATCTCTCCGTGTTATGTTCAGCATGATTCTCTCCTGTGTACATAGCGTGGTTCTCAGGTTGGGGGGGTCAATTTTATGATTAGGTTCCATGTTCATTAAGCTAGTTTAAATGCTCCAAGACAGTGTGACACCTTACACCGCTAAGCGGGCAGTGTCTCGACTTACAGATTATGAATATGAAGTCTTGCAGTATCTTCCTTATTCGCCCGATATTTTTCCTGGAGATTATCATTCTTTTAAGCATTTTGAGCTACATATCTGTAATGAAATATCATAGAGAAGTCATTTGAAGACCATATGAGCACTGACGGGCTCCACTAACTTACAAATGTCGGAATTCATCAGTCATTCATCGCAATTTCGATAATCAAATACATCCACAAAAATAAAACAGTCGCTAAATCATCAAATCTGCAATGGTCGCGATAAACACCATACCACAGCGACCAGGATTTTACAATATATCCAAACACCTATCCAGGTCAATAGCTAAACAACAAAACATCATCTTCCACAGAAG
>OY735240.1:35665013-35690578 GCA_963457665.1 Thysanoteuthis rhombus | reverse complement strand
AAGAAAAAATGAGGAAATGAGAACGAGAAAACGAAAGAAATAATAGGAGAGTGAAAGAAAGAAGAATTGAAGCATGATAGAAATGAAGAATGAAAGGAAGAAAGAGAGTGAAAAGAACGAAAAAGGGGGGAAAAAGAAAGGGAGGACAGAAAGGACGATCCAAAGGAAGGAAAAAACTATGGGAGAAAGCAAGAAAGAAAAAAGAATAGAAAAATGAAAGAAAGAGAGAAGAGGAGAAAGAGAGAAAGGTGGAAAGAATGAGAGAAAGAAAAAACAGGAGAAAAAAAGAACAGAAGAACGAAAGAAAGGAAGAAAGAGAGAAGAAAAGAAGAGAGGGACAGGAAGGAAGAAAGAAATAAAGGGGGGAAGAAGAAGAAAGAAGAGAGAAAAGAGAAGAAAGGAGAAAAGTAGAAAGAGTGAGAGCAAGAAAAATCGGAGAAAAAAAGAACAGAAGTACGAAAGAAATAAGAAAGGAAAAAGAGAAAGAAAGAAAGAAAAGAAAGAGAGAAAAAAGAGAATAAGAAAGGAAGGAAGGAGAGAGAGAGACAGAAAGAAAGAACGAAATAAAGGAAAGAAAAGAAGAAAGACGGAAGGAAGAAAGCAAAGCACCTGTACAAGTATTGAGAATCGACTTGCATTTGATCTCCTTAGTAGCACTATAAGACGAACTCAAGCTAGCTAGTATAAACACATTGAAACCTTTCTGAATCATCGCATTTGCCGGGAAGGGAGGACAGACCCCACCACCCCACCCTGCAATCAGGTAAACAATTTTGCAGGTAGAGACATGGATATCAGAAACCGTCAACTAAAACTGTCAACGTAGGTCTCTTCAGTTTTCAAGTTCGTCTGGTTAGCTACGTATGCATGTGAGTAACGAGCCCTCATCAATGAAACCATAGCGCTGGAAATTTAAACATTTATATCTTATCATGTCTCGGGAAATATTCATTTTTATTTCTTGATTCCCCGCCAAATATGTCTTTAATTCGGGGTTCAATTAATAATGCAAGTTTTTGCTAAATTTGACCCTTAGTTTGCGTCCGGTAGCATTAACGCTTCTTTTTGGAAAATTCAAACATTTTTTTTTACTTTTGCTTTCGAGATATCTTATTCTTAGATCAAAGCCCATTCCAATTTTATTTTAATTGATCACCTTTAACACGGCATGCTGCCAAAAGACGTTAGTCAGGTGACGGTTTCCATCGGTAGACTAACCAGACTTGTTGTCATCGTAATCATGCACCCTCCCCAATTCGTGTTAAGAAGACGGTGAACAGAAAAAAACATTCCTGACGCATATTATATTTAGGCATTCCTCTTATATAATTACACCGTGTTCAATTATTATTGTTGTTTTTTTAACAAAATTGGTTTGGTTGCTTCTTCAATAGACACTGTCTTTTGACAATATGCTGCATTGGGTGTGATCAACTAAAAAACAAAAATTGGGGGAAAAAAGGAGATGAATTAATAAGTTATTTCTTCTCCCATTTGTTGGACAGAGTCACAAAAAAACATCGAATTTTCAACCCTTCTCCTCCGACAAAAAACAAACGTGAACACTGACAGACAGAAATCGAGTGGCCGATTTAGCACAAACTTACATTATAAATTGAACTTGCCGTTAAAAACTAATTAGGGAGTATTAAAAGGAAACAAGGAATTTTTTTTCTAGATCAAATTAGGAGTAAATGTTCTAAATAAAACTGAAAAAAATCTATGTCGACTGTGTTGGTTGACGAGTCCTAATGAGCGATGGAATCATGATCTTGTCATATTCCTTTTCAAGAAGATGGAATGCTGTAAACCATTAACATAAAGTTTTGTTTTTTTTATTATCATTCATCCTTATCTGGATGCTGATGCGAATAATCGGGTTCTCCTTATGACAAGAAGGGGCGTGGGTTCGATTCTCACCGGGAGCTTATTCTTTTTTTTCTCCCGCTCTACGCTGTTTATTCGATGCCGTAGGTAGAAAGCCCGAATTGAGTTGTGATAAACACATACAAACACAAATAAATTGATAGATAGATAGATAGATAGATAGATAGATAGATAGATAGATAGATAGACATGAACTTATTGGGATATATATATATATATATATATATATATATATATATATATATATATATATGTGTGTGTGTGTGTGTGTGTGTGTGTGTATGCGTGCGCATGTGTGAAAGAATTGTATTTATATATGTGTATATATATATATACATATACATATATATATATATATATATATGTATATATATATATATATGTGTGTGTGTGTGTGTGTGTGTGTGAATGAATTGTGATAGGTAGATAGATAGATAAGAGGTAAACACTTTCGAATGCTGAAGACCTACAAACGGCTTTTCAGTATTTGTATATATATATGTGTGTGTGTGTGTGTATGTGTGAGAGAATTGTATATATATATATATGTATGTGAAAGAATTGTATTTATACACGCACACACATGCATATATATATATATATATATATATATATATATATATATATATATATATGAAATAATTGTGATCAGTAGATAGATAGATAGATAGATAGATAGATAGATAGAAGGTAAACACTCTTGAATGTTGAAAACCTGCAAACGGCGTTTCAACATTTGTTTTGTAACACGAGTGAATCTTCGAATATAGATGAACGGGAATCTATATAACTTTCTCCCTCTTCCCCCCCCCTCAGTCTGTTTGTCTTTCACTCTCTCTCTCTCTCTTCCTCTCTCTCTGTCTCTCTGTCTCTCTCTCTTTCTCTGAATGTGCATGTGCATGTTCGTGTCTGTCTATTGTACAGAGAGAGACAGAGACAGAGACAAAGGAAGTGAGAGACAGAGAGAATAAGCGTGTGGCAACCCTGTATGGAGACTGACACGAAGCAGCTGCGAACACACACACACTTTTCTGCGCGTTGTGTGTGTGTGCGTGTGCGTGTGTGTCCAGGTGAAAGGCGTATGTGTTCTATTATCCACTGGCAGTGTTGCCAATTTAGCGCTTTTTTTTTGTGCTAAAGTCAGCGCGTTTCTTGCCTTGGTGACGCGTGAAGTTGCCGCAAAAGCGCGGGCGTGCTGGAACATTCAGACCATTCGAGATGCGTTTTCAAGTATCATTTTTGCGTACTTTATCCTTTTTGGTTGGAAGGGGGGCAATTCTAGCCTTTTAGCAATATTATCGTGCTAGCCTGATTGCCTTTTAGCACTTTTTAGCAGTTAGACTTGTCGGAAAATATCATTTGAGTCGGTAACAATGTCCGCTGGTACCTGGCTGGTGAACGTTATTGCGTTAAGTGGTTATGTATGAGGATGACAATAATTCCAACAGAATTAAAAAATAGGGATAGATAGATAGATAGATAGATAGATAGATAGATAGATACGTTCATAGATAGATTGATAGATTCCATGGCAGTATAAAGATCACATGGGTCCCTACGCCACCCATAATTTGGGGGCCATCATATTAAAAATTACATGAAATCTTAACATTAGATTGATATATAACGTACGTAATAACAGATATTTACAAATGTTAAAATAAGGTACTCTGTAATATAAACTAAAAAATTGGTTATTTTACCCATAAAATGACATTTTTTTTCTTCACGTGCTAAATGCATCAAGTAATTTTTAATCACTACCACCCTCAACAGACCGTTTTAAACACTGTTGTTGTGTTTAGGTTATTCATGTGTTCTGACCCTTATATGTATCTATCTATGTATCTATCTCTTTGTCTAGCCCCAACCGTTCATAGTAGAAAAATAGACATTTTGAACATCGCTCTCTCAATGAGTGATGATAATATTCTTTCACCCCTGCCTAAATGGGTTTTCATTTGGGGGTTTAATTTACAATAAAGGTTAAATGACTCAAACCCAACTCGTAGTATTTTAATCAAGGTAACTTAATTTTACCATCAGCACTGCTTAAAAGCCACATTGCTATTCATTTGTGAACCTTTCAATTTCTTGAGCCCAACGTTAAAGAATGTTACGCAGGCAAACTAAAAAATTATAAGTTTGTTTCAAAGTATACTCACTCGTTGGTCGAGTAAATGTGCTTCAAGACAAACAAATAAACTTTATAATAAACATCAGTAGCAGCGGCGATTATACGGCTGCTGCTGAAAAAAAGTCGTTCCTTTCTCCTTCCATGACGACTGAGAATGTGCTAACCTTGGCTATTCTAAACCTATACCGGTAAAATTGGTGGAATTATTTACACATGGATTTGTGCTTCTTCCCGGGATTAGAGTATCTGTAGTACTCTGCTTAGTATCATAATGTCGCTCCCCAGCTCACTGCTAACGATCAGAGTGTGGTATCTGCGCGCTCAGCCAAGCATCAAAGGTTCATTTCGCAGCACATCTTACCAGGGATCAGGGTCTAATATCTCATCGCGCATAGAAAAGATGTTACATTCCAAAATATATTCAAGTGGATAGACGTTGCCTTTTACATATGCGGATCGAAAGACAGATATATCGAGAGAGGGAGAAATAATGTGTGCGTGTGTGTGTGTGAGAGAGAGAGAGAGAAAGAGAGAGAGAGACGGACAGACAGACACAGACAGACAGAGGGTAACTGACCTGCCTTTCGGGCTAAATCCCAGCGTAATTCCCATGCACACTTGGGTGATACGATTTGAATCAATAAAGATATGTATATAATATAATATTCGTCTGTACCTAGCATAAACGAATCACCGTAGCCCACGCGTAAACTAGAACCAATCATTTTAAAATATTGTTTAAAATTGTCTAAAATTTAAAATTTATTTTTTAGAAATGTTTTTTTCATTTAGAATTAACTTTAGAAATGAGATCTTTTATCGAAAAAAAATACAAGCACTTTTTTGAAATAGCAAAACAAACGAAACAAAGAAAAACGTGTTAGATGGTGCCTAGCGTTCTAATCATGCACATTTTCAAGGTTGTAACTCCCACAATGTGATCAGGCGCGCCCGGACACACACACACACACACACTCAAGCAAAGATAGAAAATTCGGTGTCCTATTTGGCTTGTTAATATTACATAAAACCATGTATATAACATTATTTAAATTCAATACATAATTTTACTCGGACTGACTTAGTATGGTGTAAGGACACAGAAAAGGAGTGCTGAGAGAGTTCATAACACCAACAATATACACATACACACATACAAAAACGCATACGCACACACAAGCACTCCCTCAAACGCGTACACAAGGACTCTCACACACACACACATACATGCACAAATTTGTTTGTGTATGTGTGTTCGTGTAATTAGTAGAATTCAGTGTTTTTAGAAACCGTCAACTAGAACTGTCACCAGATCTGTCACCCAAACTGTCAACACAGGTTTCTACAGTTTTCAGGTTGGTCTGACTGACTGGCTATCTTTGAATGTATCATGCATACAGGTCGTACAAATAGAACGAGAGAGCAAAAGATTCAAACATTTTCTCTTAATTATACTTAGAAAAAAGCTTCTTTTTTTTCAGGGGGTCCATCCTTTTTAGATGGGGGTTCAATTTACCGTGTAAATTCGTGCTAAATTGAACCCTTAGTTTGTATACGATAGGGTTCGCACTTCTTTTTTTGTTTTTGTTTTTGCTTTTTTTTTGTTGAAAATTTGAACTTTTTCAATGTTCATCCCCCATTTAGAGGCGAGAGAAGTGATCCATTCATTGATCACCCCCTTTTTCATATTTCTAATTGATCACCGCAATTCGACATGCTGCCAAAAGACGTTGGTCATGTGACAGTTTCTATTGAGTTGATCATTTTGAAACGAATACCTGCGACACGGACTTGTTAACCGTTACTCAAACACGGTGTTTTTTTTTCTCTCCTTTACAAACGTACATACAAATGCTTTGTTGTTTATATCGAAGGGACACCCAGTGAGAATCGAACTCACAATACCAGCGATTTTCTGCAGGACTCACAGGTGAATCAGGCATCCCTGTTTGAGTGTATGTGCGTGTGTGCATGTATGTTTTTGTGAGTGTTCGTTTGTTTGTTTGTTTGTATGCATGTGCGTGTGTGTGTATGTCTGTGTGTGCGTTTGATTGGTGAAGTTATTTCTATGAAGAATACGGATCTAGATTCCCGCTTCTAGGTTCAAATTGGTGCCAGTTGTTTTTTTGTTTTTTTTAGAAATCAAAATCTTTTTGAATATAATACGTCCAACAACAAAGCCGAAAAGTACCGAAAACTCTCGTTTTAGCAGCACTCGTTCTAACGACATTACTGAGGGGGACACGCGTTCTAACAGCATGTTTGTTTTTATATTCTCACAAGGCTATCGTCGGAGACACACAAAAGGATTTCAGGGCTTTATTCTAAAAACTAAAACTAATAAACCCTTGAAATAAAACCACCATTTTTTTTTTTTTTGCTTTTTAGTTTTTCATGAACGATTCACTTCGCATGAATTCAGTGCGTTATAACGGCAAATTCGATATAACGGCACTCTGGATTCCTCAAGGTTGCCGTAATAACGGAAGTCTACTGTACACTTTTCTTTCCCGTTATTATTTTACGTTGAATAAAATCCATCCGTTATCGCAGTAAATTCGTTATAACGGCACTCTAAGTTCCCCCGCTGGAACCGTAATAACGGTAATATAATTTCCCCCTTAGTTTCCTATTACGAATCCATTCCGTATGAAATTTATTCATTATAACGGCAAACTGTTTATAACATCACTCTTAGATTACTATTGGTGCTATAATAATGGGATTCTACAGTTCTTATCGGTTTTTGTTTTACCATTAGATTTTGCATTAAATAAATCCGTTAATACGGCAGATTCGTTTTAGCGGCACTCTTGAATCACATTGAGTGCCGTAACGACGAGAGTCCAGTATACTTTCCCGTTTCTCATTACTAATACACTTTGTAAAACATCCATCCGTATTGACGGCAAATCCGGTATAGCTGCACTCTTGAAACCCGAAAGTAGCGTAATAACGGAAGTCTTCTGAACTCTGGTTTTTGATGATTAATACGACCCGTATAAAGTCCACCCGTTATAACGGCAAAATCTTTATAACGACACTTGGATTCCCCAATGTGCTTTAATAACGGAAGTCCACGGTACTTTTCGGTTTTTGATTATTAATACGTTCCTTATTAGACCCATCCGTTATAACGGCAAATTCGTTACGACGGCAAATTCGTTACGACGGCACTCTTCAAAATATCTGATGGTGCCGTAATAACGAGAGTCGGTTGTACTCAGATATAAATGTCTTTACGCGATCAGTTCCGACTCCAAACGCCCGTGTAGTTGAGGAAAAAAATATAATAAGGTTACAGTGTCTGAATATCGGAGTTGGTAGAAACAAAAGAGGGGGCGGCTGGATGGGGGGGTAGAGAGTAGGGGGGGGGACATGGTGAACGAGCGAAGCCGAGGAGGAGGAGGATGGTTGATCCGGAATTGTAAAGAACGATGAAGGGAGGGAGGAGATGCGGGTGCCGACGCTTATGCAGAGAGAAGAAGAAGAAGAAGAACAGGAAGAGAGAGAAGAGAGAAAAGATAGAGAAGGAAGGAGAGAAAGTCGGGAAGGTAGTGCGTGCGGGGGTTTAGGGTGTGGATGAAAGAGGGTCGAGAGAGCGAAGCTTCGACACCCACCTCCTCCCTAACTGCTAAGATAGAAGCAGGCGAGAAAGAGACAGTGAGAGAGCGAAAGATAAAAAAAGAGGGAGTACATTGGAATAACAGAGAACCGTAGCTTCTACTACTAATACAAGCTAACAACATTGGAAGTCTTCTTAGTGTAGACCTCTCCGAGCTTGGTCTCGCTTGCTTTTCTCCTCTTTGTTGGTTATTCAACTAGAGAAACAAGCAACACGGAGGCGGCTAAGGGTGTAGAATAACGGAGAGTCAAAAAAGAGACGCAAGTCTCTCCCAGTGATGGACTCTCTCCGGCCTGTGACGGTTGAAAAACGGGACGGCTACATCGTGTTGACAGAGGCCACGCCGTTATCGTACGAGCGCCGACGTCGCCGAACACCTCCATCGGCTTCCTCTTCCATGAGATCGCGCTACCACTACCAGCCCCCGGATTCGAAACCGGACCGTCGCGGCTCAAAGGGGAATCGCATGAACGGACGCCGCTTTGACACACCCCGCGACACCCGGTACAAACACGACCACCTCTTCAACAAACAACAACAACAACAACAACGACAACACCACGATCACGGCGATCGTCAGTGTCGTCTACCTATGGAACAGAGGAGGAAAACCGGACGGATAAAACCAGATCGAATGGCCCCACACGGGCCCTGCTGGAATCGGGTACCCAAAAAACCTGGGGATTATTCACTGGCAACATCAAGGGAACGTACCAAAAATATCCTCTGGAAGAAAAACGGGAGACGAATTTGGAATGTTAACGAGGCTTACGACAAAAACGTGTGGACCATTATTACAGTTGGAATATGCTTTTTACTCAACACAGGATTTGGAACATGCGGTAAGTAGAGATATCTCTCTAGTGATTCGTTTCGATTTCAGCTTTCCTGCACGCACACACACACACACACACACACACACACACACACATATATATATATATATATATATATATATATATATATATATATATATATATATATATATATTTATAGATATATATATATATATATATATAGTGCATGTTGTACAGATCAGGCTAGCAGTATAACATAATATAATGATATATCAATAATATAAAGCCACTTCCGAAATGTAGTGAATTTATTTCATAGAATGCTCGATACTTACAACTTTTTACTCTTGAAGTTAAGTTGTTTTAGAGTAGAGCTGGAAATAGTTGAATGTGGATCCGCTACACAAACTAGCTCATGTTCGCCTGATGAGGCCCAGAGAGGGCAGAAACATGAGCTAGTTTGTGTAGCGAATCTACATACTAATACATATATATATATATATATATATATATATATATATATATATATATATATATCTGCAAAGCTATACAGCTTTAAACACCAAATACATATTTTTAAAGAATCTTATAAAATTCATGTCATTCCAGGCAATTATTTCCAAATATCCGTTAATGCAATTTATGTAAGTTTTTCGAAGGGTTTCACGTTTTACACAGAATTAGATATTATGGTACTTTGCGCGGACCTTTCCGGTTGGGATCATCAGTTGTTTACCATGTAACTGTTTCGTGGATTTGAAAACAAAACAGTTGTTTTAATAGGGGTCCCTATTAGTGTTGATCAAACACCGCTTTCCCTTAAGCAATTATTTCAATACTTGGCTTTGTTTTATTATCTTTAGGTCTGTGTCATAAGACATGGATTTTGTTTATTATTTATCAGGTATTATCATTATATATATATATATATATATATATATATATATATATATATATATATATATATGCCCTATTTCTGGATCAGGCCTTTCCACCTGGGATAAGTGGTTTGAAAAATTGACCCCTTTTAAGTCAGTGAAGGCTTACGGCGTTGTCCATTTGTTTTATGTAACCCCTACTTTATTTATCAACGTGAACAAAAAATGGTATTCGGCGTTGTCGCTAGGATATATACATATATATATATATATATATATATATATATATATATATATTTCATATTTGCTCCCACCCCCAGGTAATATATCCTTTCGTCCCCTACCACCCCTGGGGTATTTGTCAGCAAATGCCCGTGTACTATATTCATTATACATTATCGTCCCTAGCCCTTTTTTCATAGAAAGTTTATTTTCTCCTAAAGCAAACATTTTTTAATTATTTCCATGGAACATTACACAATCAAAACATATCAGATATTGCTTATGACAAAACTGTACTCTATTGGAACTCTGTGGCCAAAAATATGAATATGCTGCCATCCAAGAATGAGTATACCCTCTCAAAGAAAGTGGTATTTATGAGCGACACAGTATGTGCGAACGCACGCCTGAATGTGTATATATTCCTAATCCTCTCCCCCCCTCTCTCTCTATTCATCTCTCTCTCTCTCTCTCTCTCTCTCTATATATATATATATATATATATATATATATATATATGTATATATATGAGTGTGTGTTTCATATTGATATGTATAGTATACTATACACATACACACACACATATGATATATATATATATATGAATATATATATATATATCTATAGATATGCATATATTTATATATGTATATTTATATGAATATATATATATCTATTATATATATATATATTTCTTGACATATATATCTTATATATATATCTATATATATATATATGATATATATGTGTATATAAATATATCTATATATAAATATATTTATATTTATATATATATATATAAGATATATATAAATAAGATATACATATATAAGATATATACATAAAAGATATATATATATATATATATATATATATATATATATATATATTCCCATATATATATATATATATATATATATATTCGCATATATATATATGGGGATGCATGCGCCTATAAGTATATCTGATATGTCTTTTGTGTTCTCTCTGTAAGGATTTGGAACATGAGGCAAGAAAAAATAGAAGAGCCAGTTTGCTCCGATTTTAAGCTTGATTTACGATTTCAGGTTTCGAAGAAAAATTTCCTATTGTGTATTTCATTAACTTTTCCTTCAGAAGCATTATTTACATTTACAATATTTCATACCTACATTTGTATGTACAGTGGAGTATTCATTTGCCTGTCGCAGAATTTCTGTTGATTTCCAATATATCGAAGTTTTTCATATGTGTCTATCTCCTGGTGCATATATATGTTTTTAGATTATATTTTAGATCTTTCAGGGCCCCCAAGTTCCAACGCTCCCTGCAGTTGCAGGGTGTTCGAGTTTCGTTCGCTGCCCCCCTCTCCTGCTCTCTCTCTCTCTCTCTTTTGTCTCTCACTTTCTCTCTCTCTCTCTCTCTCTCTCTCTCTCTCTCTATATATATATATATATATATATATATATAAAGAGAGATAGAAACACATATACTCATATACACATAGATACGTCTTTAATAGGGATATAGATATATGATAATTCCCATTTCTCTCTCCCCGCCCCCCTCTCTCTCTCTCTCTCTATATATATATATATATGTGTGTGTGTGTGTGTATGTGTGTGTGTGCATGTGCACATGCGTGTGCGCGCGCATGTGTATGCTTGAGTATTTGGGTGTGATTTTGTATATGTGCTGATATATATGTATGTATGTATATCCATATATATATATATATATATATATATATATATATATATATATATATATATATATATATATATATATATATTTATATATGTATATATATATATATATATGTAACTTTCTCTCTCAACCTGTTCAAAAAAGTATTTATAACTGTCTTGATGGGAGTTTATTTCGATTTTACACTTGATCTACGATACCAGGTTTTGCAACTCTCAAACAAGCTTATTTCCCGACGATAATACTTCGTCAACATTTCCTTCAAAAGCTTTATTCATATCTGTGTTTACTTTCATTTGTATAATGGTAAGCGAATACTTCAATTTTACTAATTCGCAAAACAAAATATACGTATATCCCTCTCCCGAACTGAAACCATGCATGTATAAACATGTCTATATGTAAACAGAGCAGTCGCTATCTCAAGAACACTCAAGCACGTACACGCGCGCGCGTGCACACACACGCACACATACACTCGCTCGAAGATGCATACACACATACATAAATATTTGCTAAAGACATTAGCGCTCACTCTACACACTATCTATCTCAGTCTGTTCATATCTATCTATCTATCTATCTATCTATCTATCTATCAATCTATATATACATATATATATATGTATATATATATATATATATACATATATATATCTTCATATATGTCTCATTTGCGTCATATCTATCTATCTATCTATCTATCTATACATACATATAAGTATGTATATATATATACATATATATATACATATATGTCTTCATATATGACTCAGCTTCTTCATATCTATCTATCTATCCATCTATCTATCTATATATATATATCTTTATATATGTCTCAGTTTCTCTCTATCCATCTATATATATCTATCTATATATATATATATATATATATATATATATATATATATATATATATATATATATATCTTTTTACACGTCTCAGTATTTTCATAATACTTCAGTTTTCTCCATATCTCTCTTTATATATATATATATATATATATATATATATATATATATATATATATATATATATATATATGTGTATATTCATATCTATCTCTGTATATTCATATCTATTTCAGTTCATATCTTATCTATCTACTCTCGTCTATTTATCTATATAGCTATCCCAGTTTCTTCATATCTATCTATCTATATATCTATACATATTTATATATCTCCATACACATCACACTTTCTTCATATCCATCTCTACGTCCTTATATCTATATATATATATATATATATATATATATATATATATATATATATATATATCAGTATCTTTATATCTCTCTCAGTTCCCGTCACATCTATCTATCCCAGTCCCTCCATATCTATTGCAGTCCCACCATACCTATTGATCTATCTGTTCATCTATCAAACTATCTATCTATCTATCTATCTATCTATATATCTATATATATATCTGCCCTCATTTCCTCCAATTTTGCTGTCAATGTCGTGATATAATCTTTTATAGAGAAACGTGCACATAGTGAAATTCTAAATATATTTGCTCAGCTGTGTTTCGTGTGGTATAACACACTGGTGCGTACACATTCACACACGTACATACACATATGTATATGCGTGTATGTATGTATTGGTAACTGATTTAAATTCATATAGTACGTATGATTAAAATATCAAATAAACATTTTTCCCGTTAAAACTATGTATATATATATATATATATATATATATATATATATATATATATATATATATATATATATATATATATATATATATATGCACAAACGAATGCATGGTAAAAGCAAAGGCATTTATAGCAATGTATTTATTGTGTGTGTGCGTGTGTGTTCGTCTGTGTGTGCGTGTGTGCGCGTTCGTTCGATTTTCACGCACTCAGAAACGATTTGATATCTCTTTCTGTTCTAGCAATAGGTATAGATCATAAATTCCAGTATGAGCGAACTTTCTAGTTTTCCTTTTATATATATATATATATATATATATATATATATATATATATATAGATAGATAGATAGATAGATAGAGAGAGAGATGGATAGATCCTGAGAAAGAAAGATAGAGAGAGAAAAAGATAAAGATATCGGTAGACATTCATAACTTTTGTTATAAATCAGTTTCAAGACATAGCGGTCATTACAAGTGGTTCATTACGAGCTTCGTCAGAGACGAATTTGGTAATGCTCGGAACGTTGAAATGAACTGTCATATTGTCACTTTTACTCTCACACACACACACACACACACACACACACACACACACACACACACACGCACACATATATGTGCGCGTGTGTCTGTTTCAGGCAGCAGAATTTCCTTTATACAAGTTAGACTTAAGGTAATAAATCTTTCGATGGACTTTCCCTGTTCAGCTAAAAGAAAGTATACGTCTGTGTTTAAAGAATTCCTTGGTTAACGTTCTTATTAACACTGATATATCATATTATACACACATATATGTGATACTCACACACACACACACACACACACATATATATATATATATATATATATGTGTGTGTGTGTGTGTGTGTGTGTAGTGCCCTTCCAGATATATAAGTAGCTGCCATCCTTATGAGTCCACTGCTGGACAAAGGCCTTTCTCATCTCTCTCCATGACGACCACGATCGTGCTAGCCTCTGCCATGTCTTACCAGCATACATTCTTCGCTCACCCCTCCATCTAGTATCCGGTCTTTTCCTACGACGTTTACTGTTCCATGGGCACCAATAGGTCAGTCTTTTTCTATCTCTGTTGTCACCTAGCTAAGTTACCAGTCCATCACCATTTTTGTTGCTTAATTATTTGAATTATATCCTAGACTTGTCCTTCTCTTGATCTATGTTGAACTTTTTCTATCTCCAAGAGTTATCCTAGCATTGCTCTTTCCATAGCTCCCACTCCGATTCGTTAGTTCTGTTAATTTCCATGTTTTGCATCTAGTATTAGCTAGTATTATGCAGTCATTGCATCCTTTACGCTTTTTAGAAGATTGGGAAGATGCTTTTCAACATTTTTATATTCATACCAAATGATTTCCAGTTGACCGTTATAGGTTGTTTTCTTTCGCTCCCATGATTTCATACACTTATATCTATCTCGCCCAGTCAAGATCAAATTCATAATACTCGGAACAGTCTTCAAGATTTGCCTGTCAACTATTACTCTACGAGAGGTGCTCTAGATAACATCGCTTAGTCTGGCACAGGGTCACGATATTTAGGAATCAAATGGAGTTGTGGCTTATTATACTAGCAACGACCTGTAAGATTTGCTTGGCTTGGTAATTGTTTGTTTACTGAATGGTTTCTCTACCCTTTCCCTCTATCGACTCTTTTTTAGTTATTTATTGGATATTTTAAATCTCTTACACCCCCTGATTCAACTTTCATCCCCTTTGGGGCGATTGACTGCTCTTCATTATCAAATGTTTTAGACAAATGAACATTCACAACAAGTAGCTTGACTGAACTTCTTTTAAAAGGTACATTACTGTCTAGTATGTTTTCCCTTCTCTTCGTCATGATATGGAAACTTCGAATTGCTTTCGGACGATATTCGAGCTTGCATGAAGAAATAACGCGAAGATGGAATCAGAAAATAATGATTAAAAACTATTCCATAAAGGTGTATAGTTTGTGATTCATCACTTTTGTGAATTGCACTGCAAAAAAAGTACTCAACTCAAATTTTTTGGGGGATGGGGGACACCAAAACTAATGGCTCTGTCTTCCTAAGATGGATCTGAGGGGCTGGTACAAAATCGGTTCCCTGAGACTCTGATCTCAGGGTGAGGCCAGCTAACAAGGTCGGATTACTTCCCTCCGGCGGCTTTGACAAGAGGAAAGAAATCAACGGAAGAATCACTCTAGGGTTGCAAGAAAATAACAGTGCGATGGACTAGACGAGTTCAGAAAGTACTAGCTCCGCAACGCCCATGATCGAGAGGTCTGACCAATCTTGGGCAAGGTCCTACAACGGTCGTTAAGAGACTGTTGCTACTGCTGTTGCTGATAATGATGATGATGCAAACAGGGCCCACCGAGAAAAAAAGTCTGGTATAGGAATAAACATAAGTAGAGAAAGAGCGTTGCGCTCATTTGCCCGGAAAATCAGCATTCGAAATCCAAGCTCTTCCTCAACTTGAACCCCGATCATTGGCTCTAGTTAGAAATAGACTCAGGTGTTTATAGCACAGCTCATCATGGTGCGGTTCGCAATATAATGCGGGTAGATGATTAACGCCAAAATACCAGCCGCGTTCCAAAAGAGCTAGATATAGTCCAAAAAAGTTAGATCTAGCCCCGAACAATCTAGATCTAGCTCTGAAGTAGCTAAAATTGGCAACTTTGGTTATCGCAGCTCAGTTATAACGCAGTTGGCTTTCTTGGGCCTCGACACCCACGTTATAACTGTATTTGTTTGTTCAACTCGTAAACAATATCAAAGCAACCGTCAACACATCGATTTTATACACTTACCTACCAACTTATATAGAGATCATATTTCTTGAGTTATTTCCAAGAATATATGTATATTCCAATATGGTCTGGATTTTTAAACCGAAATTATTACTTTTCGTATACTTATCCTTATGGTTTCAATCGATACGTTTCGACCGGTCGCCTCGCCGGACTTTTTAGACTTGTCCATTATTCTGGGATGAAGTATCGCCATTATCCCATGGAGTATTCGGACTTGGAAACTAATTGCTTTTAGCACGATGTTTCGGTCGATTCGAACTTCGGTCTTCATTATGTCGTCTGGACTTCAGAGATGAAATATGATCTTTATTCAATGGATTACTTTGGCAGTGTTTAGAGGTCAGGCATGGACATTTGAGACAGATAGATAGATATGAGCTGACTGAATATATATATATATATATACATATATATATATATATATATATATATCGATACATATCAACAGACAGATACATAAATAGGTATGAACAGACGGAAACAGATTGATAGATATGAACAAATGAGATAGATAGATAGATAGATAGATAGAGAGAGAGAGAGATAGAGAGATAAAAAAATTGGGATAGATATGAGAAGATTTAGATATATGATGGAATCTGGTCAAGGCTGGCAATGAAAGTAACAGTTCTCTGCTTACTTTCCAATCAGTCATTGTTGTATGCCTGAAACGGGACATTTCTGTCAAGATGACTGTCGATGGGACAGAACGCAGGGAGAAGTTGGTTGATGTTTTACAAAATGGCAGTTTGTGGGATTTCAACGCGTACATTCCCCTGAAATTTGAACTGGGATAGTAGTTAAGGCGTAAACGCACTGCTGCCACGTCACGTGTGCTCACGGTACTCACGTGGCTCCCAAACCATGGAAACCAGCAGTAAGATTCACATTTGCGTCCCATGACCTCACGTGATTTTGCTTGTGGTCATTAGATGTCACTGAAGATTATAGAAAATAAGACCTCGTGGGCCCGGCGAATGTGTGCAGAAACTGTAAATGAGAGACGTGAAGTCACGTGATCAGACCAACAAGGACACGTGATGTCACGCGAGGAAGCTGTTACGGCAACGTGTCATCAAACAATCCAAATCCAAAAGCATTAAGCCGACATACACACCACGAAACGCTTATATGAACTCATGTTTAGCGTTTAGTAGACGTGATAGCAAGGTGTTCTCGCCTTCATCATTTACATCAGTCTTTTATCGTCCACAGTTGGACTTGGACCTTCCCCTGGATCCACCACAATTCTTCATCATGGGCGTCGCAGAGCCGGCATTTTCTAAACATGTCTATTTAGTTCATCTTTCCATCTTGTATTCTGTCGGCTTCGGTTTTGCATGTGATCTGTGGGGATCCATGTTGTGAGCCCATCGGTTGTCAGCCATTCTTGCAACATGGCCTGCCCATTGCCATTTAAGTTTAAGATATGTATAGAACAGCCTTTCTCAACCGTAATCCCCCGAAACCCTATAGATCTGCAAGAGATCATAAGGCTTCTGCAGAAAGGTAATGCATTCGTGATAAAGAGCACGTGGCATTTATATAAGCTGAGTTTTTTTTATACAAAGAATGGTGGTCCCAGTGTTGATGTGATTTGGTATTAGAGGGACCAGAATTTTTACCAACCGAGAGAGGACTGTGGTTGTCATATCTTATAATTGTTATAACTTGAAGTTTTCAAGGGTACAATTTTGAGTTCTTTATATAGGTATATGAAGTTTACGAAAAAGATTAAATTCATCCCAGCGAACCAGCGAAACGAAGGGAAGCTTGGTTATCAATTTAGGCCTTTCGTTCCTAAAAGAAAACGATGTCCGTTGCAAGTCGATGTGAAGCTAATATACATATCTAGAAATTTAAAAAGAATCCATGCAAATAGGAAAAAAATCCAATCTATGTTATACACAACAAAAACAAGAGTCTCACTTTTCTCTATAAGAAAAATACTGTTGAAATTACAAAAAATGAATTCAGATAAAGAACACGATAGCAACTGTAGCTGAAATCTAAATCTAAAACCCGCTTAAATAAAAATAAGAACGAAAAATGAAGATAAAACTGAACCAGCCATTTAAAAATATATCAACATGGACATTTGAATTGATTAGAATATAGTATATTTTATTTCACCAAACAAACAATAATAAATCAATTAATATTTTTTTATCAATACAATAATTGGTGAGGGGGCAATATTTAATGCCTCATAAAGTGGTAACCATCGTTATTGCAATTCGGTATAATTTTATTTTTTATTTTTCAAGTTCATTGTTCAAGTTTTAGTTTCAAACGAATATGATCAAATTTTGGTATGAACAAATCATTTGCCACTTCAATAAAAATACTTGTTCAACGTCGAACCAAGCAGTTTCAGCTTCAATGCTATCAGCGAAAATGTTGTATCAAAATGCTATTTGGGACAGATCTGTCTTGAAATATTTCGTTAACTAGCTGGGTGGTGCTGGGGTTATGCAGTTGTTCAACTGCATATCTGCTTAATTAAAAGTAAGATAAGCTTACCAATATTTTTTCAAGGAATTAAAATAACGGAAGTGACGTATGAATCTTCCACATTCCAGAGCAAAATGGAAAAAAACACCCGACGAATACCAGAGGTTACACGACTGATATGTTACGAATAAATGAACGTATAGACGAAGGAAATAGTCCGACCAAAAAAGAAGCCGGTTTCCATTTAATATTTTTGATATTAGTAAATGTTCTTTGAAACTCATGTTAATCAAACACATATAAATACAATTTGTATCTTTGTATAAATATATATTTTTTGTGTATAGCCGTTTTCAATGAGTATATTAGATCATCATCATCATCATCATCATCATCATCATCATCATCATCATCATCATCATCATCAGTCTTTCAACGTCCGTCGTTGGACATAGACTTTCCCCAGGATTCGCCACTCTTCTCTATCATGGGCATCGCAGAGCCAGTACTTTCTTAATTTGTCTGGCTCGTCTCTCCATCTAATATTCTACCGGCCTCAGTTTTGCATGTAATCTTGGGGGATCCATGTTGTAAGTCGCAATGTCCATCGGTCGTCTTTCATTCTTGCAACATAGCCAGCCCACAGCCATTTTAGTTTTTTAATGGATTCATCCTAGGCAGAACAGAGAACAGAGAAACCTGAGTATCACCAAAATGTATAAGCAGAAAACTATCTTCTTTCACACTGTAGAATATGGATAAGTACATTTAGATTATCATACGTATGAACTTCTGAACACACACTGATATGTCAGTAGTTGTGCTTATTCGATTTGGGCGTTCGGGAAGTAATTACATATTTTCGTGTTCGGAAAGTAATGAAGTATTTTAAAACCTTTTAAAGCACAGCTGGCATACACGAACCTCCACTGCATCAGGATACACTTAGCAAATGTTTCTAAAAGCCTGCCGAGCAGTACTCACCATCATCATCATCGTCACCATTCTTTTACCGTCCGTCGTTGGATATAGACCTTTCCCAGGATCCACTGCATTTCTCTATCATGGGCGTTACGGAGCCAGTATTTTCTGGATTTGACTAGTTTATCTCATTTGACTACTCTTTCATCATCAGTCTTTTAATGTCTGTCGTTTGACATAGACCTTACCAGGACCTGCTACATTTCTCTATCACAGGCGTTACGGAGCCAGTACTTTCTGAATTTGTCTAGTTCATCTCTCCATCTTGTATTCTGTCGGCCTTGGTTTTGTATTAGGTCTCTGGGGATCCATGTTGTGAGTTATTAGGTCTATCGGTTGTCTTTCATTCTTGCGACATGGCCTACCCATTGCCATTTGAGTTTTTTAGTAGATTCTATGATGTCTTGGACTCCTGTTTTCTTCCTGATACACTGTGTTGTCTTGTGATCTCTCCATGTGAAGTTGAACATGATCCTCTCATGCACACGTTGCATGCTTTTCAGTTTGTAGGTCTGTCTCTTTGTTAGGTTCCATGTTTCAGCTCCATAAGTGACTCTCGAGAAGATGCATTGGTTGTATACTCTTCTTTTTAGGATTATTGGGATCGCGTTGTTTTTGAAGGTAGAGCTTGCTCTGCTATACAGTTAGCATTGGTAACTATGTGACTCTTTAAAGTCTCTATCCACTTTACGCTATAAACGACGCCCTCTTGGATAGAGGAAATGATGAACTAATTCCAGACGTCGTTTCTTATCATTTCACCCTACTCTCGTCTTAGTTGGTCGCCTTATAACTTATATCAGTGAAATACGTAATTAATTTCAAATCGCGAAAATGCTTAATTACTTTCCAAACACCCTTATATTTTATGCAGGGGCTCCTTCAGATATGAAAGTTATTCCAAGGTTTCCTTTTATCTCAAAATTTTGAGAAAGACTGTTATATGGAGAGATATATTAGATTATGTAACCGATAAATTACGGCCAGTCAGTGAACTTGAAAGACGAGATCGTTATTGCTATGCTGATTAGTTTCGTCTACTTTTTATATGTCAGTCAGCCAATTTTCATTTTCCGTGGTCCCGACCCCAACCAACGCCAAGAGACTGAAATAGATAACCAACTATGGCGCCTAGCTTAGAGTAATGGTCAACAAGCTAATCTCATTAGACTATCCTCTGGCGCAGTGGGTTCTGCATAAGCAGGTCACCCTTGTCACTCTGGTCAAGTTCTAAACTAAGTTAAGTAAATATAGACAGCTAGATACATTCTCCCCCACTATCCGAAAGTAGCTCGTTTCTACAAAATAATTTGTTAGCCGGAATGACGTAAAGCGAGGATGCAATTACCATTAATTCATATGTTGCCTTTTTTTTAGCGTTCTCAGACCAAAGAAAATGGCTACGATGGTATTTTAGGCTGAGTTGTCAGAGGTGGAGGTGGTGAGATGAAACTAGGGTGCTGGAGAGAGAGAGAGAGAGAAAGAGAGAGAGAGAGAGAGAGAGAGAGAGTGAGGAATTGGGTGTAAGCTGACTCTATAACAGTTCTCTGCAAAACGAACGCTAAACGATATTTTCACTCAATGCCTTTTTTCTTTCATGAGAGCGGAAAAGTGGTGAGAATCAAAATTACGAGAAAAAAGACAAACAAAAAAACCGAGGGCCCCGCTATCAATAAAAGTAGATTGCACCCATGAAACCTTTGGTAAGCCGAAATGGTCTTAAGCGATGAAGCAATTACCATTAATTTATATGAGAAAATTTTTGAGTGTTCCCAGATTCAAAAAAATATCCTCATTCTATATATGTCAGTTTTACGTTAAGCCTGATGCCCTCAAGAGCCCTTTTGTTTTGTTTTTTTTTTCTTATACCTTTGGAAATATATTGCCAACAAATTCACGAAATTATTCAAGAGAGAGAGAGAGAGAGAGAGAGAGAGAGAGAGAGAGAGAGAGAGAGCAGATATGCTCACAGACACAATTTAGAACTATGGAGAACCGAGATTTTCGTAAAAACGGAGTCACGTAAAACGAATTTTCGCAAAGCGAGGAATACGTGCAAATATGAATGGAGGTGCAGGGTTAAAAAAACAGCTATCAACACAGACTGGGGAATTAGCGAAACAAGATCGAATTTCGGTTGCGTGCATTCTCATTGCACTAATGTCCTTTGGAAAAGGCATGAATCCATTTAATCGTTTGCTTTGTTCTATCGCCAGATATCTTGAAAACAGATGTCTCGTCGCTTGTAAAAGCTTACGAGAGTGGGTGAGTTAGAATTTGACCATACCGTTCCCCTAAGGTATCAATCACTGAGAAATCGGTTACGACCCTTTACAACCTTGACAGAGGCCAGTATTATGAGGATATGCTGCCTTATTTTCCATTGATATTGTATGGCCGGATAGCTATAAGTCGTCAGGCGTTGGTGGTGTGACGTTTAATATTGTTGCTTTCTAAGCAGTCGATACGGTTTCGACTCGCAGCCGACGCAAGTGATACTTTTTTGTAAGATTCGATAAAGGCAAGGTAATAGAATCGGCGACCCTAGTTCAAACTCTGGTCAGGGCTGGTTATTTTCACTTTGGAAAGGCATGAATCCATGTCTTCTACTCTCCAGCTATGGAACAGGGCAGCATTTGGCTCTCTAGCCTTGGACAACCAGTTTAAGAGGTGGTTTCGCGTCTCTCCAGTAGTTTTTACGAACAAGCTGATACCAGACGTTTCGCTCTCAGATAACTTTTTGGCTACTTCAACATGGCCGAGAGAGGAGTTCTGACGATTGGACATCCCAAGATCTCCATACACTTCGCCTAAGCATGAGCCCAAGGGGATCTATTGTCAATAGAGATAGAACAAAGGCCATTCAGCGCAATGTTAATTTTTTTATTTTTACTCTTCCTTTCAATTCTCTTGTTTCTCTTTTAGTTCCCATGTTTTAGAACCTCCAACTTTAACAAGTTCAACACCAATAAACTATTTCTATATTCATCCTCTGATCTTAATTCTTCAGCCCCACCAAAATATGACCCCCGTTTTATTAACTCTTTGGTGTGAAAAGTGACTGAAAGGCCTTGCTTACGGTGACTAAAAGTTTATAAAAATCAAGAAAACTTTCCACACAGAAATCGTACAAAATTCGAACCTGCATCTCGTTACCGCAGAAGCTTTCTATTTCATGTAGCTCTAACTTCATCATTTTGGCAACAGAAGGCATGATCCTTAAAAGATGCTATTTAATCTAAGATATCTTAGATCACAGCTTCGCTCGGATCATTTTTGTTGATAACAATTAGACTTACTACTACAACTAAATTTTTTAGATTATTGTTTGTCGGAGAATGGGCGAAGGGAATTGGAGAAAGCACTCTCCCTTAACTACGTAATAAGTGCAAAAAATGAACAGACGCCGGGCAATCTTTGATAAATAAAGACAAAACCAGCTGCTTCAGGATCAAACCCTGTGTGCTCCCGCAAAGACCAGGGTATCGTCCCTTGTATTCTGTCTAGGGTACAGTATCAGGGTGAAGAATCCTTGTGCTCTGTTTATGATGTAAGTGTTACTCCTGGACTCTTCGCCTAGGATAAGAGTGTAGTATGTAATCCACCCATTGAAAACAGCTACACACAAAAAATATGTATATATGGATACAAATTGCGTTTTACACATGGGGTTGATTAACATGGCGCTGGGATTATTTATTTTGGAACTCTCCCACCCACTAAATATGAATATTCGAGAGAGTGTTCCGACGTTCACAGAAATGTCGATTCTAAGAGATTTTAATTTAAATTGTAAATAAATGGATGAATTTACATTAAAATTTACGTCTTTTAGATGGCTGATTTATAAATGACGAACCAATATGTAAATTTTCTTTGCGTAATTAATGTGATTGTTGAAATCGAAGTGAAAGAACTATGGCCGGTCTTTTGCTTACTTGACTAATTCTTAATTTTTCTTGATATTTGCAAAGGACTGAGAACGCGAAGACACTCCGTTTTCTATTTTAAATGAAGATGTTTACATTAACATTTGTATTCCATGTTTAATGAATTAAAAAAATAAATAAATATATACAGTTGTTTGTGTTTATTTTTTAGGATTAAAGAAGCTACGTGTATCTGTACGATGCCTTTTTGCAATTGCTTAATTGAGACTTGTAAATTTAGCTCAGTCAGTATGACAGCCTCCTGGAAATTGATCAAGAAATCACAGTAGGGTAATGTGGATTTCACACATCGGTTTTTGGTGAGGATTGTACTAGTTGTTACGGTAGAAAAATGAAGCCAACTTCAGACTTTGTACAGGAGTTTGATGAAAATTCATCTCTATCTCATTACCAGATTTTAGAAACGTTCTAGCTAAAACAGGGTCGTAAAATTTTATAGAGAGAGACTTTTTTTTAAAATTTAACATCACATGGAGAGATTACAAGATGGAGAAGAAAAAAATCAGGAGTCATATATATCATAAAATCGATTAGAAAATTCAAATGACAATGGGCTTGTCGTGTGGCGAGAATGTCAAACAATCGCTGGACATCACGACACGCAACGTAGACCAACAGAGAACATATGTGAAACCGTGTCCGGCAAAAGAGAGATGGCGTGACAAACTAGACAAGTTCAGAAAGTATGGTGAATCTTGGGGAAAGTCGAACGTTAAAAGGCCGACGATGAAGATGATGATAATGAAAACCACGCCCTTCACTAATCACAACCTGAAATCGAACATTAAGTGTCACTTGAGGCAATCTCAATATGGTCCATCAGTAACCCTGTCAATAGGTCTGATTGGTCACTCAATAGAAACCGTCATGTTTTTTTGGCAGCATGACCCGTTAGGGTTGCTGGAATAAGAAATCGAAAAAAAGAAAGGGTGATCAATGAATAAGTTACTTCTCTCACCTTTTATTGGATCACCAAGTCATAACGATACCAGACACGAACTAAGGAACCAATTTAGCATAAATATACTTTGCAAATTAACCCCACCCCATTAAAAAAACAATTCGGGGGAGATTTTCAAAAGACGAATGATATGTTCAAGACATAATGAGTAAATCTTTACATTTTCAGCCCTCTAACTCGTGGCTCGATACATTCATACATCGATAGCTAGTCAGCTAAGTAGACTCACTTGAAAACTGAAGAAATCTATGACAGTTTTTGTTGAAAGTTTTCAACACCGAAAGTATTAAATGCGTGTGTACACACAAACATACAAACAAATGTGTGTGTGTGCGTGTGTAATGTTGAAGTCTCCAGCCTTCTAACAGCCTTTGGATTAGTCAGCCAGCCTCACTTAAAAACTTGAGAAACTTATGTTGACAGTTGCTTCAATAATTTTGGTTTATGGTTTATAAAAACAACGAGCCAGCCAGCCAGGGTAGCTTAAAAACTGAAGAAACCTATTTTGATAGTTTTGTGACTATTCTGTGTCGACAATTTTGGTTAATGATTTTGAAAACCAACCAGCCAGCCAGCCAGCCAGCCAGAGTAGCTTAAAAACTGAAGAAACCTATTTTGCCATTTTTTATGACAATTCTGTCAGACGGTTTCTAATATTTAAATATATAGGTTGTCATCATCGGCGATTTCCCCAGCCAAGAAGTGGTCCGGGGAAATATGTAAGTTAAAGACTTTAGGTAGACGACAGAAACAGCCTGGAGCCGTTCCCGTAAATCTGATTATCCTGTGAAGATGGTTGCGAAAAGCCATAATCCAGGCGTAATTGGCACTTCTGCATTCTAGTTCAATAGCGAAAGCCTGTGCGTTATACTTCAATGGATAAATTACCTGAGGGGAAACAGAATTTGTGCTATGTCCGTCTCTTCAATACAGAAAGATTCGCCTGCCTTGAAAATCGGCCTCTTATTTATCCAGGCTCGAACGCTAACCTCCTAGAGAAACAGGGAACATTTTAACGACGGGGCCTTCTTCATAGGTATTTGGTTGATGCAGAAATAATTGCGGTTTTTGTTATTTTAAACGTTGGGGTGTATTTTGGAATTAACTATCATTCATATACATTCATAACCTAACCAAGAGACAAACCTGCAAACTGAGAAGTAACCTAACCAAGAGACAGACCTGCAAACTGAGAAGTATGCAACGTGTGCATGAAAGAATCATGCTCAATCTCAGATGGAGAGATCACAAGACAGCACAGTATATAAGGAAGAAAACGAGTGTCCGTGACATCATAGAAACTATTAAAAAAGCTCAAATGGCAAGGGGCAGGCCATGTTGCGAGAATGAAAGATAACCGATGGACCTCACGTCTCACAACATGGATCCCGAGAGACCTAATGCGAAACCAAGGCCGACAGAACACAAGATGGAGGGATGAACAAGACAAATCCAGAGAATACGTTACGCCCATGATAGATAATTGTGGTGAACCC
>OY735240.1:35657513-35662513 GCA_963457665.1 Thysanoteuthis rhombus | reverse complement strand
GTTTGAAAGTTTAGGGACAGTATGAAATAGCTCAGTTTTCAGGAAGTTTTTTGATTGTGTGTGTGTGTGTGGTTTTTTTTCGATTTTCAAGATGTAAGACCTGTTTTTTTCTCTTAAAATTCTCTTCATTGTCCAATCGTCATTTTACCGATATATATATATATATGTGTGTGTGTGTGTGTGTGTGTATCATGATTACCATAATAAATTTAATATACTTTTTCTAGGAAGCTTTACAGCATCAAAACTTTTCAAAATTTTTTTGTCTCTCCAGTCACTTCTTCCTCAATATCTGTCAATACAATTTGTGTTATTTTCTTCAGTGTTTTTCCCCTGTTTCACCTAAACTTTGTTATCATGGTCCTAATACGTGAATTGTCTCTTGCATGGATCATCAGTTATTCACGATGTAACAGTTTTGGGGATTTTAAAAACATAACAGTTGCATCAGCCTGGCACCCCAGCATTTTTGACCGAACACCGTCCCCCTTTCATTTTATTTCGTTTATGCTATTCACGTAGTTCGTAATTTTATACTGCGTATTAAGAGTATTATATATTGATATTATTTTATATTAGATATCATTTTTTCTCGAAGCAGGGTTTACTTACGCAGGTTACTCAATATATATATATATATATATATTACAAATCTTTCACTTGTTTTCCGACAAGTGAACAGATTTCTGGTTCCAATGTATATAGATACTTTCAATGGATAAGACACATTTGGCAGCATCTGTGTGCGCGAGACAGAGAGATGGAGAGACAGACAGACAGACAGACGGACCATGACTGTAGGAAAATCAGGCTTCTAATGTTGAAAGGTATCTCCCAACTAAACATTTCCGTGCTCATTATGGATGATTTGCTGAGCTCAGCCTAGAGCGAAATAAAGCCACACGTCTCAACCCAGAGTGGACATCAATCTCAGTAGACAAGAGAAATTATTTGAGACAAATTTGCCAACTGTTGCACTAGTCTCTGGCAACTCTTTCTAATCTATCTAATCTCATTTCACTCTTTGTTTGGAATTCACTGATAAACTCTCGACGTAACAAATATTGAAGCAGCTACCCAATCGGTTGCAGGTTTGATTCTTGCAGCTGCCCCATTCTTCATTAATTGTCCTCTCTCTCTCTCTCTCTCTCTCTCTATATATATATATATATATATATATATATATATATATATATGTTATTATCGTACAATGTGTAAATTTTCTCTTATTGGGATCATCAGTTGTTTGCCGTGTAACCGTGGGATTTAAGAACAAAACAGTCATATTAACATGACCCCCAGCAGTATTGATCGAACACCACCTTCCTTTCTCACTATAACTTGAGTAGAGACAATATGTCAAGAAGTATGGAAAATATATATATATATGAATATATAGCAAAGCTCTTGCCGTTGAGCTAAACAGCCACCGTTAATGCAAAGGTCCAAGAAACTGTTTTCACTCCAAATACTCATCTCGTTTATTCTCGGTCTATCCGATTTTTTCAACACAATTGGTAATTTTTAAGAAATGGACGTATATGATCCGACAAAATGGTTATACATTGTGTTATATTATATAGGAAATTATTTGAAATGATCTCCTGTCATGACAAGGTTAATGTATCACTCACCGCAGACAAGGTAAATAGAATAAATAATGCCTGCAACAGCCCCATTTTTGTTAGTTCTAATTACGTTTTGCTGAGTGAGTTTCTATATAATACAATGCAATTTATTATCATATGTATATATACATTTCTTAGGCAAGAAATGTTGACATTCACCGGGTACGTATCCTTGTAAATTTTATTTTATATATCAATAGCTTCATTTCCTTTGATGAATTGTGAGCCTTGTGATTAGATATAATCAACAACGCATAAAATCAATCTTTTATTTCATATTTTTTGGTATTCTTACAAATTAAAAACATATAATACAAAATATTTATACACATGCACACACATACACATTCCACCTCACTGACCGTCCAGTTCTGAAGAGTGGAAGGAGGATACCAGCCTCCGGGTTTGAAGCTAAGGTTTCGATCCTGCTTCGTGGTACTGGATGAGGTAATGGATAGTCTATAGCCACACTGAAGAGTTGTTATACAACGAAACAGCTGTCTGTGGATGACACAGTATATATATATATATATATATATATATATATATATATATATATATATATATATATATATATATATATATTCTAGTTTGATTACAACATTACGGTTGTTGCTCTTTCTTACTTCTTGGAGGTTCTCTGTGATTAAAACATACGATAATATACTTTAAAAAAAACTTGCTGGACATTACATAACCATGTCCACTCAGGTAGTGTAATGGTTACAATGCCTGTCTCACAGACTGAAAGTTGCTGGTTTGGGTCCTGGAAGAGTATGGAAAGCTCTCCATAGGTCTAATGATCATCATCATCATCATCAGTCTTTTAACATCCATCATTGGACATTGACCTTCCCCAAGATTCACCATACTTCTCTATCATGGGCGTCGCTGAGCCAGTATTTCCTGAATCTGTCCAGTTCATCTCTCCATCTTGTGTTCTGTCGGCCTAGGTTTCTCATGTGATCTCTGGGGATCCATTTTGTGAGTCGTGATGTCTATCAGTTGTCTGCCATTCTTGCAACATAGCCTGCCCATTACCATTTAAGTTTTCTAATAGATTCTATGATGTCTCAGACTCCTGTTTTCTTCCTTATGTGCTGTGCTGTCTTGTGATTTTTCCATGTAAGGTTGAGCACGATTCTCTCATGCGCACGTTGCACACTTCTCAGTTTGTAAGTCTGTCTCCTTGTTAGGTTCCATGTTTTAGCTCCATAAGTGACTATCGGGTGAATGCATTAGTTGTATACTCTTCTTCTTAGGATTATTGGGATCGTCTTACTTTTGAAGGTTGAGCTTGCTCTGCCGATGGCTTGCCATCCTAGTGTGATACTTCGCTTGATTTCTTCTTTTGAGGGTCTCATGGAGATTCATCGCCCTAGGTAGATGTAGTGGTCTACCTTGCCGAGTTTTACATCTTTTATCTTGCCAGTTATGTTAATTGAAAATATTCTAAGCTGTATAATTAGGGTAAAGGAATCCGTTCGGTGAACTTGCTTTCTGCTAAGGTGAAGGGCATGAAAAACTTGTTGGTAGAAAGTCCTGGTCTCTTAAGGATTACACAGTTGATGGATACCACAGAAACTTCACCATTGACTGTGTACTCCGTTGTGAGTATCTTTTAAGAGACACTTACCTCTTGACCATTATACAGGTGTCGTTGTGCCATAAAACCATTCTTAAAATTTGCAATTTGAGGATTCAATTTAAGAATATGATAATGCACATAAAAATAATCATGACCATTATAACGGAGTTGATGTGTCATGAAAACTAATGTAGGATCATGTTCTAGACGTGATATTTGATTATGTTTGAATATACTTGAAAATACTTCTTACTACATAACTGTTTTATAGGAATCAATGAGCATTCAATTGGAGACAGTCAACCAAAAATGTCCTCATAGGTTTCTTCAGTTTTCAAGTTGATCCTGCTGGCCATGATATCACGTATGCAAGCTGAGCTAGAGGGTTGAAAATTTCAACATTTACACCTTATCATGTCTAGGAAAAACTATTTCTTTCCTTTTTCGAAATCCTCCCTGAATTCGTTTTTTGAAGGGGTTCAATTTACAATGTAGTTTTATGCTAAATCTATCAATTATTTTTGGCCCAGCAGCATTCTCACATGCATATTTGAAAATTCAGACATTTTCCCAATGATCATTGCCCACGAAAGGTGAGAGTAATAATTTATGCATTGATCAGCTTTTTCCACAAATTTTCAATTGATCACCCTAACACGGCATCCTGCCAAAAGACGTTGGCTGCGTGAGGGTGTCCTATTGAGTGAGAAAAAACTAACGTGATTTATCATGACATTTTGTGATCTTCTGCGGAACTCCAACTTTGTCACATGGCCACCCAGAAGCGTAGCCAAAGAGGGCGAAAGATTACAGTCGCCCTCTGGGCACAGAATCTTTCTCTGTCCTATGAAACCTATGAATGCCAGGATATCGCACAACTCAATAACGCATTGAATAATGTTGCCAACTTGAAAAATTCACCCTCTCTGACTGCCAAAAAGCGATGGATTTAATTTTAAATTCTAAGAGCAAAAAAACCTGCCCAAATGGTCAGAACACGTCCCCCACCTTTTAGCTAAAATGTTTAATCACTTCCGGACTAATTTAGCGCTTTTTCTGCTCAGTTGGAACCAAAAACACGCTGAATGATGAAAGTGCTAAATTGGCCACACTGGCACTGAGAGCCCCTGGTACCTCACCTCTTCCACCCCAAGGAACTTTTCAGAGCACGAATCTACGATAACCAAGGGGATCCACAATAACAGAATACGAACAATCCAAAAAGTCAGAAATAATTGTCAAACTCCCAACCAGGAATCGATTTTATATTTGAACCATAACAAAAACAATCCTCACTAAAATGAGAGGTGTAAATCGATATGTAAAATCCATATTCTCTTCTGTGATTTGAACTCGCGACCTACTGGTTCCCAAGCAGCCAAGTTGAATTGACAAGACGTAGATAATAACGAAAATTCATCATACTGCGAAGTCTTATTTCATTCTAATAAACAAATACATTTATATAAAAATATTCATACTTTTTGATCATTTTTCATTTGTTATGAATACAATAAAAAAATTGCAGTAATCATTTTTAGTCGGAATAGAAGCAGAAGTGAAGTTTGGCCCTGCAGCAACCAGTCATGTTTCTAAATTGGAATGTCCTGGGGTTAAAGAAGATGGAAGTTACATTTAGCAGATGAATCACAAAAAAAAGTTTTTTTTTCATGCTCAGCTAAGTTTTAAAAAAATGCTGCTATTTTTACAGCCAGATTTTGCCGGAGCCAACGCGTGCAATATGATGCAAAAATATTTATTTTGAATAAATTTGCCTTGAATTC
>OY735240.1:35625013-35655013 GCA_963457665.1 Thysanoteuthis rhombus | reverse complement strand
ACTTTTTTTACTTTTAATCCTTATGTCTAGAAAATGCTTTTGAAAATATTTTAAAAATTACCTCCACCATAGTTTTTTGATGGGATTTCAATTTACTATCTAAGTTTATGCTAACGGGTCCCTTAGTTTGTGTCCAGCATGGTCAATGGTTTTGTTATCTTAATTTATACTTTTTCAGTGATCACCTCCCAACTAAAGGCGAGAGGAGTAATATGCATTGATCACCCCTGTACAATTTTATTTAATTGACCACCCCCAACATGACATGCTGTCAAAAGACATTTGTATTTGTATGCCATAACTGTTCTATGTCAATTTGCACAATTCAAGGGATTCCTGTACTCCAAAATTAATAATTCGTGTCAAAATCTCAGCCCAGAACATCTCCATTTTTTGTTCTGTTTTTCCAGCTGGTCCATTTTCCAGCCTTCTTCAGGCGACAGCAGTTTGATCAATTAATCAACTGTTCTGAAAGACTAGTTTTTTGCGACCACAGCTCTACGGTAGGCGACTCTTCTGCGATTGTGGTAATCGCTGAGTTGGGAGGGAGTGATGTCAAACACAGGATGTGGTGGAAGAGGGTAATCCGCAATAACAAGCAATCATGCCTGTTTCTGCATCATCAGTTTTATCGATACATTGGCTTCCCTTGCTCTCCAATTGTGATGACGTTGAAAGAACGGAGATTGCTCTACGAGAAGCGTCATTGTATTCGCTCGTTACTTACTCGCATTCATTTATAGGTATAAATAGCCTTGCTCTTCTTTAGTATATTTTTTCTAATTTCAAGCCTTGCTCTCCTCTTTGTGGAAACCGTCAACCACAGCAGTCAACATCAACACAGGTTTCTGCAGTTTTTAATTAGGTCTTTGTGTCTATCGCGCATACAGTCAGCACCAGTGGAGCTATTGTTTAACATTTATCCTTTCTCATATCTAGAAAGAAAATTAAAAGTAAAAATTGTGTCTATAAGTGATCATGTTTGTGTTTTGGAAGATCATTCTTCTTTAGTGATCAACGCCCAACAAAAGACAAGAGAAGTAACTTATCCATTGATTACATCTATTTTCCAATTTTTTTATTGATCATACCCAACATAACACGCTGCCAGAAGCCGTGCACTGACTTCCGTTTCCCTTCAATTGTGATAACGTTGAATGAACGGAGACATTCGTGTCACTTGACAACAATGACGAATTCAGACTTCTGGTTAAGACAAAAAATGTGAAAAGTTTAAGATGATGGATTGAGAGAGACAGATTCTATTCCTACGTCATCAATCAACGGAAGGAAGAAAGAAAGAGAGAAAAAGTGAAAGAGAGAGGAAGAGAGAGAATGGAAAGCCGGGGACGTTAGATTGAATTATCTGATCTACTAAACAGATCATTTTAAATAAAATTTATTACTCTTTCTTTCTTTCTTTACCTTTACGATAATTATTCATTTTTCTTCCTTCTCTACTTTTCTCACCACTGACTGTCCATTGGAGAAATTTGAAAATTTGCACCCCATCAATGAGTAAGGGAAACATTTTTTCTTTTTTGAATATTCAGCCAAGTGGCTGAAATGTTGTCTGACCTCAAAGCATCCAGGCTATTTCAGTTGAAAAATTCTCCTTACTCTCCTTGAACTTTGATAAAACTTCAAGCCTTGCTCTCCCTTTTCCATTTCTGTCCCGCTTGAAGTTTCTTCGGGCAAATATACAGCAGCTGATTATCCCTTAGACTAAAAAGGCTTGAGCTTGGGAACCAGGAAGATAGGAATCTCGAGGAAAGGGGCAAATTATAATGGTTTAATTGTACATAAGTTGTTTAATTGAGAGTAGTCGTTATTATTTTGGATGATCACTTTTGCATATATATTATACAATATTAGACTAGTTTACCCGCGTCGTAAAGAATGGCACCGTATGTAAAATATATGGATACACATTGCATCTTACGTACACATGGATAATAGAGTTTTAAATTGCAGTGAGCTTGGAGAATAGCCTTCCATACTCATTGCATTTTATAAACGTTGATAACAGAGATTCAAATTGCAGTCAGCTTGGAGAATAGCGTTGTGTTGATCACAAATAGATTTTTTTCTTATTTCTTTTTGTTTTTATTACTTTTTATATTTACATTATTCTTCAAATTCTACCTTTTATAACGTCATCAAAACCTGGGATTCTATTCAACCACGCCAGCAGAAGATCACGCGTGAGTTGCATGAATGAATCATATTTTTCTACGATATTATCGTCACAGAGGAAGACATCTGAACATTCGTAATTGTTATATGTGTGGATGATATTATTCATTTATCATAGTATTCATAGTGCAACGATATGATTTATTAATCGAATTGACTAATGCTGACAGTTAGTTTTGCGAGACTATCTTGTTCTGTCTGTGTACTATTGATGTGCTAGTTCCCGTCGTAATTCAATCGCTAGGACGTAGGACGAATGGAGACGTTCCTGGACGAATTATGAGCAGTTTTGCAAACTCATAAAGAAAAAAAAAACATTTTCGGGCTAAATCGACCTCAAAAAGCGTCATGATCACTAAAACGTGGCGAAGCACTGAAAACCGTTTTATGATAATTTTTAATAGCAATACACGGCTAGAGATGTCTAAAATTGATAGGAAATAGCTGAGAATCGTTTAAAATCACCGGAAAAAAGACCTATACATAGTTTGAAATTAGCGCTAATTGTTGAATGTTTGCAGTGTCAAAACGAGAAGAGCGTTCAATTGACTTCACTGATTGTGAGAGAAGAATGCTAAATCATAAACCTACCTTCGTTTTTGTTTAAGACGTACTGGATCTACTCCAAGGAACCGTCGACCTAAACCACCAACATAGGTTTCTTGAGTTTTTAAGATGGTCTGGCTGTATGTATTTATCATGTATACATGACGCATCAATGTAACCTTGCTGATCGGCTACGTACGTAAACATCACGCATACAGGCCACACCGATGGAGCCAAAAGACTGAAATTTCCAACATTTACTCATGTCTACAAAAAACGTTTTTTGATCAACAGACATGTAGCCCATCGTCACGTTGGTCTTGAAATGGTTAAGCAGATAATTTTCTTTTGTTTTGTTTTTTTTTTCAGCATTTTTCTTCTAAATGAATATTTCTAATACCCTGAACCGATAAAGAAAATTGTGTAAACATCATTATCAACTCATTCTACATGTCATTTACTAAGCTTAGCTTAGTACACGAGGCGAAATAGTTAAGCTGGGCCCAAGTGCAGTTATGGTCTAGTCGATTAGCTCTTTAGATCTTGCTTCTAGATAAAAGCTTGAGTTCGTAAAATCCAATTTCTTCTTCCCATTTTCAATGTTGACGAAACGTTCATTTCAATTCGTTCTACAACCCTCTTCAGGTGTGAAATGTAATATCCATGTGGAAAGAGAATATTTCCTATCGGTCTCTTATCATGATGGTGCAATAGGAGGGTCTTTCTTTCCTTACGGATACTACGTATTGAGAAGGCCGTCGAATGAATCGGCCGGAACGTTGTGATATCAGCAAAGGTGGGCAAGGGTGATTAGATTGAACGACCAAAAATTTGAATATTGATAACTCTTCTCAAAGTTATATACAATGTTTGATTTTAGATTGTTATCAAATTTTTCCGTAGTAATGTATAAAGCATGAAAAAATAACAGGACCTCGCCCGGAATCGAAGAATTTTTAAACATAGGGATTAAGGTTGTCCCCATAACAAATAATGCAGTTGGACCACTAAACACTAGAAGAGAGATCGGAGGAATTTGAACACTTCGGTCCTCAATGGAGACAATGATGGAGATTCGGGGCAAACTTGCTATCACTTGATCCTTACAACAGCAACAATGGATTTAATTTTACCTTCGCTTGCGTCCTGTGAGCACCTTCTTCGCAAATATTCCCACCATTTAGAAAAAGCATCTCGGAAAAGTGTAAATAGAAAAAAATATAGATGGGATGTGATGAACGAATTGTCAATAGCAGAGCACAAATCAGTGGTGAAGATCGCTCAGGGCGGTCTTTTCCCTCCGACGAATTCTATTCCGTGAAAATTGGAATAAGATAGTCGAATGACCGATGAAGCTACTCGGAGCCCATTAGTGGGCTAGGCTCCGGACAATACCAGCTGTTAAGAAGGATATATTGCAACTGAATTATTTTCTATGTCTATTATCGAAGAATTCTGGTTATATATATATATATATATATATATATATATATATATATATATATATATATACATATATATATATATATACATATATATACATATATATATATATATATGTATAATTATATATATATATATTTATATGAAATATGAATTCATACAACTACTGCTGTAGAAACTGAACAAGTGAATCTAACAAAGCCTTAAACATATGATGACCCTTGGATATATATATATATATATATATATATATATATATGTGTGTGTGTGTGTGTGTGTGTGTGTGTGTGCGTGCGTGCGTACGTGTCTGTGTTCATACTTGCCTACCATGATATGTATTCAGATATGTCTCTCTCCCTATATATATGTATAGATATATATATATTATACTTATGTTTGTATATATAAATATAGATAAACTATCATGTATGCATATACATACATACAAATATATGTATATATATACACATACACACACTTATAAATACATATACATATTCAATGTATATATGAATTCATACAGCTACTGTTGCCAGAATTAATAAATGGATGCAAGAATACCTTCAACGAGTGATGATTTTTGGATATCTATCTATCTATCTATCTATCTATCTATCTATCTATCTATCTATCTATATATATATATATATATATATATATATATATATATATATGTGTGTGTGTGTGTGTGTGCGTGTGTGTATATATATATATATATGGAAGGGGCTATATATACACACACACACTCACACACACACAAAAACACATACACACACACACACACATATATATATATATATATATATACATACATATATATATATATATATATATATATATATATATATATATATATATATATATATATATATTCAACTGTAACATTAACAAATAAATAACAAAGATGAGGTTAGTCTAATACTATTGAACAGTGACAGTGTTTCCCCCAAAAATCTCAGACACAATTATTGCTAAAAAAAAAAAAGAAATAAAGATGGTGTAAAATTCATTGAATATTAACAATTAATCTTCCAAAAAAGAAAACGAGAATGGTTCAAAATATCAATACCTCATCGAAAAAAAAAGTTCATTGTCTATTTACGATCACCAAAATCTTGAAAGAACGGGTGAGTGAGGAAAAAAAGAAATGTTCATTTTGATCGGAGTTGCATATAAGAAAGACAATAAACAGGTCTGGTTTAGTAACGTCACGTGAGCAACGCCCAATGTTGTTGTTGTTTCTTTCCAATAAAGATTGCAGAGAGGAAATGTATCTATAGATGCAAATCTATATGTAAATATACAAATAGATAGATGTGAGCCGAAAGAGATAGATAGATAGATAGATAGATAGATAGATGGATGAATAGATAGATGGATGAAAAGATAGATAGATAGATAGATAGATAGATAGATGGATGAATAGATAGATAGATAGATAGATAGATAGATAGATAGATAGATTGATTAGAACAGTTACAAACAGAGAGATAGATAGATAAAGAAGGAGAGAGATAGATAGATAGATAGATAGATAGATAGATAAGACTCAATAGAAACTGCCATGCATCTAACTTCTCTCAGCAGTCATCAACTGGAAAAAATGAAATAAATGGTGATCAATGAATAAGTTACTTCTTTTGTTTGGCCGAGATCACTAAAAAAAAGCATGAATTTTCAACAAAAAAAAAACAAAACAAGCATGAACACGACTGAACGTTGTAAATTGAATCCCCTCCCCAACAAAAACTTTTTGTGGAGAGTGTGTTGATTAAAAAGAACAAAAAAGACCAAAAAGGATTTTATGTACATGATCAGGTGTATATGTTGGCATAGACCGTACGCTACTGTTGCAAATTCGATGTAATGACAATCTCAAATCCTCTAGGGTGCCGTTATAACGTAAGTCAACTGTATTTCCTGAAATCTATAGATTGATGACAGCCTTTGCAGCAGAAGTCATAATAGTAGTATCATTCTCTTTCGGTTTAAAAGGAAGCAAACACATCTTCATCTCTACAAGCCAATCGGAATATTAAGCACTGAACTATTACGCTCGATTTACCAGTGTTAACAGCAGGTAAAGTCAGACTCATTGTTGGTAATAATTATCAGCTGCGACACCGAGATGAAGCAGACATCTTCCTCTTTGAAAAGAACCTTAACGGTCTTCAAATTATGTTAGACGAATTAAATGAAGCAAGCAAGAAAGTTGCCCTCCACATGAACTTCAGTAACACAAATGTCCCGTACAAAAAAACTTGTTGGGGACAAAGACACAACGATCAAAATCAAAAATGCAGAGCTGGAGAAAGTAGACCGCTACATCTACCTAGGACAGAAAGTCTCCATTAAGTCATCAAAAGAAGAAAAAATTAAACGAAGAATCACACTAGGTTGACAAGCTCGCGGTAGAGTAAGCCCAAGTTTCAAAAACAAGAGAATTCCATCATTCCTAAAAAGAAGGTTAGTCATCCAATGCATCCTTTCAATAATCGCTTATGGAGAAGAGACATGGAACCTGACCCAAAAGATTGGCCCTCAAACTGAGAACCGTGCAACGTGCACATGAGAGAATCATGTTCAATATCGCATAGAGAGATCATAAGACAGCAAAGTATATTAGAAAAAAAGACGTGAGTCCAGGTCATCATAGGAAGTTTGGTGAACTGTTCATTCGGACTAACATTCTTGTGCACTCAGCAGATAATTGGGTACGCCCTAAGCTGTGCGATTAGGATGGACTTGCATCTTGCCCAGTGGGTGATCATAACAAACCTATAAGGATATAATCCCGGTTTGGAACAAACTTGAGAATTTCAAGGATCACTGAGCTGATACGCACAGAAGGACCTTCACTTCGCCCCAGTCATTCGTACTACGCTGGGAGTCTTCTCTTGGAAACTTCACTTTTTTCTAACGTATCAATAAATCACTTATCGGACCCGTGTAAAAATAATCTACAGAGGTTGATAGGTGAAATGTCGTTACTATCTTATATATATATATATATATATATATATATATATATATATATATATATATATATATATATATATATATATAATAGGTTTATTTCATAAAGTGCTCTATACATTCAGCATCAATGTTTATGTTTCTGCACTTTTGGGCTTTTTCGGATGATGCCGAATGACAGAAACATAAACACATTTTCGTAGCGAATCCATTATTTCACTATATATATATATATATATATATATATATATATATATATATATATATATATAATCATCTTTTCAACCTATGGAATGCATCTATAGTAACTATAATAGCGTATAAAGATATATGAAATAAATATGTCTGATTATTATCATAATTATTAACCATTTCACAACAGTTGCCGGGTGGTCATCACTGAAGACTGTGACAGTAGTCACGAGCCCACTTCTCCACACTCTCACAGTCCACAGAAGTACAGTAAATTGCAGTTTTACACTAGTTGCCTGGTTGTTATCGCCAAAACCAGTGACATTTTGTCTTCTCAGTTCTCCAGCCCTCCTTTTATATCGTCCTTACCTATAGAAGCAGCGCTGAGGTTTGTACCGTCTCAACCATGCTTTTTTTAAGGCTCTTAGGCCATTGCTAACAGCTGGGTGTCGCGGGTCTCATATTCCCAATACACTCTCCTGTATTTGTGCAGTCCCCAATCGTGCACTGGTCTGTGTAGTCTGAATCCTTCCTCTAATCTTCAGGTATTCCAATCTCGTTTTCAGTTCATTTGGTATGGTCCCGAGTGCACCTACTATTACTGGCACTACCCTGACTTTCATGTTCCACGCCTTCTCAAGTACCCTTGCCAGGTCCTGGTAATTCTTCGGCTTTTCATTCTCTTTCGTATTTACTCTGTTATCCGAGGGTACGACTACGCCTAATATTTGAAAGGTTTCTCCTTCCCTTCATTGATTATTGGTGATCTACTACTACTACTACTACTACTACTACTACTACTACTACTACAACTAAAACTTTTATATTTAACTCCAGACCAGTGAGGAGGGGGGAGTAATTACCGAATGACAATTTTACCAGAGGTTGAGATAATTTTGTTCGTATTCAAGCATAAGTAACATATTTCATTTTTACCTTCGTTCATTACATTCAAAGGTAGGTGAGGAGGGAGACAGTTATAGTGAAAGTGTCCATTTCCCTCCCATTCAAACATAAGCACCCTCTTCCATTTTTACCTTCATTCATTACATTCAAAGGTAGGCGAGGAAGGAGACAGTTATAGTGAAAGTGTCCATTTTCCTCCCATTCAAACATAAGCACCCTCTTCCATTTTTACCTTCATTCATTACATTCAAAGGTAGGCGAGGAAGGAGACAGTTATAGTGAAAGTGTCCATTTTCCTCCCATTCAAACATAAGCACCCTCTTCTATTTTTACCTTCATTCATTACATTCAAAGGTAGGCGAGGAAGGAGACAGTTATAGTGAAAGTGTCCATTTTCCTCCCATTCAAACATAAGCACCCTCTTCCATTTTTACCTTCATTCATTACATAGCCAGGGTTGGAGAGAGAAAAATGAAAAATGAAGATAATGTATTATAATCGGAAAGCGTAACGGTCGTACATACAAACAATCAGATTAGTGGAATAATTCTAATTCGGGTGTGATGAAAACATTCCATCTGGTTCAGCGTCAAGTACGGAGAAAAGTTGCATCAACGAGATTTTCAAAATGACGTAGGTGTGGATTCCTTTTATATACTAATAAGTTCATAAATTTGAATTCAGATATACGAACTGGTGAAGAAACTGCATTGGTCTCTGATTTTCATTAGAAAAATTACATGGCCAATGAAATTTATTATAGAAATTTCACGGCTAATGATTTTTATGATAGGAAATAAATTACCACTGATTTTTACAACAGAGATTACTGCGAGGGAATATATCAATAGATGTTAACCTGTGCGTAAATATTGATAAATAAGTAGATAGGTCTGGTTATTTACACAATAGAAACCGTTTAGGAACCAATGTCTTTTGGTGGCATGTCGTGTCGTGGGTGATCAATTACAGGAATTGGAAAGAGGTTGGTCAACGAATAAGTAACTTTTTTCGGCTTTTGTTTAGACAGTGATAAATAAAAAGTTAGGATTTTTTTAAAAGTTGAAGGAACTTACGCTGTTCATTGAACCTCCTAAAAAAAACTAACGTTTTTTGTTGACATGATAAGCAATAAAAGCTTAAATTATAAATATATATATACAGATAAAGAGAGAGAGAGAGAGAGAGGGGGGAGGAATGGGATTAGGTAGATAGATTTAATTGTATTAGATTTACCCCCTGTCATTAGTTCGTTATTATCAATCGGCCGTCCTTTACGATGTGCAACTTCAAGTGATTCGTTTCCAATTGAAAACCTTCTGAACCACTTTTAATTTATCGGATGCCATACTTGATACAAAAAATACTGACAGGTAATTTATCTGCACCCTTCTGATTCTCATTCCAGTTGTATCAGTCAGTCCACAGAAAAGTTTCACACATACATACGCACACGTACATATTCCTCCCATGACGGGTGTGATTACGCTAATCTCTCTCCTGTCTTAATAGCAAACTTCCTTATCTCGTCCCTCCATCTTGTGTCCCTTCTTCTTGCTATGCGCTCTGTCCATCCCCATGTTTTTTTTAGTTGTACGGTATATATATATATATATATATATATATATATATATATATATATATATATGTATATATATCCCCTTGTCCTTCTTTCTAATCCATGTTGATCTTTTTTCGTCGCCGAAATTACTTCATACTATTGCTCTTTCCATAGCTCTCTGCACTATTCTGAGTTTGTCAGAGTGGTTATGTAAGTGTCCAGGTTTCACACCCGCACGTCATAGCTGGTATTATGCATCGATTGTATACTTTATGGTCCGAACATATTGATAATTTACTTTTCACCATGTCTCTATTTACAGCAAATGCTTTCCAGTCAGCCGTTATTCGCCGTCTCATTGTGTTTCTGTGGTACCTCTATGGTGTTATCGTCTATTCTAGATGAATGCATTCCTTGACTTTTTCAATGGCTTCCCGGTCAATTCGTAACGTATTTTTTCAAGATTCTATCACATTGAAGATCACCTTTGACTTTGTTTAGTTTATATCTAACCCTTTGTCTGCTCTCTCTATTTAGATCACTGAACGTTTTGTAGATGGTCTTCAGTTTCTGATATTAATTCTAGTATCGAAGATTGCTCGAATATTCCCCATCTATGTTTACCCCACGGTTATCCAGTCTGTTTTCCAACTGTTGCCTTCAAAGCTGTCTGTAGAAAACTTTGATTATATTATAGCCTCTTGCCTCTATCCTTTCAAAATCTTGTTAGTATTTTCATAAGTCAGATCATTACAGTGTCATTTTTGTACATATTTTCAATTAATTATTCATTACTTATATAAATACATAGATACACTTTGCATTATTATTATTATTATTATTATTATTATTATTATTATTATTATTATTATCATTATTATTATTTGCAATCTCACACCAGTTGCCTGGTGGTTACCGCTGGAGTTTGAGTGACAGCAAGTCTCCTCAAGTCTCCAGCCCTTCTCTCTTAGTTTTCATAGGCCACAGTAATACTGCGGTTTACAGTTTCACACCGGTTGCCCAGTGGTTATCGCTGAAGGCTGAGTGACAATAAGTCTCCTTAGGTCTTCAGCTAACGTCTCCTCTCTCTTTCACCTATCATGTCAGAGCTACAATTCGTTGCAGTACTTATATCTCTAGCACCTTCCTCAGTATCCGTGCAGTTCCCAGTAGTTTTGTGGTCTGTACAGTCTCAATCCTTCCCCTAATCCCGATCTCCTCCAGTCTCACCCTCAGCGTTTTTGGGACGGTTCCTAGTGCGCCCACTATGACCGGTACTACCCTGGTTTTTATTATTATTATTATTATTATTATTATTATTATTATTATTATTATTATTATTATTATTATTATTATCTTGATCTCTGTTCTTTACGATCTATTGCCGAGTCCTTACCAACGACACAGGGTAAAAGAAGCCTGAAGTGATGAACTGTTTTCTCCTCCCCCAGTCTTGTGTGTGAGTGTGTGCGTGTGTTTGTGTATTGCTGTCTTATTTCGTCTGTGTGTGTTGCAGATTTCAGCGAGTGGGTGTTATTAGCCTTTTTCACACCAGTTGCCTGGTGGTCAAAGCTAAAGACAACAAGTCTTCTTGAGTCTCCAAGTCCTCCTCTCGGCACTCACATTCAGCGCCAGTGCCTTAATTCATAGTTTCATTCAGTTGTTTGGTGGTTATCGCAGAAGGCTGAGTGACAGTGAATCTCCCCTGGTCTCCATCCCTCTTCGCAGATTGTCCACACATATTACAGTAGTGCTGCGGTTTTATGCCGTCTCAACCATACCCTTTCCCTGGCTGTTAGGCCATTTCTAACAGCTGCAGGTCGTCAGTCTCATATTTCCAGACCTTCCTTTCAGTATTCATGCAGACCCCAGCAGTGTTGTAGTCTACGTAGTCTCAATCCTACCCCTATCTCCAGTTCTTACAATCTCGTTTTCAGTATCTTTATACGGTTCCAAGTGCACCTGCTCTTACTGGTAATACCGTGACTATCATGTTCCACACCTTTAATTCCCTAGACAAGTCCTGACATTTCCCAAGCTTTCAACTCTCTTTCGTGTTTACTCTATGACACGCAGTTACAGTCATGTCAATTATTTGGCAGGTAGTTGTTGTTGTCATTATTATTATTATTATTATTATTATTATTATTATTATTATTATTATTATTATTATTATTATTATTATTATTATTATTATTATTTGCAATATCACACCAGTTGCCTGGTGGTAACCGCTGGAGTTTGAGTGACAGCAAGTCTCCTCAAGTCTCCAGCCCTTCTCTCTTAGTTTTCATAGGCCACAGTAATACTGCGGTTTACAGGTTCACACCGGTCGCCCAGTGGTCATTGCTGAAGGCTGAGTGACAATAAGTCTCCTCAGGTCTTCAGCCAACATCTCTTCTCTCCGCCTATCATGCCAGTGCTGTGGTTCACATTCCTGTTTTCATTTCCCAACTTTTGTTAGGTCACTGTTAACAATTAGTGTTGCAGTCTTTATATTTGTAGCATTCTCCTCAGTATCCGCGCAGTTCTTAGCAGTGCTGTGGTCTGTACAGTCTCAATCCTTCCCTCTATCCCGATCTTCTCCAGTCTTGCCTTCAAATTATTATTATTATTATTATTATTATTATTATTATTATTATTATTATTATTATTATTATTTCGGAATCTCACACCAGTTGCCTGGTGGTAACCGCTGGAGTTTGAGTGACAGCAAGTCTCCTCAAGTCTCCAGCCCTCCTCTCCTAGTATTCATAGGTCGCAGTAATTCTACGATTTACAGTTTCACACCGGTTGCCCAGTGGTTATCGCTGAAGGCTGAGTGACAATAAGTCTCCTCAGGTCCTCAGCTAACGTCTCCTCCCTCTTTCGCATATCATGACAGAGCTACTATTCGTTGCAGTACTCATATCTCTAGCACCTTCCTCAGTATCTGTGCACTTCCAAGTTGCGCTGTGGTCTGTACGGTCTCTATCCTCCCCCTAATCCCGATTATTATTATTATTATTATTATTATCTTCTTCTTCTTCTTCTTCTTCTTCTTCTTCTTCTTCTTCTTCTTCTTCTTCTTCTTCTTCTTCTTCTTCTTCTTCTTCTTCTTCTTCTTCTTCTTCTTCAGTATTTTTATTCTTGCAACTCATGGATCATTACTACTGGGTCGCTTTAATACTCCTACAAGAAAATCAACTCGCGATTCATACTGACTGGAACGCGACTAGTATCTTATGAGCCGAAACCTTATATAAATGATAAATCGATTTTTGATCGTGTGTCGGGTGGGTTGGGGCGTAAGATTTTCTTATTAGAATTTCGGGAATGGCTTCTTCTCGGTTGGCAACGCTCAAATTCATACATGATTTCAAATATTTCATATTCAACAGTTCTTAAGGAAATTCAATCAATTTGCATCAGATTCAAGAAATAAGAAATTCAAGTTCTTAGCACAAGAATTTACTTGAAATAAATACAGGTTTACCTCTGCTCCCCATAAAATCATATTACACCATTTTTTTGCTTTTACAAAAAAAAGGCGGAAAGCGATAACAGCTCCCTATCTTGCTGGTTCAGAGGTTTCCAAACGATGTGTCGCCGATAATCTCAATGTGGTAATATCTATCTATCTATCCGTCTATCACACGGACTGTTCATATCTATCCGTCAGTCATTTCAGATCTATCTGTTTATCTATAGGTATGTTTATTTCCTTGTATCTATGTAAATATCTCTCTGTTCATATCTATCTATCTATCTATCTATCTATCTATCCGTCTATCATTAAGACTGTTCATATCTATCCGTCAGTCATTTCAGATCTATCTGTTTATATCTGTTTATCTATAGGTATGTTTATTTCCTTGTATCTATCTAAATATCTCTCTGTTCATATCTATCTATCTGTCTCTGCTGACATCTATCTATGTCTGTTCATATCTATCTATCTATCTATCTATGTTCATATCTATATATATTTCTCTCTCTCTCTTCATATCGATCTATCTCAGACTATATCTATCAGTCATATTCACCTACCTATTTCTGTTCACATCTATCTATCTATCTATCTATGTCTGTTCATATCTATTTATATAACCATATATATATATATGTATATATATATATATATAACTACACACACACACACACACACACACAAACACACACACACATATATATATATATATCCATCTATCTCTGTATCTGATCATTTATTTGTCTCAGTCCAATTTCATTTATTTCATTTTTCCTCGTTGCATATTGTTGTGTCATTGAATCAAGGTTGCCTAAGGTTTAGTCAACTTGCACGTAGCTCTCTTTCATTTTCTCTCTCTCTCTCCCTCTCTCTCTCTCTCTCTCTCTCTCTCTCTCTCTCTCTTACACACATACACACACACACACACTCATTGTTAATAGGAATCATTTCTAGATCACCAGGTGTGTCGCAATTTTGTTCTCCTTACGGCACCTGATATTCCCCAATGGTAACCCATCAAGGTACTGACCGGGCTCAGCGTTGCTCAACTTCTGTGAGAAATGTTGCATACAACGCGATATGGCCGTAACCTATCATCATCGGAGTGAGGTTCCTCAACGCCGAGCTAAAAGGCTTTGATCAGTGGCAAAGCAAGGGTTGTTAGCATCTTGGGGGAGCGGGGAGATAGCACTAGGAGGCTGTTATAATAAATACTTGGCAAGTGCATCATTATCCTTCTCAAGTCCAACAAAGGTAACCTGTCCAGGAGAAGGATATCTCTGATTTTAAAACAGAGAGTGGCGCACCCTTGGGGCGTTTTGACAGCCAATTTGACGCCTGGAAGAATTGCTACTTGCTTTCATCTGGACTGCATGAGCTGAGAAGGGAATTTTGACGATTTGGCATCCCAGAATTCCACTACGCCCGGTAGGAGACATTCCGTCAATTGTAGAGTCGTTTTTTCTTATACTAGATAAAGATCTGGTACAGGCATTCCAAGTTATCACATTGTTGGGAACCTTCAACTAAAACTGCCACTGACACCGTCAAAAAAGTTTCTTTTTTTCTGCTTTTCAGTTGGTCCAGTCGACTTGCTGCTTAAGTATTTATGTATCATATGTGCACGCTGCATCAATGGAGCTAGAGGGCTGAAAATTCAAACATTACGTTTTGGGAAAAAAACATTTTTTTTTGCTTTTTAATAATCCAACCTATTAGGGTTCTTATGGGGGGTTCAATTTACAATGTAATTTTATGATGCATCAATACCTCAGTTTGTGTCTAGCAGCATTTACGCTTTTTAAAAAAAATCCAGACTTCTTTATTGATCACTGTCTAACAAAATGCATGAGAATAAACTTATTCCGGTTCTCTCCAAAATTTTAACTGATCATCCCATCACAGCACGCTAACAAACATTTGTCTCGTCGCTGTTTTTTTTTCTTTTTTTTTATTCTGATCTACTTTTAATGTAATTTATGTAAATGACTGACTTGCAAATCTCGTGCCGTCTCGCGAGACGTGTGTTTTTGTGACACTAGCAATTCCCACAAAAAATAGATACCGCGACGAAAGTGATACTTTTTTTTCTTTTTTTTTACACACGAGAAAGTTTCATAATGATAGATAAAGTCAGCATTGGTAGGATATGTAGAGTAGTCTCTCAACAATCCAATAATTTTCTTGTCGATAGATGGTGCGACCTGCATAATAACCACGATCCTACATCGGGGGTCTTGAATGGACCGCTTTAAACCAGGGTAAATTCATCTCATTTGCTCAATCTCAGTCTGTCTGCTTGTCCTCTCTCTCTCTCTCTCTCTCTCTCTCTCTCTCTCTCTCTGTATATATATATATGTGTGTGTGTGTGTGTGTGTGTGTGTGTATGTGTGTGTGTGTGTGTGTGTGTCTGTGTATTTTCTTGACGCAGACAAAGAAACCAATACTTAATGGTTACTCCCCCTCATAGATAAGCCTACTCTCAAAATCAATTTTGAGAATGGCCAATGACAGTTGGAATATCTTGAATTTCAGGACTTAATCATGGTTTAGGTTCCTGAAATCAAACAGATTTTCTGCAAACAACACACACATATATATATATATATATATATATATATATATATATATATATATATATATATATATATATATGTATACGTATGTGTGTGTGTGTTACAGAATGGATATACGATCTGACAGAATGATTATAAATTGCGTTATATCATAGAGAAACACTTATTTCAAATGATCTTCCGTCATTAAACGGTTAATGAATCACTTGGCCAAAACAACGTAAATTACTATAGAATATGACACAATTTATTATCATATTTACAAACATATATGTGCGTGTGGTTGCGTGTGTGAGTGTGAGTGTCGATGTAAAAATAAATGCCCATATAGGTACGTATGTAAACGTCTATATTCATAAATATTTACAAAAGTCTTCTCCCAATTTTTCCTTATGATTGTATTCCAAACAACCAATTAATCTGAATATGTATGTGTGTTTGTGTGCGTATGTGTATAATGTGTGTGTCTGTGAAGGGAGAGTATTTACATCGGGCCTTGGTAAGAAATCAAGAGTATATATTGACTTTCAGAACACGTATACCAGATATATGTTTATTGGTCACTAAGATTCTACCTCTTTCCCACGCCCCCACACAGACAAATACACACCCAAAAGCTCGTGTAGAACCAATATATATTCCCCCTTGACTGATATGAGACTGTTTGGTAGGCCAACGGTTGGCCCAAATTGTAAGAGGGACATACAAGGCGTCAATTATCAAACATATTGAGTTATCGGTCGTATGTATAGACGTCTGGTTGGTCACTCAATAGAAACTGTTGAAGGACCTACGTCTTTTGACAGCATGCTGTGTTAGGGGTGATCAATTGAAAAATTGGAGAAAGCGGTGACCAACGAATGAATTACTCAACACGCCTTTTTTAGGTATTGATCCCCGAAGAAAAAAAATGAGTGCTCTTGGACCAAAAACAATGAATCGATGTAGCACAAAATTACATTGCAAATTGAACCCCAACTAAAAACCTATTCAGGGAAGATTAAAAAAAAAAAATGGAGATTTGATGAAGAGTTAATGCTTGAATTTTCAACCCTTTAGCTCCATTGGTGTAGTTTCTGCTCATGATACATCCATGAATATCTTTAACATAGCCAACCAGCCAACTAGCCAGACTGATTGACAAACTGAAGAAACCTATGTTGACAGTTTTAAAAGTAGTTTTAGTTGACGGTTCCCGATAATTCTAGAGGCAGTTACTCGATATGTATAGACGTGTGGTACCAAATTGGACGAGATCTACGATTTGCAGACAGGGTTTTTATCGAAAGACGATGTATGTTATCTATCTTAGTCGACGAATACACACAAACCCTGATTCATACACACAGACACACATGCACACAGACACAGATACAGACACTCACACACACACGCACTCACACACACACACACATATATATATATATATATATATAAGATTAAAGAGGGAAACACTTGACACGTTTTTCAAGGTTCATCCATTTATCAAGAGCGGTTGATCATTTTCAGTTTTAATCTAATCACTAATTGCAAATTTTCATCGTGACGCAATATTCAAAATTAACCCAAATAGATTTTATTACTTGGATTTCGCTCATGAAACGAATAACTAAACGATGTTGTCACGAGTATTTGACAACTTGGAAGTGAAAGATTGACAAGGTGTGTTTCATCTAAAAAGAAATTGTTATCATTGTGATGAGGCATGATGCATTCAGCTTTCCTTCAAAGAGGAAACAATAGAAAGTACAGTCCTTCTCATTTGGGATCAAACACTTAATTTCAAAATAGAGATCCAGTGTTGCTTGTTGCTAGAGAGAAGAATTGCTACCACCATTCTGTCAGATTACCTGACATCCACAGACTATCAACATATCACATAATTATATATACATATGCGTGTGTGTGTCTGAGTGTTATATATATATATGTGTGTGTGTATGTGTGTGTGTGTGAGTGTGTCTGTGTGGGTGTTTGTGTTGATGAAAATGACAATTAGAAGGTGAAGAGAAAAACTAAGTGTTATATCTCAAATCTATCTTCTATTCTGTCGTATTCCGATGCATTTCGACGGGGGTCAGTCATCTTTTTCGAAGGAGAAATAATTGCAGCTGTTCATGGAGAAGAAAAATTCGAGATATAACATCTGTCTCTTGAGTGTTTCTCTTCATCTTCCAGTCGTCATTCTCATATTCATTCTGTCAGAAAACATCATATCAACCATACAAACATATATATATATATATATATATATATATATATATATATATATATATATATATATATATAACACCCTGCATACAGGTATATAAAAAGTAACCACCATAGCTAACTTATTCCTCTCGTTATCATTTACAATTGTAGTTACCGTATTACCATAACCATGAACATTATTCTTTCATATCCCAAGCAACTTTAAGAACAACCCAATCACATTTTCATAATTATCCTAGATATATTGAAACATACCAAAGGTAAAATAATTAAACAAACAACTGAAGTCAAGTAAAAATGAACCAAAACTTTGAGAAGCAGATTTAAGTAAGAATAGAATACTCTCAGAGAGGAAACATACCACAAAGAACTAATGTTTTAACAACATACTGGTAAGGAAAATGCGTACCGTATCTTTTGCTAATCTATAATTCATAACTACCACCAAGCAAAGTATCTACACTACGTAGAATAGAAAATCATAACAAGTAATGATCACCAAATAAACAAGGTAACGACGGAAGTAAAAGAATAGATATATAAAGAATAAGAGGAAGACCAACACACTAGAAAAATAGACTCCCAATAAAAAATTTTAAAAAGTCCTAAATAGGTATCTGAAATAAATGGAATCATTTGCATGAAGGGGACCAAACGGTACAGGAACATGAACGTGTTTGTGTTCTGAATCCTTTATTTCACAATATTCCAAGCTCTACTCTAACTCAGCTTAATGTTTAATGTTGAATGTATCGAGCACTTTATGGAATAAACCCATCACACATTGAATATTGCATTATACTATATTATATTGTATTCCTAATTTGTATTGCATATATATATATATGTATGAGGTTGAGAGAAAGTGAAAGATATAAACACACAAATCTCTTGTGATATACTCGACATCTACAAGTCCACCCTGAGGCAAGCCGTGAAGAGTTTGGGTAAGCTTATGTCGGCTTGTCTTCCATCTTTTTAGAGATGAAAGGACTTTGAGTCTTTGTGAAGTTCAATGAAATTGTCGCCATACTTATAGATGTGTTGCAAACCTTTGATATTTGATTGCTTCGATGACTTAGGGAATTTTCACCGAGACAAAGGCTGTTCGGAAGTCGACAAATGTCATGACGTGGGACAATTCTTACTCCGCAGCGTTTTCGCTGAATTAATTCACCGAAAAAAGTTGGTCAATGGTCGAGTAACCTAATTCCCGAGGCCTGTTTGTTCCTGTGGTTCATCATCTTCACCATCATCTTCACCATCATCATCATTATCACCATCAGTCCTTTATTGTCTGTCGTTGATCATAGACCTTCCCCAAGATTTGCCACACCACTATATCATAAGCGTCGAGAAGCCAATACTTTCTGAATTTGTTGAGTTCGTCTCTCCATCTTGTATTTCATCGGCCTCGGTTTCGCATGTGATTTCTGGGGATTCATATTTTGAGTCATGACGTTCATCGGTTGTCTGCCATTCTTGCAATATGACCAGCCCATTGCCATTTGAGTTTTCTAAAGGATTTTATGATATTGCTGAATCCTGTTGTTTTTTTCTGATATAATGTGTTGTTTTTTGATCTCCCCATGTGATGTTAAATATGATTCCCTCCTGTACACGTTGAGGGTCAATCTATGGGTAAGGTTCCATGTCTCAGCTCCGTAGATGACAATCAGGAGGGTGTGTTGTTTGTACACCCCTTTTTTTAAATTGATGGGATCTTCTTATTTTCAAGGTTTGAGCTTGCCCTACCGGAGGCACGCCATCCTTGAGTGATTCTTCGTTTTATTTCTTCTGCTTTCGAAGGTTCCATTCTTAGCACTGAAACACGGTGATGATGGCTGTTCGTTTTTTTTATTTTTTTATCAGGGCTGACGCCTGCTCAATCAAAAAACATAATCGTGGTAGCCGTATTTATCGTTTTTTATCTTTATTTTATTTCATTTTACTTTTTTTTTTGTATTCCCAATTTGTTGTTTGATTTCACTGAGAACCAGAGATCACACAATTCATTCCTGAAAATTGACTTAATGATTTCTCGGGATTTGATCGACGCAAGAGTAAACAGATAAAACACTGAGAGTGTATAATCCTGCAAACGCTATTGAAAAATTAGATGAAGACCGCTTCATACATAGCTACGATACAGAATAAATTATCTGTAGAAAAAAAAAGATCCCCCGACACGTCTCAAAATTGAATCAGTTCTTCTTCAGCTCATGACCCATGCTTCCAAAAATCTAGTGAAACTTTTGCAATAAAATTTAATCTCTTCTTATATAGCCCATCGGTGAACTTGAGGCCTGACAAGGAGTTGGTCATAAAAACTTGTAAGAATAAAGTCCTAGTCTCGACCAGACTAGAGACATGCAAGGATCACTAAGCTGATGCAGGCTACAGGAACCTAGACTTCATCACCGACCGTTCATACTCCACCAGGTGTTGTATTTATGAAATTGACGCTTCCTTAGCCCATGGTCCATCATCTTACAAAATGTAAATAGAATTTATTCAGAACTTTTCGAGATGTTGTGTGGTGTATTAGGCAAACGGACTAGCACGAATAAATACATATACTTGTTCTAACTTTGTCGACAGAGGAAAGTTAATAAGGATGTCTCGAGGGTCTATCTATGCAAGAATAATAGTTTTGTTTCGTTGATGTCCATGCAAGTTTGGAAGGCCTCGGGTCAGCTGTTAGTTCAGACTTCAAGTTTCATCAATTGAACCAATTTCTCTCCACCATTGATGGAAACGTCAATTTAAAACCAATTAGTGATGAAAAGTTGTGCAATGCCGTCAGCAGATGAAGCTCCCGAACTTACAAGCGGCTAATTTACATACATTTCTCAATAAATTATTACATAATATTATTTCATTATAGATTGCTTGGAAGGAAAAAGTATACAGTACTTATCATAAGAATTTGAATAAACAGTTAAGAACAATAAGATTTCATTTTTTTTAAAAATCAATTTGACAATATACACATCTATTTTTTTGTGGTTCACAATGCTAGATCTCCGGAAAATGCATTGTTGATAGAATTAAATTGTTGAATAAAGGAGGAGCAAGTTTTTTCGATCCTTGTAAAATCTTGTTCAGAAACGACCAAGGGGATTGAAAAGGTTAACTCATACTGCTACACAGAAGAGTCGCCAAGCAACTAAATTAATTAGGATTAAAATCCAAAATGGCCCTTGCAATTTTTGACAATAAAAACCAGATTTTATGCTTCTTTAAATAATCCTGAGCAGTACCTTTTCTTAAACAATAATCTATTTATAATAAAAGTACTGCTAATAAAGATATGAATAGAATCTGTTTTCATTATATAAGATGACCGGATTTTAAGCTGGATTGTCTCTGCAAGCTCATCTGATCTGGGGATGTGCCCGTGCCAGTCTAGCCCCTGCTTTCTAATGATGATGAGAAGGACATCATAGATCCCAATGGTTTGGTTCAGGGGTAGGGAACATTTTCATGTTTAAAGGTCACATTGAAATTTATTGACTTCGAATTAAGCAGCACACGAGAAAATTTAGGTACATTTCCAGCAAAAACAACAGTTCAAAACATTTGGTCCGAATTCAATTAGTCTATACAACTGGGAAGAAATTAAAAACTTACTAAGAAAATTCATGACTGTTTTGAAATTGCTTTTCAAGAGGAAACATTGAGATATCAGGACCGTAAGACGCCACACTTCATGGTCAAGTTTTTAGATTGAAAAAGAAAATAAATAAGTTGAACTTCAATTGAAAAAGGCTTCAACCTCAAATCGAAAAGCCAGACTTCAATTCAGCAGTTAAAGTAAAATTAAATTTCAATCTGAAGCAATATTTTTTTACAAGATATAATCTGAGTTTATAAGTGTGAAGAGATACAGTATTGGCAAACAAACATAAACTGACGAACTCTATAACCATGAAGACAGATAATCAGAAACATAAGCCGGTTCACACATTGTCTCCTTCTTGGGGATCTTGTTGAGCCAAGATTGGCGCAAAATGATTTTGTACATGATTGTACGTTTCCATACACAACAGTTGGGTAATCACAGTCATTCCATTGATTGATTTTTCAATATGGTGCAATCCGTATCCAGTTTGAGTAACTCCGGATGATGGTCAAGCCGTCAGAGTGTCAAATGTTTCGGCCATATAACATTTCGTAACAGCGATCCAGTACGCTTTTTATAATATCACACATTTTAAGAAGCACAGATTGTTATTCAGAAATTCTTCTTTTTTTTAAGTTCAACGTTTTTAGATTGAAGTTCAGCCTTGTCAAATTGAAGTTAAAGTTTTCTGAAGTTCAACTCTTTCTAAATCTAAGTTCAACTTTTTTTAGATTGAAGCTATAAAGGTGTGGAAAGCTGACCCAGAGGATCAAAACCACAGGTTCCCCACCGCTGGTTTGATTGATTATCTGGCGAATGTTGATGGCATGTTCAGTGTAAGATATATCCAAGAGTCTTCGATAACATCAGATATCCAAAGCCTGGAATCTTCTCCGGAACTCAGCTGTGCCTTGTCATATTATAACAAACCTGAAGTAACCAAAGGAATAGCAAAGTTTTATTGTGTACATTGACGTCCCAGTAGCTGTTAAGTATTTGCACTGTTGTCAAGGAAGGACCCTAGTCTCAGCAAAGCAAACATTAAATGGATTATAAAGTTACTAGCATGTTACTCGTAAAGATGACGGGATTCTTTTTTTTTTTATATCTATGGATAAATTTTCATTTTAGAAATATTTCTATCCTAAACATCGTTTTCAGTCGAATGAATCTCTATCTCTTTGTCTCGTTAATCAGCTCAAAAGAGAGGAAGAGAGTTAAACTTATGTTTTATTCCGGTCAAACTTTCACACTAACATTGCAAACTCCGTCTGTTACAGCAGTTACTCACTTTAGCTGCTAGGTACATGGGTCACAGAAGTCAACCTCTCTTCCTCTATTTTATCAGCTTTAAAGAAGAAAGAGAGTAAAACTTATGTCTTCACCCTGATGTAAACAGAAAAACAAACATGCAAACAAACAAATTCGTTGACTATGGTTTATATATATATATATATATATATATATATATATATATTGTGAGAGAGAGCAACATTTCAAATTCGCATCGTATAAGTGGATATCTATTGATGCCAATCTATACACTAACATTTCGTTTAAAAGTTCACTTTCTTACTTGGGACTGGCTGACGAGATATCTCGTGGGGGTATATTTTTCGTGGGGTAGAGCCCATGCTTCATCTTAGTAAGCCTGATGAAGTCAAATAAGTCATCATCATCATCAGCAGCAGCAGCAGCAGCAGCAGCAGCAGGAGCAGCAGTCGAAGAAGTAGCAGCCGTTAAGCATCCATCGTTCGACAAAGACCTTTCCCAAGATTCTTCAGACCTTTCTGTCATGGGTGTCGCAGAGCTGATACTTTTTTGTCATTTTGTTTTGTTCGTCTGGCCATCTTATCTTCAGCCGGTTTCAGTTTCACGTATGATCTCTGGGGACCCACGTCATGAGTCGAGATGTCAGTCAGTTGTCTGACCTTCTTGCAGCATAGCCATCCCATAGCGATTTGAGTTTTCTAGTGATTCCTCTTTGTTTGTTCTAATGTACTGTGTTGTCTTTTGATCTCTCCTTGTGATGTTCAGCATGATTCTCTCTTGTGAACGCTGCATCGTTTTCAGTTTGATGGGTCAATCTTTTGATTAGGTTCCAGGTTTCAGCACAAAGTTTTTACTGTTTGCAATGATACCCCAGTAGCTGTGAAGTTGTTTGAACGGTTGCCAAGGCAGACCCCATGCCGGGGAGTAGCTCAGCTAAAAGTCGATAGAGAACAAGACTGACTGCTGCAGGATCAAAACCATTCCAACTTTTACCCCGGATGAAGATGATTACTTCAACTTTTTTATTGTATATATAACTGATAGAAAATTATAAAAATGTTTTTTCTCAGAACAAATGTATTTATTTATTAAAATGAAATGAGCTCTCGAGCATATTTAAGATACATTTTAGTCAATATCTGAGACTTTTAGCTTAGTCGGTAAAACACCAGGAAATGTTAATTTTATAGATGTATTTGTTTATTAGAATTAAATGAGCCTTTGTGTATTTATAACATAAATTTTGGGTGAGTGTCTAGACTTCTCAATTTAGCTCAGTCGGTAAAGGACACAACTACGAATCAGTTAGGCGTAATTTCTAATCGCGTTAGGGGAAGGTTAAGGTTTACTTCCCTAAATTTGGTGACAACTGTCTGTGTTGTTTTTGTGACGGTAAACAAAGAAGGTCAACTTCAGGTTTGGAGATGAAATTACGGCTTGTGGTGTACCTGTTCTCGATATTTCTGTTTCAATGAAGTCTGTGCGGAGACCATTTTTTTCATTTATCTTGTTTAGCATGATTCGTTCACAAACGTTTTAGGCAATAAAAAAAACAAAAAAAACCCGATGAAATCGTCTGCGAATCAGAGATGACTTGGGTATTCGCCATCTATTTTGATCTGTTTATTAATCTAAACCTAGCTTTGGAGAACCATCTTGAGGCAAGCCGTGAATAGTTAGGTTGAGCTGATGTTGTCTTATCTTTCTTTTTTTTCAAGCTGGAAGGGCTTTGAATCTTTGTGTAGTTTCATTGGGAAGCCAGCGGCTCCTTTATCAGACTTCAGCAGCCATGAAATATGCTTCTTCATTTCTAGCCGAATCTTTCCTTATTATCCTGTGGAATTTAGAGCAACCTATAGTTCAGAAGATGAGAGCAGAATTTGGTTGGAATTGCCCACGTTGTGATAACATCATAAAATTTGGCTTCGTGATGCTTTAGGGAGAACTGAACGATTACAGTTATGGATAGATTCTGAAACGGCTTCTTTAGCTACAGTTGCTTGGTATTATTTTCAACCTTACAAGTCAATAGATATCTTCGAGTGAGACGGAAATAATTGGATCCACCCCAAAATTTGATCAGTCCATTTTCATCTGTGTCTTACTTTTCTAGCAAAATTTCATTGAAAACTTCTGGAGGTATTGGACGGAAAGAAATAAGCAAATGCACGAACGACCAAAAAAAAAAAAAATATGGATGCAACTGATACTCCCCTATCGTGATTCGGACTCATGACCAGCTGATTGCAAATGGAATCTTTTACTCAGAATGCAAAATTGACAAGTCTTGGATGTTAATCAAAAATTAACAAACAGATACGCTCGAGATTATATCATTTTGATATATAGATACTTTTTCTTACAAAGAAAATGTATATCTTTGTAACAACTTAGATATGCAAAAAGAAAGTGGCAATATTCATCTTCAGTCAGAATAGAAGTTGGAATGGTTTTGACCCTGCTGCAGTCAGTCTTCTTTCTCTTTTCTTTACTTTTCTTTTTTTTTTCATTGATATCATATTTAAAGGAACAGCAAACATAACCGAGAAGTTCAAAGCATTCAAGGAAATTCTATCTAGATACGTTACTTTATAGAATGCTATCATACTTTTATCAAAAAATTCCAATACAGTTCAACAAGCCGTTTTTTATCATTGTAATATTCTTGTCAACAAATAAATCTCGAAAAAGGAAACTTTGATTCAAACAGACGGTTATAACAGATGCATGTTTTTTTAATTTCTTCAACTTTTTAAAAAATTTTCTAAGAAAATATAGCTGCAAAAGTTGATCTTTTTTAAATCGCCATCACAGTCAATAATTGAACAAGATTTGAAGTCATGAAAAAATCAATCAGAAAATAAATATAGTCAAACTGAATTCGATTGATAGCACTGGTGGCGTTTTCCAGTGAAAAACATTTAAGATACAGTGAAAAACGTCAAGAAATATCTAGATTCTCCAGAATTATTTATCTACACTGGAAAACGTCTAGAATAGGGTAAAAAAAAGCGTCTTGAAACATCTAGATTCTGGTGAATCGAGATGTTACATCTAGATTTCATTTGCATTATTGAGTTATTATTAGACATCTAAAACAGGATACGAAATAAAAAGTTATCGAAACAACTGTATTCTGAAGAATTTTATTAATAAACATTATTAAATATAAGGCCCTAAAAGGTCGAAAAAGTATTTTTTCCTTAAATTGAAAAAGAAATATTTTTAGAAAGGTTCTAGTGAGGTACTGACATCAGTTTTCAAGTCTGCAGACAGTTTGGCCAGGAGTGCTGGAACACACAAATGAACACAATACAATACAAACACATATGCAAATTTTAAAAAAATAGAAGAAAACCCTTTGCTATCTTTGCTGGCTTAGGTTATTCAAGTACAAAGATAAAAAATGCTAATTGAACTGTATTGGTATGTTTCAATATGATACGACTATGATTGCAGCATATGAAATAACAAACAGATTTCCTCTCCCCAGAATAAGACGTGATAAATTAACAATTTCTTCTCTCCAAAAAAAAAGTCGGCCCATCCGCAGGGTATGAACGATTTCCTTGCCAAAAATGTTGATCTAGGGAGAATAATTAAAACACATGAGCAGAAGAGTCCTATTTGCCAGTCAGACTCAAACAGTGGTTCCCAACTATGGGTTGGGGTTATAACACGATTGGGAAAGAATACAAGTCACGGTCAATGTTAAATAGGTTTTTTTTTTTGCACTTTTATCAATAAACTAAACGGCCTGAAATTAGGTCCAAGTCGAGACAGATTCAAGATGAACTCTCCTACAAATAGATCCACGAACTAGAAGCAAGAAAACAAGAATATATATTCCATTGATAGGTATATCAGTTAAGATAAGGAATTCTTATTTTTTGTGATAAATTCGAATTTCCAATGAAGTCTCACTTATTGTTTTCGTTTCAATTTTTTAAGTAACAAATATCACTTGTACAATTATAATATCAAACTAATTCCCATTGTAAAGCTGCCTAATTATACGTAAAATGAAATAATAATTTTCAATTATCCTTTGTTGTAGTTACTTAAATGGAATAGTGAAACTGGTAATCTTATTGAAAAAAAGCAGCGAATGAATTTGGAAATTTCAAGTCTGGATTTTGACAAATGGTTTTATTAATCATAAGAATATGGTCGGACTATTTTTCGTCTCGTTTATTTGTTCATTTCTTCACGACGTTTCGGTAATGTACCATCTAGGCTTTTTCGTACATTGTTGGTTCAAGAATGTGTTATCACTTCTTACAGCGCATGCTCTATCGGACTGGGCACGTCATATCCATGTTTTGTATATCCAGGCTGTGTTTTTGATGTCAATTTCCGACTTGCTTTCCTTGCATTAGATGATGTTTGTCTTTTTTGAGAAGTCCCTTATGATGAGAGGTTCCCAGATGCTATTGATGTCGATGTTTGGTGGGTTGATTGGTTTGACTGAAGAAAGTATGAGTTCAGCTTTTTTCCGTATTCACCGATTGTTCACTCTGTCAATAATCTGCACTTTCTCCCATAAGGACCGGTGCTCAATCTGCTCCCTCCAAGTATTGTCAGCCATGCCAGAATCGTACATGTCGACGAATTACCTTGAACAACTGATCTTAGTGAAGGCAAGTCTGGCAAAAAACCTACGGTGTTTATCAGCTTACGATTTTGCTAGGCTCTTTTTTCCCTGAAACTCAAATGTCTTTGACCATTGAATGCTTTACTTTGTGAACTTTAACGGCATTCCTTCCTTTATATCTTTGTTGATCTCCTTAGCCCCTATTTCTCATCATTCGGACATTCATTACAACGTAAAGTATGAGTCTGATGTCTGAACTTAACTGGACACAACTGGAATCATTTTAGCGTAAAGTTTGATTGAAAATCGACCTCCACTACAAAGCTATTTAAGGCTGCAATAATTATATAAAAAGCTTATTCTCATCGCTGATTGACTCTCATTAAAAACCTTTTCAAGACTGCAATAATTTTTAAAAGATCATGTTATACATAATGTGAAGTAAATGTCTACATTTACAGTTTCATTAGTGCGACCTGTACACTTGATATTTTGTCGAGGCTGGATTATATCCGACCAACTATAATCTATCAATCTGGCTAGTCAAGTGTGTTTATGTTAACTTGGTCCCCCTGCTAGCTTCTCTACGTTAAGGGAGAGAGGTGGGTCTACGGACTATTCTGGGTTTTAGAATTCATTTTACCTAGGTCTAATTTTATAAGCCAACGAGCATCAAGCCCAATTTGAAAACAGAATAAACGTATGTCGACAGTTTTGGTTTGTGGTTTTTCAATAAATAAAATTAGTTTACCAAACATGGTTCCCCGTAGACAAAATACCAGACATTGACTGTCGGAAATATATGAAATAGTGTTTATCCATCTATACTGCAATTTCATTAGTTTAGGATAATTTTATGTATATTGTGATAATGTTCAATAAATAAATTTAATTCACCGGACATGACTGTTTGTATAAATAATTGTTAAAGCCTGCTGGAGTTACGGTAATGGCGGAAAACCAATTTTTAGGTGGATGATTTTAATTCTTACGCCTGTCGGGGTATAGGCCTGTATTCTTATTTGTTCGTATCTTCTTATATATGTATGCACGTGTGAAAGGGGATATGTCTTACTGAGCATGTTTGTCTAGGTGGACAAGAGTGTCCGTGCCGATAGCTGAACATCGTTGTGTCTTCCCCTATCGAAATCAATATTTGACTTGGAAAGCAGGAGTTGGCACAAACGATATTAATTTAGATATATATATATATATGTATACAGCTGTCTAATGACACAATGATATATATATATATATATATATATATATATATATATATATATATATATATATATATATATATATATATATATCTTTCATTGTGTCATCAGACAGCTGTTCTATTACATCTCTTCAGTGTGGCTATAGACTTTCCATTATCCCATCAAGTACTGCGAGGCCGGATTGATACCTTCACTTCGGACGCGGAAGCCGATATCCTACCTCTGGACTACGGAACTGGATGGTCAGTAAGGCTGAATTTAAGCGATATATTTATTTACACAGAAATTCCTCATCCATTAGAGTGCTCTATCCCTTTGGAAGAGCATTGCAAAAACTTACAGTGGATGAGTTACCTCATTTATAGTGTCCAACCCTGAATAGAGGAGCATTACGTATACATATATATACATATGTATATATGTATTTATATATGTGTGTGTGATCAACGATGTGAGTCCTAATGTTCAATCGTTGGTGGACATTCTTGCAACCTTGCCGGCCCATTGACATTAAAGTCTACAAATGTCTTTTACGATATCTGTGAAATGAGTTTTTTCCTTCTGTTTTGCGATCCCTCCATGTGATACTCAGTATGATTTTTCTTGTGATGTTAAGCTAAACCGTGGCTGGCAATTTCGCTGATAATCCTGGAAAATAATGCCTCAAAATTGCTGGATTCTCAAAACTTGTATCCTCCATCAGTCAATTATTGAACCGTCGTAGTGTTAAAAATTTAAGTATTTTTTTTAAAAATCCAATGGAGGATACATATGGTTAGAATAAATTCTGTTTATGACATCATTGGTGTTTTACAGTTGACAACATCTGAAATAGAGTAAAACCATTTTTTTAGAAGCATATAGGCACAGTAGAATCTAGAATTTATTTCCAACGAAAAACATCTAGTAAAGATTTTTAAAAAAACGTATAGAAATATCCAGATTCCAGAATATCAAAATGTTATTGATAAACATGTCAAAATAAGGCCCTTGAAAGTTTTATAAAACGTTTTTCTAATGAAAAAAAAACAGTTTTAGAAGGGGTTTAGGAGAGTACTGATGCCAATTTTCAAGTTTTAGACAAGCAGCATAACCAAGCGCACTGGAAGACACAAAAACATTAACGAACACATCAACACACGTATACACACACACACACACACACACACACACATATATATATATATATATATATATATATATATAT
>OY735240.1:35612513-35615013 GCA_963457665.1 Thysanoteuthis rhombus | reverse complement strand
GCATTTTGCTTGGTGGTGATCAATAAAAAGGTCTAAATTTTTGAAACGTGAAACATACCATTCTAATAGTATTGATGCTTGATGGGATTTCCAATATAATACATACTTATGAAAGGAAATTGCCCAAACTACCTAGTTTTCCGTGCAGGATACCAACAGCCAATCATATATATATATATATATATATATATATATATATATATATATATATATATATATATATATATATATATATATAGTATGACACGGCCATAAACATAGATAGTGCATTTTTTGAAAAAGCTGTTTTAGAATCATAGCTCAGAGGTGGGAGAAATCTCATCAACCCTGCTGGGTAGCCATGTTAATAAAATTGTTTTTTTAAGTCCTCGTAACTGTTACATGGTAAACAACCAAATAATCCTAAAAAGGAACATTCACACAGAATACCATAATATCAAGTTCTGTGTTAAACAAAGAAAAATAACTGCATGAATGGCAACAATAGATATTTGAAAATAGTTGACTGAAATGACATGAATTTTCGGTAAATCCTTTATAACTTAATACAAATATTTAGAGTTTAAAATCGTACAACTTTCAAGACCATACATAAATGTAAGTATATACTAAGAAACAGATATATGTGATCCAACAGAATCATTAAATAGTGCATTACATTACACAGAAACTTATTTGAAATGAGCTCACGTCATTGCTCATTACATTATTATATATACGGTTGAGTGATACGTTGACCGTGTAATAACAGGAAATCATTTCAAATAAGTTTCTATATAATATAACACAATATATATATATATATATATATATATATATATATATTACTTTTTTGAAGGTTGAGTTACCTATGAATGAAGAATGCTCGATATCGAGGTTGAGTATATGTAAATAGGTGTATATAGAAAGTTCAGTGCTTTGCAGTGACTCTGAGGTTCATGCAAGTGGATGCAATTGTCAGACAGTCTACTTCAATTGAAATGGTCATTCGGTTATTCTAGATTTCAGACTAGTGACTACTTAAATAATTGTTGCTTTTGGTTGATTTCCAATTATATATAAGGAGCACCATTTCAGGAGTAAAAGACGGTCTTGTCACATGAAGCACTATATTTCCAATGCACTTGTACATAAACAAATAATGTCGGGTAAAGGTGAACCCTAACACTGTATGAGCAGATAGAAGCAGGAAGATGTATTTCCTGGAACTGAAACCCACCACAAAAGCTGATAGATTTACAACACACTAATGAAAAAAAAACGTCCTAACATTCCAAGTGATTTATAACAACTAGTCAGGAATCCACTTGTGATAATGAAATAAAAACCGATATCAAAAGCTAAACTAGAAAAAAAGAAAATGAGATGTAAATAGAATATGACGGGATTCCCCGACCCCACAAAAAATAGACAACTCCCATAACGCCAAACGTAGGGATCCGAATGAATCGCCTGAAGAAGCCCCGAAAGAGAAGAAATATAAACATGGTTGTGTAGCTATCCCGTTATTCCACCATACACACACACACACACACACACACACACACACACACACACACACACACATATATATATATATATAGATAGATATAGTTTGATTAAACACTTGTATCGATAGATTTAAAACATTCGAACGATATTCATATTCGAAAACCAGAAGAAATTGAATGGAAAAATCAGAAAAGGCCTCTTGTCAATCGTCTTTAAGATTGCTTGTTGCCTATATACACATGATATATATATATATATATATATATATATATATATATATATATGTATGTATATATATATAAATATATATATATATATACATATATATATATATATATATATATATGTATATATATATATATATATATATATATATATATATGGGGGTGCAGAGTGTATGTGAGCGTGTGTGTTTTAACTGCATTTGTTTAAAATGTACGGTGCACAGTATTTTGGTAAATAAATTAATAGAACTGAGCAGTTAAATTTTTTTGTATATTCATTTAGACTCGCTACAGTCGGACAAATTGTTTTGATGTCTTCATATTTTGCATGAGCAGATGTGAAAAAATTGGGATGATTTTCTCAAACTGTACCGAGACTAATGACAAATATATATATATATATATAAAATTTTATATATATATATATATATATAAAATTTTATATATATATATATATATATATAAATATATATATATATATATATACATATATATATATATATATATATATATATGGAGAGGGAGATAGTTAGATTGATCGATAGATAGATACATTCATACATACATACATAACAATGTTCCAAGAAATGAACATATCTGCAACATTAACAAGAATAATATTATTTAAAAAAAAACACCATTGGAGACAAACGAAAAAAGGGATGTGAGCCAAAATAATAGAAGCCAAAGAATTTGAAGTATGTAGAAGAGGACCGAATAACACAGACGAAACATGGTATCATCAAGCAGTCCCTAAGATTAAGATGGACCTCATCTAAATTATC
>OY735240.1:35602513-35607513 GCA_963457665.1 Thysanoteuthis rhombus | reverse complement strand
TGAACACGTTATTTCATTTGTTTATTAGATTAGAAGATGTTAATCGTTCAAGTAATTTTCATTTTTGATTCACTATCATACACCTATTTTCAAGCATAATTCTATTTTTTATGACTTCGTCTTTTTATAAGAAGAAAATTATTTCTCTGATTTGTTGTAATGTTTTTGTAAAAGTTTGTTACTTAGAATATTTTATCTTATTTTGATTTGGTTCAAGTTTTTCTTCGTCATTTTTTAGTAAAGATTATTATTCTGTTAGGTTATTTTTTGGTTTAATTCCTATCACTAATCACTTCCGATATCATTTCCTTTTTTATTTCTTTTATGATTTTACAGTTTTTTGTTTCGTTTTGTAAGCTGCACAGGGGTATTTAGTACCATTTCTTTTTTTCATTTCATTAGTTTTTTGAGTTTACGAGAGTAAATTTCTTGCTGTGTTGACATTTGACCCCGATCTCAAAAATACTTCATTTTTATCCTTAAATTTTGAAATTTGTATTTTTTCTTCGAGACAAAAGTTGCACTTTGGATTAAGGTTTCCATATTCATTGATTTTTGTTATTTTTTAAAAATATTTTCCTTTCTATTGTTGGATTTTTCCCTTTATCCTTCGCTTTCCAGAAATGAACAGATAATGGGGTGTCGTTTTTGTACTTTTCAAGATTAAAGTAAATATTATGGTTACCTTATCTGCTTTTGAAATTTGATTTAGAGATTCTGTTGTAGAATTTAGAATCACTTTTATCTGCCTGTGTATATATTTGTGCTCTATAGACGATTTCTTGTGTTAAGCAATTGTTTTGTGGTACATGTTTTTCTGGTTTTCTACAATAACATTTTTTATCTGGATTTCCACTCAATTTTTCTATTATTTATTTCATTCAAAATTCTATCATTGTGGTCATAGATTTTTCATTCCGTTTTATCCATGCAGGTATATGAAAATTTCAATTTGTTGAGTTGGAAATTCGATGTAATTTATTGATCGGTGGGAAGTATTTTTTTTAACTAGATCCAAGAAGATTTTACCGACGTTTGTTATGGTTGGATAAATCAATTTATAATTCTTTTTCTTTTGTCAGTTTTGTATTTTTTTATTTCGTCATTAAATTCTTGTTTATGTTTCACAAAGCTATCTTCTTCACGGGTTTTTTGGTAGCCTTAGCAGTTTTTTAAAGACTTTTTCAGTTGATGAATTGAATGTAAATCTAGTACTAACTGAATTTGGGACTTATTTCAGAGTGACTGACGGATGGTTTGATTTTCTATTTATATGAATTGGGGAGCTGTTAGGTTTATTTTATGGTTTTGGTACCAAGATTGAAGGTAACATCTTGAAATTTGACAATTTGGACATTTGTATTTACTTCTATTTTGTTACTCATTTTCTACAGTTAATTATTTTCTGATTTTGGCTATTGAAATCACCATGTATAAGATGGCTGTCAGCTCTATATAAGCCTATGTTTGATGTATCTAAGAAGTTAGTTCTTAGCCTACATAAAAAGTATAATCCAATTTAATCCGATATCTGGGCAGGATCGTATGCACTCATTGCAACGTACAAAGTTTGAGCTGTTCTTTTTTATGCACTATTCATTGTATTTAAAAAAGATTGATTTTCTACTTTGCCTAATTATATTGATATAATACTCACTAATGTTGGAACATGTCTTCACCATTTCTATGGCATTATCTAGGATTTTTCCAGCTATGAATAAAAATCAATAATGTCAAATTTTATAAGTTTCCTGATTTTTATCTTCAATTTTTTCAAACCAGACTATTGCATGTTGGATGCTAATCCATTGGTTGAAACCGTATAAGTCTTTTTTTAAAATTTCATTTCTGATTTAATCCTTTCCAGTATAACTGTGATGATTTTTCCTATCACATGTTTAACTAGATTAATGATTCTAGCTGTCAGTCTGTTGGTAAAGTCTTGTTTGTGGTCTTTCAGAGGAATGTACTCGTTTTTTTATGTGCATCATCGTCACTCTGAGGCTAATTTGTTTGTTTTGTTGTTGTTTTTTTTTTGGGGGGGGGGTTGTAAATTCATATTTTCTTTACATTTTTGTGGGGGGTTTTTGTAGCTTCTTCTGATATTTTCGCTGAGAACTTTGAAGTAGTTATAAAGCTTCACTATATATATATATATATATATATATATATATATATATGTGTGTGTGTGTGTGTATATATATGTGTGTGTGTGTGTGTGTGTGTATGTAGTTTTGTCAGCTTTAATCAGTATTTCTTTTTTGAATTTTTGATTTCGATTACTTCCTTTGTCAGGTTTTCTCCGTAATTCACCCTTGTGGTGTTTGTATTCGATTAAGTTAAACGTAGTCAGAGGTTCATTCAGAATTCTTAAATCCTCAATTTCTGTATTTTTATTGCTTCTGGGTCGTTTTAGGAAGTTATGTGTTTTCCAACTCATTTTAACGATTACATCTTCATGCTTGAAAACAGGTAAATAATCTGAATTAAAGATGAAAATTACTTGAACGAATAATGTCTTTCAATTCAGCCAACAAGTACAACTATATATTTGCAAACAAAAAAAGTTTTTTAAAAATATCATTGAACAATCGAAAGCAAAAAGCAACTAATCGTAATGTAACCTGAGTTGACAAATCTTTTAAAAACAATATCATACAATGCTTGCAAGGTGAATAATTACAACTCACTTCAACCTTCACATTTCACATCATATCGGAAGTTATTTTCTGAGTATATATACAATTGTAAGGCCCAGTTACACTGTCTGTCTGAGGAGATGAAGAAAACAAAATGAGGGTATACCATTGTCATAGACAAAATCTATGTATTTAATCAATATGTTGCTTTTTCTCTAAATATTGAGCACTGTTGGAGTGAAGATTTTTCGGAATAATGTGTACGACTCATGGTATATAATTCACCTACACACACATACACAGACACACACACACACACACATATATATATATATATATATAAATATAAATATATATATATATATATATATATATATATACATACATATATATATATATATATATATATATATATATATATATATCTTTATATATATATATATATAAACACTTTTTGATTCTTTTTATTTCTGTGTGATATTCAAGTTGTTCTGTAACCGATGAATCGGCGCACTCCTAAGATACACTTTAAATCTTAGTGATTGGTGATTGAATGATAATAGTGTGTGTTCTGCGTTCGCACTCACTTCTTCCTATAACATAATCAACGACTTGACGAAGAGGTAACTTTTTAATGCTATTTTACGGTCTACTTTATATTCTTTTCATTTATTTATGAATGTTGGAAAAAACTGAGTTCATTATGGTCATATCAGATTGCAATAGTTTTTTCTCTCAAAGACTAATCTGACGGGTCCCAGCGTTAACTGATATATATATATATATATATATATATATATATATATATATATATATATATATATGTGTGTGTGTGTGTGTGTGTGTGTGTGTGTGTGTGTCTGTGTGTCTGTGTGTGTACCCAAGTAGTAGATAGAGAAACAAGAAGAAAACATACGGAATGTCGATTGTATATTCGAAACCGGACAACGAACCAAAAGACCGAAAAAAGATATAACTAAATGTAGCAGAAATTAAATGGAAAGAAAGTGAAAAAAAAAGAAGAACCGTAATTGTGTGTAGATATGAGGAAAGAAATAATCAGTCACAGAAATGAAGGAGAAGAAACAAACAAACAAACAAACAAAAAGAAAAATAAAAATAAACAGACAAAGAAAGAAAAAAAATGAGACGGAAGGAAGTCTATATTGAACTTCCATCAGTCAGCCAGGAGTTCGTTTTTTTTTCTATCATCGTGTATTTCGGGAAATGCTGTCTGTACTTACTCTCTGCAGCATATGTATATCTTTTTTTTTACTTTGACCTGACAAAGAAACTTTTTCTGATCTAATCTACATAACTAAAATGTTACATACGTATGAATATACATTGTGTGTAACACTCTTCAATGAGCGCACTCTGATCCTAGGCAGAAGTGCTGGGGAGTGACATTTTGATCCTTACAATGTATCCGATACTCCTCTCTGATTCTACGTAGAACACACACTCTGATCCCTTACGGAAGTGCTGATCCATATGCCAAATATCCCGTCATTTTTTACGGGTATCGTTCTAGCTCAAAAATAAAACAATCGATAACATAATATCATCAAACTACCAACAGATAGCCAGATTTTTTTTCTATATCGTCATGTATTTTGGGAATCATAAAAAGTCTGCAACATTCTAATTCGCAAAGCCTATTCGCTCTTACATATTTTTTCTTGCATTCGATCTGACAAACCAATTTTTCTGATCTATTTTTGTTCTGAATTTCTGAGATGTGGAATAATCATTTTACCCTTTTATCGGAAAATCTAATAACAAGAACCATAATTTCAGCGACGTATCCATCATCCTTACGTCCATATTTGTCTGTGTAGTCGCTTCAATTACAAGAAAAGCCTCGAATCAGTAGAAAAAAAAAAATAATAATAATAATAATAATAATAATAATAATAATTCAGTGAGGTACTTGGGCGATACCCTATAACTCGTAACAGTGTTTGTGACTCTTGTTTCTATCAATGAAAACATAAATAAAGAACAAGAATGAAAGTATATGTAAATCAATGCAAGCATTTTCTTCGATACTTTACATGTATCATATTTTGGATGAACATCGTATAAATGACCATTATATAGGGTTATTCGACGAAATGAACAAAAATGGCCGTTCAATATTTAAACTTCATAAAGATACTGATAAGAGGAAGATAGGAAAAGGAGTGAAACAATGGGATATATCAAGCTTTGTACTCCGAGCCTTGAAGACACATTTCAGAAAATAGACTGGGAAGCCATGGGAGTAACCATGAATATTTGAATGACTTAACGAGGCTGGCAGAATATTCGATGGACAGACGAGATAGACCAACTGAGAAAGCACTGGCTCTGAAATGC
>OY735240.1:35590013-35600013 GCA_963457665.1 Thysanoteuthis rhombus | reverse complement strand
TATATATATATATAATATCTTTAATGCTATTCAGCTTTAAACGCTAAATATTTGATTAAAAAAATTTGCTTGTAGAAAGTTGCCATTCTTCTCAAAGACTTGTGCTGTAATCTGCAATAATGCTGAAAATATAATTGATACCGCAACATTAATAGCATTATCGTCATAATTGCAATTATTATGATATCAATAATGATGATGATAATAGTAATAATAATAATAACAACAACAATCAGAAAAATAACAACAATATTAATAACAAAAATAATGATACTTTTTATAACAATAATGATATGATAACGATAATGATAATAGCAATGATAACAACAGCAATATTAATAATAACAATAATGATAATAATGATAACAATAATAACAACAATGATGATAATAATTTGATTATAATAACAGTGGTATTTTCATTTGAGTGTCGACGATGGAATTTCATGCTCACATCAGCAAGAATATCGAATCCTTTTGATTTAATTGACAATTATACCAAGAACGATTCTATATTTGGACATAAGAAAACCTTCACCGGTTTCAAAGGAATTTCTAAGTTGTCAATTAACGCTATTAGCAATTGTATTACTCGAATAGTGGAAAGAAAAGAAGCAATAAACACAGAGACACACAAACTTAAACACTCATGTATGTGTGAGCGTGAGAGAGAGGCGGAGGATATATATATATATATATATATATATATATATATATATATATATATATATATATATATGGTAGAATGTGGATTCGTCACACAAAGTTGTTCATGTTTCTGCCCTCTTCAGGCCTCATTAGGCGAATCATATATATATATATATTCATGTTTGTCCTGATGAAGCCCAAAGAGGGCAGAAACATGAGTTAGTTTGTGTAGCAAATCCACATTCTACTATTTATTTCCAGCTCTACTCTAATATTATCATATTATGTTATACACTTACCCTAATATGTACCACATATACTGCATATATATATACACACGCACACACACACACACACACACACACACACACACATATATATATATATATATATATATAAACGTATATTTATACATAAATATATATCTATATAACGTGAATAAAACATTGAGAATTTCTCAATAATTTTATTGCATACATATATATCGGTATCTATATAATCATATATAAGTGTGTGTGCGTGTTAAATGTGTTGACCATCTATATATATATATATATATATATATATATATATATATATATATATATACATACACACACACACACACATATATATATATATTTATATATATATATATATATGTGTGTGTGTGTGTATATATATATATATATATATATATATATATATATATATATATATATATATATATATATAACATAAATGTTTATGTTTGTGTCCGTACGTGTTCCTAAGCAAATATCAATATATATATATATGTATATCATCACCATCATCATCATCCGTCGTTGGACGAAAACTCTCCCCAAGATTCGCCACATTTCTCTATCATGGGTGTCATGGAGCCAGTATTTCCTGAATCCGTCCAGTTCATCCCTCCATCTTGTGTTCTGTCGGCCTCAGTTTCTCGTGTGATCTTTGGAGATCCACGTAGTGATTCGTGATGTCCATCGGTTGTCTTTCATCCCTGCAACGTGGCCTGCCCGTTGCCATTTGAGTTTTTTAATAGATTTGACGATGTTTCTGACTCCCGTTTTCTTCCTGATATACTCTGCTGTCTAGTGATTTCTCCATGTGAGGTTGAGCATGATTCTCTTCTGCGCACGTTGTATGCTTCTCAGTTTGCGAGTCTGTTTCTTGTGTTATATAATATAGAAACATCATTGTTACACGTTTAATATATCGTTCAATTTAGACAACGTGAATAGAATAAACAATTAGAGATATGTTTCCATTTCTTATATATATTTATATATATATATATATATGTATATATATATATATATATATATATATATATATATAACTTCAACTTGATATAACTATATCAATAATTAATCGAAAAAGTTATATTCTTTCACACACATACACAATACATATATATATATATATATATATATATATATATATATATATATATATGTGTGTGTGTGTGTGTGTGTTTGTGTGTGTATTTATACATTGTTGAAAAGAATAAACCTTTTTTATCAGTTTATTTTTCTTGTGATTTCTTTTTTTATGTAATTCCTCTGTCAGTTCGAATAAGTGTAAGAATTTTCCAAAAGTCAAATCATATCATCTCTATTAGATATATCCAAAATACTTTCAACCTTGGGTTGATTTCTACTTCGTGTTGTTTGTTTCAATTTTCGATTTTTTTACAACATAATCACATTTTGTGCTACTTAAGTCATTTCAGTTCGTATCAAGTTGTTGTTCTATTTGATTTGTAATGATTTTTTTTGTTTTCTGGAGAAAAATTTTACACTCATCTAAACCAACCACAAAAAAAACATTAGAAAACACGAAAAGTCTTCTAAATAATGAATAGACTGAATTTTTTAAAAAAACCAAAAAAAAAAACAAACTACGAGCCAATTTTCAGCAGTACCCGTTTATAAGAAAACATACTGTCTAAATACTTGAAATATAATTCAACCCTAAGAATTTGAGAATTACGTCATGAGTATTACAAAATAACATTTTTCCAGACTGAATTAAAAACGTTAAAAGATACTCCCGTCGTTCTCGTGACGATATTGTTTTGTCATTCTTTTCAAGAGCTAAATCCATACATATATATATATATATATATATATATATATATATATATATATGTTCAAGTAGGTTTCAGTGAAGACTACCGACAAGGATTCTTCTTTTTTCAGGAATATTCCTGTTTTCATACACGATGCATGTTGTTCATGTGTAGGAGTCTTATCGTTTCTAACAATTAACTGATCCTTACTGAGAAAATGAAACGTAGTGCTTTCAAAATCAAGAAAGAGATATTTTTCTATATCCCTATTTATCTTGCCGTCCACAACGTCTGAATCTGACACAAAGTCAGCTTATCATGAGAAACTAATACCTAGAAACTTAGCAACAAGTGTTACAGAAGAGGCTAAACGTACGTTTCAAAAGGCAAAGATTCAAATAGAGTTAATGATATATACACACAGAGAGCCAATAACCCATGTATTTTTGTATAAGCGTAACTGAATTTTTCATTACTAAGGGTCATGATTCTTGGGGTCAAACCAACAATCTAGCAGCTAGGAGGCTACCGTTCCAAGTAGGTACAGATGGTCAAATATACATCAGTAACAATTTTGTGAAAAAGCATATTCCAGAATTCGATACAAAAACGTAATCACCAGCAAACAATAGAACTAGAATGAACACTCCCCTTTGAATGCGATGGGGAAATCGCTGTCTGACTTAATGAAACTACCCCACCCCCAAAGATTGGAACCTGGCCATGGGCCTACTCCTATGCTTGATTTATACTATGCTAGCGATACTGAGCATTAAAAATCCTTGTTAGTCAAATGGTATCGTTGTCAAGAATATTTTTTCTACAAACTCACCCTGAGAATTAGTCTTAAATATGACACTTACTTTACTCTGAGCTATTTTATCCATTGGCAATTTATAGTATGTCTTGCACTCAATTGCATCTATCCCGTATACCGCTCATTTGTCGCTACCGCCCAATAGTCTCAGGCGCAATAATCGACCAACTGTTCAATTTTCTCTCTCTTTTATCTGCTCCCAATGACCACATAAAGAGTAATGCTCCAAACTTGTTCTTTAGGGTAAAGCGAGACTAGTCCTGCCTCAATATTAAGCCAACCAATCCCAGATGTTTGTAGCAACCTTAATGTTTAGACAGGGTGACGTCTTTTCCTCGTGGTATTTTATCGTTCAATCTCTCGATGATCGATTGGGGGGAATAAAAACACCTTTCCCTACCCATAACTAATTTTCTTTCCTTTTCAATTCAAACTGAAATGAGAAACTGTTAATAAAAACTGTCGCCAAAAGTCAATCTTGTAAGTTCGTCTGAGTGATTGACTGGCTATGTATGTATCTACCACGTGTACAGGCCGCACCATCGGAGCTAGATGCCTGAAAAAATAACATTTACTTCTTTCTCCTCTATTCCTGTATTCGTTATTTCTTGGAAATTCCTTCTGAAAAGTTTTTTTTTACATTTGCAAAGTAAAATTGTGCTAAATTGGCTCTTAGTAAATTTTTTGAAAATTCTGACTTTTAGTAATCACTGCCAACAAAAATGCTCGAGAAGTAACTAATTCATTGATCACCCCCTTTTTAAACTTTTGAAACGGTACGCTGCTTAAGGACGTTAATTACATGACGGTTTGTATTGAGTGACTAATCAGTCCTGTGTATAGTAAGTGTTATACAGAATATGATTTTAGGACAAGTCCAGAGTTGATGAATTGATCAAATGATTCATAATAGTACTTTTACCTTTATAATACTCACAAGATTAGTAGTGGGTTTGTGAGAAAGAAACTTAGTATCTGACTTGGACGATATTCTCAAAGCAGAATTTTTGGTTCAAATCCGGTTGAAAATCATGAAAAAATATTGTTCCTTTGTAGTTCGATTAGCTTTAACTGACCGTCAAAAATTGCTAAATTTGAGGATTCCAGCAAATGTTACAGCTAAAACTATTAAATATATTCGTTTTGAATTAGCTATCAAATAAAATCGAATCGATTAATCATTTTTTTAAATGGCTAGATATCGCACATGTTTATCAGCTTAGTATTAGGAAATAGTATTAGTATTTCAAATCCCTAAAATTAGGGGTACCATAGATATGATAATTCAGTATACAGATATCCTCGCCTTTCAGAAAGATTGCTTTCACGGAAAAAAAGGTGAACAGCGAAAATAACGTTCAGCGTTTGTTTTGCAGCCAAGAGCTGAGCAAATCCTCTTTTCAAATCAGAGTCTCCGGTAACACCACTATGTAAACTTAAGAGAACACAGCCTAACAAACCATCTTATTATCATTCTTTGGAGCTGAGAATAGCAAATAAAATTCCCTGTATAGATCAAAGTCAATTACTTCTTGGCCTTTCGGTTTTTCGGCTTACGGAAGGGTTTTTATAGGAAACCTCAACTTTTGGAAATCTGGAACATTTTGTCGTCGGCATTTAGGGAATTCGATGGAGCGACATCTCAAGTGTAGCTTCGGGGAATTCTAGAATGTGACATATTGGTGACAAGGAATCTGCGATGAACAAGAAAAAACAGACTCTGTTGAGAAAACAAAAGATAAAAAAACTGTTTTTTATACATTTTTCACAGCATTTGACAATATTTTATCAAAATTTGTTTTTGTAATAAAACTTTATCTTTCCCATTGATTTTTCAAGTTGATTCCCGATAAAGTGTTCGAAATGGAAAAAGTGAATAACCGTTGTATGAAAAATAAAACGGAAAAATATCGTACGAAAGACAATATAATTCATTGTGAAATGAATGACTTAAACATATACACATGAAGTGTGTACATTAATTATAAACACTATATACTTCCTTTCTATCTTTCTATCTTTCCATCTCGCACTTTCTCGTTTTTATTCATCTCGAGAATCGATTTTAACAAAATACTATGACGTTGTGTGACGTAAAAAAAAACATAATCTAGGGCAGCATTCTTAAGAAAGAAAGAAAGTTGTTTATCTCTCTTTATCCCCCCCCTCTCTCTTTATTCTCCCCCTCTCTCTTTCTTCAGGCAAATTTCTTCTTAAAAACGCTGTTAACCTATTTGAATCTGGTCTTGATAAGCCATTTTGTTACATTATAAATACTACCAACTTACATTTAGCTAGAAATAAATATTGTGCTTAGTTTTCGGCGCGAGGCTATAACTTTGAAGTACCTTGTGAAGATTGATCAGAACCAGCAAATGTTTTTGAACCATTCTATGCCAGACATTCTAAGACGTTCTTGAGTCTGCGGTAGGGTACCAGGTGGTAGATATCTATTTGACATCAACGCAACATAGTGACCAAGGTTCGTAGAAATAAAAACAAAAGGGTTGCTGTTCCAAGCCCCAAACTCTCCTTCATGAAAGCCAAAGCAAAATATTATATATATATATATATATATATATATATAAAGTATTTCCTGGCGTCGGAAATGATACCTTTTTTCCCAAAATGAGTCCCCAGAATTTATTTTCTGTTCCAAATCCTACGGGCCAAAGGTTAGTTTTTAATTGGCCTGTTCGAACCCCAGACGAAGGTGATCTACACTAGACAATATTCTGAACTCCTGTGTATGACCTATGGATAAAGCGTATAGATTATAATGATTATGAAATAGTAAATAAAAGAAAGTATCACAAATGATAGTAAAAATCTATATGATACCAAAAATCATCCTCATATTATCTCTGTGGAAGGCTTAATATAAACTTAGTGTGTAAACATATCGTGTCTCCGTATTATGAGGGGGAAAGATAAAAATGCAGACAGTAAGAGGTCGAGGATCTATATTGGAAGAGGGGTTAAGGTAAAGATAGGTTATCGATATTGTAGGACAGAAAATATACTTACATGCATACTCAATAACATTAGAAGAGAGTAGGGAGAGTAGTATTGTATTTTATAGTCTAAAGGACGCACGCCATTTCGAGAATGACTGGTCAGAAAAAAAAACACATGCAAATTGGTAATTCGCTTCTACAAATTCAAAATAATTACGGAAAGACTCGAAAGAATTATCACAGTCTGTGTGATCACAATCATTCTTCGTTAAAAGGTATTTTTAACAAAAGAAAAAGACAGCTAGCTGACGCAGGAGCCATACACACACGGGTAGTATTAGTGATATTTCTTCAGTCAAAAGGTAAACAATTTGAAAGTCCACGCGGTAGAGTAGCCGAAATTGTTGAACGCGTTCAGGTTGTTATAAAAATAAGCAAAAAAAAAAAAAAAAGCTGGACAGCCTGATCTTCAGTGCCTTTAAGAGCCTGTTCTTTTAGAAGCCCATTCCTTTCAAACCTCCCACCTTTAAAAGCCCTTTCCTCTGAGAGCCATTTAATTTAACACTAATATTGTAGTAACAAAGAAATTCATTAGTGTGATTGACACGTGTTTGTCTTCTGACGGAGTAAATAAAATTCGATGTTTTGATAACGCGATTATAAGATACCACTCAAACCACATCAGATTTATTGGAGGAGTGGGGAGGAATACTCCGTTGAGATGGTGTGAGGGATTTGCTATATTGATTTGTCAATCAGATTGTCAGTCAGTGACGATGATCGCTGCTACAGATGCTAGCGCATCTAAAAATCTATGCGTGAATCAGAAAACAATCCGGGGATTCCACGGAGTATTGTTTCAGATATTTCAAGGGAAGGTCTTGGCATGAAACCTGTGCAGGCAGCGATTGTTCCGTGGTTCCTATAAGAGAAAAAAACAAAAAAAAAACAAAAAAAAACAAACAAAAAAAAAATGAGATAGAATCTAATTCTCATATTGTGCTGGACGTGATTGAAACCGCTAACGATGACCCAGATATCCTCAACGAGGTCGTGATCGCAGATGAGTCATGGACCTTAAGCAACTAAAATAATCGTAATCCCAATATGCCTATTACACTGCTGGGATCGAATAGCATGCGTGTCTTAAATCTCTGCTCGATCTAAACAATTGTCTTGCTGCCCATACAGTCTGGACAGACACGTGTGTGTGCGCATGCGCGAACAAACACACACACATACGAACGCACGTATAGAAAGAGAAAGAGCGCACTATATTGCGTTATACAAAGAGGAGGAGTAGAACTATCAATAAAACAAATTAGACAAACATAAAATTATGCAGATATTGTGTGGTTTTGACATGTGATTAGGGCGTAAGGGGCGTGGATCCGTTCCAAAATCTAATCAGTTCTCGTGTAGCCTATTGTCCAACCCCTCCACAAAATTTCAGAGAAAGTCATTGAGAACTTAAGGAGATAGCGGCTGGACAGTCATGGGCGTATGCATAAAATTGATAAAGAAAAATTTTTTAAAATAAAAGTTATCCCTCAACCAGAAAAAGATATGCAGATCCACACCCCACCTCCAAAAAAAAAAATTACCACCGAAAATATTGTTGCAATTCATTCAGAACTTTTGGAAATATTGTGTTGACTGATTAACCAGCAAACGAACAAATAAATAAACGAGAAAAAAAAAAAACGAATTTGACCAAATGATAAACTCGTATTCATTTTTTTTATGGCTATTTGTTTGTTTGCGCTCTAATGTGATGATCTCATTGGTTGATTCACCTTCCTATCATGCCACAGCAAGAAAAAGAATGAATCATAAAAACTCTTAAGACTTCATGTCCAATCATCACGAATAGAAACAACTCGAGATGAGTTGAAACTTTAGAAAAAAAAATTGAATTAAGATACATAAATTATTAAAAATTAATTACCAACTGAAATAGCTTTAGGCTCCATAGTGCCGGTCCATACATAAATAACCCGTCATTTTTTACGTGTGGATTCTAGCTACAAATAATCGAAAAGACACGACCAAAAACATGTGCTTCTTTTCAACTCTATTTACAGATATAAATAAATATATCACTCTGTTTATAACAATCGCTCACTTACATTTACACTTACATTTACCAAGGTTAGCAAGAAAAGGGGTTTCATGTAAACAGACTGAAAAAAAGAACAATTTAAAAGGAGTCAGGATGATTTAATGAACAAGCCCAGATAAAAGTTTGATACCATCACTCGTGGGCATCTGCTGAGTTAGGGGGTGACGGACTGGCCATGTACCCCCTCCAGGATCAAGCCTTTTCACCGAGGATAAGGTGGTTTGAAAGTTGGAACCTTATAGTCAATAAACGATAAGAGTGCAGTATTATTGTTTTATAAAACCCACATACAAAATTTCCATAAAAAAGACTATGTTATCATTGTCAGTTGCACAATCTATCATGTTAACCTATGGTAAGGTCATGCATCTTTGTCAAATTCATCATTTGACGTCTGGACTATTCAATCGGTTGCAATTGCTCACACCACAAATGGCGAGTAGTATTGTGTGACAGGGGTTGCCACAGATAGATTCCGAATAAGCCCATAACCACCCTTTCCAGAAGTTCAAGCTTTTTTCCACTAACTCTTGGGGAATATATGCTTTTGAAACCCCTTGAAAAAAGGGTGTGGACGCCCATTTCAGCGCTTCAAAGTCGGACAAAAGCTTATTGAAAGATATTCTAGAAAGCCAAAAGTCTTCAACGAACAGAACACACGAAAATGTTGAACGAGTGTAGACTACGATCGAATGGACAATTCAGTTGGTAGCAATTGCTCACACTACAAATGGCGGGTAGTATTGTGTAACAGGGGTTGCCACTGATAGATTCCGAATAAACCCATAACCATCCTTTTCTCTACTTACTCCTAGGGAATATATGCTTTTGCAAACCCTTGAAAAAAGGGTGTGGACGCTTAGTTGAATGCTTCAAAGATGACCAAAAATCTATTGAAAGCTATTCTGGAAAGCCTGAAACATTCAACAAACAAAACATACGAAAATTTTGAACGAGTGCGGACTACAATCAAAATAAATCGGTGATTGACGGAGCGAAAATTGAAAGATTCAGGATTTTACCAGAGGCGTCTGTCAGTGGGTACAAGGTGTTTATTTGCCCCACCCCAATCCTGGAAAAGTTCCACGACCCACTTACTCGATTAGTTTCCAGTAATAAAGTAATATAAGTCATCATCTCAAAAGACACCTCTGGAAAATGACAAGAACAGAAAGTGGGAGATATTTTCACGTAAGAAGCATCTTATCTGAGAAAACTTTTTATCTAGTTTCAAGTAAATGTATTTTGAAAATGCTGAGAAAATAGATCGATTATTGCCAGATCACCAGACTCTAAGTTGGAGATTTTTCCAAGTTATCATGAGACTCCACCCTACAAAGTATCAAACAAATCTGACTTGAAATTGCTTCGGAACAGTACGGATACATACCCATCAACGGA
>OY735240.1:35515013-35585013 GCA_963457665.1 Thysanoteuthis rhombus | reverse complement strand
TGCGAATGTAATGTTTTGTACCTTTAGCACTTATCAACAATTATGTCCTTCTAATATATATATATATATATATATATATATATATATATATATATATATATATATATATATATATATATTCTGTAAGAAATGCTTTGCTTCTTTCCTGACCCCTGGGTATCCTTTCTTCACAATTTCAATACATTTCAGTTCCCATGCATTTGCACTATGTTAAAGATAACCCTATTTTTGAGAAATATCCGAATGAACTATCGGTAACCGACTTACAATTCCTTTCAAATTTTCGATTGAGAGTATGCGTGTGCGTGCATTTGTGTATACTCGTGTGTGTATTCATGCACATATACTTGAATGTGTGTCCGTGTGTATCCATGTGAATGTACTCGTGTGTACACGTTTGTGTGTGATTATATGTTTAATCAATGCATCTTTGTGATATTCACCTTTGGAGCTGAAACACGGGACCTAACCAAGAGACAGATCGGCAAATTCAGAACCATGCAACTTGCACATGAAAGAAATATGCTCAACCTCACACAGAGAGACCACAAGACAGCGCCATACACCTGGGAGAAGACAGAAGTAAAGGAAATCATAGAATCCATTGAAAAACTTAAATGGCAATGGGCTGGCCATGTTGCAATAATGACGGACAACTTCTGAACATCACGACTCACGACATGGATCCTCAGAGATCACATGCACAACTGAAGCCAGCGGAGTATTAGATGGAGAAAAAAGCTAGACAAATTCAGAAAGTACTGGCTCCTCGACGCCCATGATAGAGAGGTGTGGCGAATCCTGGGGAAGGTCTATGTCCAACGACAAACGTTAAAAGACTGATGATGAAAAAGTAGTCAAATGAGATGAACTAGACAAATTCAGAAAGTACTGGCTCCTCGACGCCCATGATAGAGAGGTGTGGCGAATCCTGGGGAAGGTCCATGTCCAACGACGGACGTTAAAAGACTGATGATGAAAAAGTAGTCAAATGAGATGAACTAGACAAATTCAGAAAGTACTGGCTCCTCGACGCCCATGATAGAGAATTGTGGCAAATCCTGGGGAAGGTCTACGTCCAACAACAGACGTTAAAAGACTGATGATGAAAGAGTAGTCAAATGAGATGAACTAGACAAATTCAGAAAATACTGGCTCTGCGATGCCCATGGTAGAGAAGTGTGACGAATCCTTGGGAAGGTCTATGATGATGATTATGATGATGCGTGTAGATATAAGTGCATTTGAGTTTGCATGTGCATTTGTGCGTATGCGTGCTTACTTATGAGTGCATGTGTGTGCGTATGCAAGGTATTAATTTCTAACAGGTTTTATTCGCAGAAAGTGTCGATGACATTCCTTTTTCAATTTGTTGTAGTTTGCTACGTTATTTTAAAAATATTTCTCATAAAAGACAAAATAATAATGCAATTATCCCAAAATGAACGGTCCCTGGGGATCCACGCGAAGAAAATTGTTGAACTAGTTTTAAATTTTGAATGTATAATATAATCAATTATTCTAAGTGAATATAGATGGTGTCTTCCATACATCCTATTCGATATCATCATCACCATCAGCCTTTTAGCGTTCGCCTTTCATTTAATCAATTATAGATATAAGTATTTATTTCTCAGTCTGCTCATATCTATCCATCCATCCATCTATCTATCTATCTATCTATATATATATATATATATATATATATATATATATATATATATATATATATATATATATACCTATCTATATATCTTTTTATTTATCTATCTATCTATCTATCTATCGCTGTCTCGGTCTATTTATATCTACTGACGTATTACTGCCTCTTCGTTCTCAGACTCATCGCATCTATGTAGCTATTTCTGTTTACACCTCCAAAATATCCGCCATTTCACTCTCTCTCTCTCTCTCTCTCTCTCTCACACACACACACACACACACATACTATATCACTGTATTTCATCCCATCTCTCTCTCTCTCTCTCTCTCTCTCTCTCTCTCTCTCTCTCTCTCCTCGATCTCTTAAAAAAAATTCTCTAAACCTCATGTTTCCTTTCCCCTTCACGCTCAAACATTTTATTTTCTATGTTTCTCCCCATGAAAAATCTTCTACTGGTACGAACTTTTCGGAAACAATTCCATCAACTGTCGTGTAATAACAGGAGATCATTTCTATCAAGGGTTTCGATATAATATAATGCAATAAATTATTATCACACATCCAATTTTCAATTATATAATTGTGCACATTGATAGAAGCAAATAGAGCAGATATAGACAGTGAATTAGCGAAATGAGAATTTGCAATGCTGTCAACTGTTCAGCTCAGTGGTGAGAGCAATGCTACATTGAAGTAATTGCCTTATCGGTCGCAGTTCATACATATTTACATACATATGATTAAATAATTGTGTCATTCACAGGCAGCTGTTTCGTTGTATTACTACTCTTCGTTGTGGCTATAGACTATTCATTATCTTATCCAGTACCACGAGGTAGGATCGTAACCTTCACTTCAGATCCTAGAGGCTGGCATTTATCTCTTCCCCACGCAGAACTGGACGGTCAGTAAGGCTGAATTTAAGTTATATATTCACCTACGCACTATCCCCATCCACCATAGTGCTCTATTCCAGAGTTAGAAGAGCATTGTTTATACCTTATAATGAACGAGTTAGCTTACTTGAGTTAGCTCAACCCTGGATAAGGGTGTATCATATATATATATATATATATATATATATATATATATATATATGTATATGTTCTGTGAATATATATATGTAGCTGTTTCTGTTTAATATGTATCCGTTTATCCCGGTAAACCTTTCTATATGCTTCTAAAATCTTTTTCGTTTCTTAACCATTTGCACTTTTCAGACGACTTGATTCCCCACGCAAAAAATGATCACCGAATGATGATGAATTTGCATTTTGCAAATATGCTGTCATTTCAATTAGTCATACTCGAACGATCGCATATGTTACAGACGGTCAAAATTACTAAGTGCACAGAATCTTGGCGCCCTCGAATAAAAATGCATCGTTCATGATTTTTCCCTCTATCTCTGCGTAAATTTGTGTACCCACCCAAGCCAATATCACTCGACTCATCTTCGTCTAAAGTTTCGAACTGACTTCGAAAAATGACAAATATTTTAAGGGTTTCCATCAAAATTGGGTCATCATCCCCTTTCCTTGACTATTCGATTCTGTCTTCTTGATCGAATTTCAGTTCTTATCTTTCATTTTTACCGGGACTTCGAGTTCATCCTTCTTCTTCTTCTTCTTCTTCTTCTTCTTCTTCTTCTTCTTCTTCTTCTTCTTCTTCTTCTTCTTCTTCTTCTTCTTCTTCTCCACTTCCTTCTTCTTCTTCTCCACTTCCTTCTCCTTCTTCTCCACTTCCTTCTTCTTCTCCTCTTCCTACTTCTTCTTCTTCTTCTTCTTCTTCTTCTTCTTCTTCTCCACTTCCTTCTTCTTCTTCTCCACTTCCTTCTCCTTCTTCTCCACTTCCTTCTTCTTCTCCTCTTCCTTCTTCTTCTTCTTTTTCTTCTTCTTCTTCTTCTTCTTCTTCTTCTTCTTCTTCTTCTTCTTCTTCTTCTTCTTCTTCTTCTTTCTTTTACTTCTTTCAAAGAATTTGGAAGTAGTTTCCGTAATCACTCATGTGTGTCTGTGTAGTTGTCTACACAATATCTCTTGAAGTTCTCAAAGAATTTCGATGATTACATTTTCCAGATAAGTGGGCCAAAGAGAGAAATTGGTTAAATTCTTGGGTGGATCCAGGAATGTTCCGATGTTTGTTCAAATTATGAAAGATCAAAATTTATACAGTTAGCGTCCGTGGTCTGTATCTATAAATGAACTGATTTTACATTCAGTCTTAGTTAGTGAATGGAATTTCCTTCTTCTTGTTAATCGCCGCTAACCACAACAGACCGGTTGAATGACTGTTGCTGGGTTTATTTACTGACATTCAGGTATCTATCTATGTATTTATCCGAACTTCACCCTACTCTAACTTGAAGATTCTATTCCAAAATAGATTTTTGTCGGGGTTCAATATACAATGTAAGTTTTTGCTAAATTTGTAGTTAGCTCGTATCCGCTTGTTCTTTTGCTTTTTTGTTTTTTTGTTTTTTCAATGCAAGCTTTTTTCAGTAAGCACAGCCCAACAAAAAGAGAAAAGAGAAACTTATTCATTGATGATCTCATTTTTTCAATTTTTTAATTGATCACCCCTAAGACAGCATGTATGGGTGGTAGTGATTCATCATTTCCCTTGGAATGCTAGTTCTCCTCCTTTTCTTTCTTCTCTCATTCCACCAGTCACCCTAACCTCGATCTTTTTCGAAAAGAAAATAAATCTTTACTTGCCAACAACTCTTCTCTCCGACACTATCATATTACTTAACCGGAAATTACTCTTGCCTGACATGCGCAGTTTGAAAGCAGATATTTGTCTCTTCTCTGTTGACAACATGATCATCACTGCTATTAATACTAACATGGCTGCTGTTACCACTAACGCCATAACCTTTTCAAAGTCTGACAGACACTGTAAGTGAATGCAAAGAAGCGACAACCAAACGGAAAACATCTCTACTTGATGCCAATGGGTTTTGTTGGGTTTTTTTTTTGCATATTCAACGACTGTTTAGATTTAGCTAAATGAGTGGTCCAAAAAAAAAGAACTATTCTGAAAACTATACGATTGGTTGAAAAGCTTTGAGTAGTGATAGAGTATTGTCAAAATTATAGCGAAGTTTTTCCAGAATTCAATTATATCATGCTTAAGCTATACTTGAGCTAGAAGGATGTAGACAGAGATGCATTTTCTTTTGTGTTTGGGGATCTGTACTCATTGCAGTATTCGGTACGAGGAGAATCGTAACCATTGTTGACCTCAAGCCGTCCTAATGGTGTCGTTCCACTTTCTGGGAATGATCATGGGTAGTCTCCCTTTTTCTCTGACATTTTGGTATCCATTTGATGGTTTAATTTGCAGGTCTTGTTTTTGTGAACCCTCAAAAAATACCCCCATGTTTGTAGTATATTAAACAGACTCACACTGCGCTATTTTACCAAAAGCTAGAGGGAAAAATAGATTCATGCCTTTCTCAAAGCTATCGATGTGAAATGAACAAAAACTGAGGTGAGGTTTGAACTCGGCTCACCAAGTCTATTTTCAGTGCTGTTACTCGATCTGTCACCCAGCCACTTGTATAGTCATGAAATTATCATTACATTTGAATACGAGGTCTGTCCGGAAATCCAATAGTATCTCACTGCCGACTCAGTAACCCAACGGGAGAGTATTTGTCTACGTATGTGCAATAAGCTACCTTTCTGATAGGTTACCAAGTTACACAAAGGCTGTGCAGTTCTCGAGATATTCAAAATGGATGAATACTTTTCGGAATAGAACTTTTACATTGCCCGGAATTACTTTTCTTCAATTACGGTTCGAAATCGTCCCTTATATTAGAGAGAAAATAATTACCTAATGTAATCCCTCCTGTACATTGACTTTAGCACAGGAGAAAACATATTGCCAATCTCACGCTTGTGAAGAGATATTTTACAAATAGCGTATTTCATTCGAAACAATTGATTTTTTCTCCGTAAAAATAAACCGTTCGCAGAAGAAAGTAACTCCAGCATCATCCATACAACGATCTCCGTTTTCATATATGTAACAAGATCTTTTGATATAATATTATCGTAGCTCTTGTTTTAATAGTTTTACATGATTTATTCATTCAAAATAATCATATTAATTTCAGCTAGCTGAACCAATTGTCCATTATATCATGTCTCAGCTCTTTGCCTTTTTCGTTTCATTCTCTCCCTCATTCATTCACATCTTCGTCGCCAATCCCAAGCTTTATTAGTGAGAGCTCTATGTCCAATTTCGCCCCTTTGCTAATTGTTACAAAGTTTCGACGATTATTATTCTGCTGGAAAATTTTATTCTGATTTTGTATTTCGTTTTTTTTTAATAAAACGCTGTTACATTCAAACTTGTTTCAATTGTATTAAAAAAAAAACATAAAGCTGTTATAAGAATATAAATAGATATATGAAGTCTGCGGAGTACAGTCTTCTTAAGTCTCTCAGAATGAACACCCTAATCTTTTATCCTTATCTTACGAACTTCTATTTCGGGACGCGGTAAACGAGTTGATCAGCTGGTTTAAGTCAATTTTATTGAGATGTCTCGTTTCTTTGAGTAGAGAGTTCCAATAGTCTCGCTTGTGACATTGGGTTTCTAATGGGGCATTTAATCAACTTTAGCTTTGGAAATGGTCACCGGCTTATTACAGGCGTAATGGACTGAGTTGAAAACAAAATAAAAGCAGTACAAAATTTCAGGAAGCTAGTAGATAAGGAAGAATTTTCACAAATATTTTATTTGACAAACTGTCTAATACCTCCCTGCTTTTTATGATATTCCCTTTCATCGCTTGAAAATTCATTTTAGGAATGAGTCCTACATATCATAATTGTATCCATCACTTACAAGTTTTGTTGACTTGTTAAGTTCCTTGTACTTAACTCTATCCGAAACTTTTGAAGAGTATCAAGCAAACAATATTTGATGGTATACAAGTCCCCACCCCATATTTCAGCTAAGAATTAAAGAAGAAACGCATTTTTAGTCAATGTGGGACTGAACAACTTTGGTTAAGTTAACTTTTTGAGTCATTTTTTGGCGGTGATAATAGAGAGTCTTCATTATCATCAGTCTTTTATCGTCTGTCGTTGGACAAAGACTTTCCTCAGGATTCACCACACATCGTGGGTGTCACGGAGCCAATATTTTTTCAACCTCTCCAGTTCGTCTCGCCATCTCACATTCTGTCGATCTCAGCCCCGCACATGATCTCTGGGGAGCCATGTTGTGAGTTGCGATGTCCATCGGTTGTCTGCCATTCTTGCTTCGGACTCAGAATTTTTTAGCAACATACCAGAAATATTCAAAACGTCTGTGTAACCGAGAAAGGATATCAAGAACTCTATAGAAAGCCTCTACTTTGAAGCACTGAACATCGTTTTTAGGTCTTGAGTCTTAGTTCATCAATGTGTTTTTTTACCCAACGAATTCACTTCTAAAGAAAGTTAGTTTTTACTCCCCAAACGACTGAGCTAGTTGTATAGCTAGAGTCGTAGCCATTTTATGTACTTGTTTGCGTTTCTTAGGTAGTTCTCAGCATCTTGTCTGTTGGTAGACTTAGCCTGGAGGTTCTAACTTACAGGAGTTATGAACGAGATTATCTTGGGAGGCAGAAGCATTATTACGAAACTAGTTTGCGAGTTTACTTCTGAGTCCTTCTGCTTCAACCTCCTCATCTACAAAACTCAACTCCAAAATTATTTCTGTATGAGCTTTTATGATTTTACTGCATCTAAACCTAAGATTTGTCAAGGCTTTGTCCCTTGAGGACCATCGGTTCGGACATTATTGTTTGAGAGTCGGCGATGGAATATCTTTTTCGTATAACGATTGTCAATTCTTGATACTTGCATTGAAAAACTTGTGCAATCAGTCACTAGAGTTGAAAAAGATCAGTGACTCCAGCAGTTCCTTAAACAACAACATTCCCTACAAAATAAAAATTATGTACCACACATTAAATCCATTTTGAATTTTTTCCCGATGTAAAAGGTTTGCTGATCGACTGTCATAAAGACCCCCATGATGCTAGCGCCATCATACGCCTGTCCCTTACCCTCTTTAATTACGATTCCGTGTTTTGCTATGATAATTTCAAATCCAGATGCAGAGTGGCCACGTACATTATGAGATTCTAAGAACAATTTGTATACTAATCTTTTAGTTAAGAATTAAACACACACCCCTTCTTTTAGCTAGATATCGAATACGTCACTTCCTTCGACGACCCCTATAAAAGCCTTGGGTGCACATGGTCCGATGCTCATTGGAACTGGCTTTCCTAGCTGGTTACGCTCTTGGCCCTGGCAATTGTTGCCGGCTACTTTTCCTCTCTCTTCCTTTTTCCCTGGTCCAATGCTCACTAGCACCAGCAGTTCTAGCCGGTTATGCTTCAGGTCCCAGCATTTGTTGCCGGCAACTATTTCTCATCCTTTTCTTCTCCCTAAGATCGTTATCATTTCGCCGACCCGATCTTAACTATTTTTTCACCGTGACACTATCTGTACTAACTTTGCCCATTCTACTTCACCGATACCGAGCCTCGCACATAGGTACAACTACGCAACTACGCCACCGTGTCTTCACCACGTGCTCCAAACGCGTAAAAACCTCTCACTCTCGTACATGAAATGGCAAAGCTTTTCTACTATCCGATTGTCACGATAATCTTCCCTAAACACCTTTACTTCGGGAAACACGCATGGATAAGACTCTATGTTCTCTGTCTTTCATGGTCTGTTCGTCGAGAGTCTATCAGCGTCGTTAACTCACTTACTTGGCAGTATGGCTCACCAACTGAGCCTGGATTCCACGTATTATCTTGGAGCAATCCGAGCCATATGGAAATCCACGCATTCACACAACTCCGCTCCAAGTCCGACACCAGTACTATCCACGACGAGAAAGCTCCCACCCTTCACTATCTCTTCTCTTCTCCTCTCTGCATGTTCGATCGTATTCATGTTATCTTTCTATGTACCTTATCTTCATTCTTCATTCTTGTATCAAACGTACGTCTCTTTTGTCTATTCCGAAATATTTATACGTCTTTGTTTCATCGATAAACGTCTAAATTCATACTTGGCGAACATTCCATTCTCTTTGTACATCACCCATTCTATTTCCACAAAAACAGGGCTGGCGTGCAACACATCAACCCACGAGTTGACCAAACTCCTTCTTCGTCTCTCAATAATTCATCGCACTATTCGTTTTTCAACTTTAGTCGAATCACCAAAATGGCTTCTGCTTTCTGTCAAAATGTCAGAAACCCTTATGTAAAGTTTTCCTTTGGGCTTTTGTTCTCCTCTTAATCCATTACTTGAACACAACGTACCTCACAGCCGTCTCCAGGTACAACTTCGGATACCGCAAACCGAAACCTTGTGTTCGAGGAATGAACCAAGATGTGGAAAAAGTCGGAAGAAAATTTTTTTTTGCATAACGATAATCTCTTATGAAAGAAAAATTCAGACAAAAATCATTCGAAAGTTTCGTTCAAAAACAACCAAAACAAATCAATAAAAGTTCAGAAAATTTATGCTAAAACGATAACGTCGAAATAGCAATAAGCGTATCAGATAAATAAAGTATGTATTTATAGAATATGTTGAAAGATTCGTTCATTTTATTTATATCATTCATGAAAAATGAATATGTAACTAACCTTTGAACGAACACCAACCTGAATTGTATAGGAATGAATAGAGTTGTCATGTTAAGATGATAAATATGGTATTGAATGAAGTCGCCAAAAAAGCAGTTTTATTTCCTCACTCTTGCAAAATGTACATAAAATCTTCAAACAAATTTGATCATTCAGATGAGTAATTTCCAACGGGGACGATACTGCCAAAAGGAGGTAAAATTAAAGCTAGGGTCTGATGGATATATTGCTGCATACAAGTATTTTTTCAAAAAAGATTCCAAAAATAAGAGGGGGCTCCCCCTACTTGGTGAATTACAAAATGTGTATCTAGAGAAATTTTTTTGATTATTGATTCCCATTGGTGTTGCCGTCTTGGTCCATTATGCAAGCACGAGTAGGTCATCCTGAAGCGCCAAACATCCACTGTAAACAATTCATTTTTAGATTTACTTGGCTAAGCCAAGAGAAGGCAAAAATGGATAACGATGAACCTTTTTGGAAGATGTACTCACGCTACTTGGGGAGAGTGTTTATTTGGATAAAGTCTTTAATAATGCAGAGTAGACATTTACAGTGGGGGTAAACATAGCCCCCGAAGGATGGGGACAAAAGTTGAGCTGGGTGGTGGTGATAGATCTGAAATTAATCAAAAGTAGGCGACTGGGAAAGACAGGTTGATAAACTTTGATTTATATTCATCTGTTAGATTTCACGTTATTTATGGAAATTATTTGAAAATAACACTATTGATGGAAGCTTTTGGAAAAAATGTCAAAACTAATATAATCTAAGAAAACCAAAAATATACTCAAATTCTTTTCCTTCTAACGTTTTTTCGATTTTTCAAGTTTTCTTGAAAATATTCCCTCCCTAGAGCTCCAGTGCCCCTCAAACGGTGGCAAGGTCTGTGGGTCCCACGTACCACCTCTGATTTTATCTAAAAAATTTTTTTTTTTTCAAAAGATTAGTTCTACGCGAAGTCTTTACTCACTCAGTCACTGTCCCACAGTACACAAGATCGCTTAACGGCGTCTCACTATCGACTGAGTGAAGCCACAGGAGAGGTTTTCAAACTTATAAGCCGTAAGAGCTCCTGCTGATTGGTTGGTAACTTACATCAAGCTCACGCAACCGGTTCTCGAGTTATTGAAAATGGCTTAAAACTCTCCGGACAGACCTCGTATCTTTTCAGTCGTTATGTTTCTTCCTATTATTTCGATTAATATTCGGACTATCCTCATCTTGGTTGTTTTCCATACAGCGTTTCGACTGTTGTACTCTACGGCCTTCAGCAGGTATCATCTGGTAGGTGTGGGGGAAGTAACGAACCGAACCCTTTATTTAACCGACGGGGATATATTGACTGCACTTCCCTCTTAGCAGTGGTAGTATTTTCGAATTATTATTGTCTCACACTGGGATTGAACTTAGATGAAGGCTGTAGAGTACAACGGCCGAAACGTTGTATGAAAAACAACTTAGATGAGGATAGTCCGAATAATAATCGAAGTGATAACAATACCTCATCTCAAAAACTCAGAAAAATGTTTCTTCTTATTTAATTGAAAACTATCTTTTGTATTGGATAATTATTAACAAATGTAATCTCTTTTATTCGTATATAATTCTCTTTGAAAAAGATTTTTTTTACTCTGGAGGAACAGATTACAGCTCTCACGATCGGTTTGAAGAATTCCACCAACAGTCCTAATTAGTCACTCAATAGAAACCATCAAGGGACCGACATCTTCTGCAGGATTAGGGGTGATCAACTATAAGTTGGAAGAAGGTTGATCAATAGATAATTTGCTCTGTCGCCTTTCTTGGACAGTGATCAGTAGGAGAGTCCGAATTTTTTTTTTTAAATACAAGGGTCCCGGCTGGGGTCAGATTTAGGGATCTATTTAGTATGACATTGTAAATTGATCCCCGACTAAATACTCATTTAGAGGAGGAGATTTGAAAAAAAAAAAGATTTTTTCCTCTAAATAATAAAGAGTATACAGCAAATGCATTGTCGGCACCGATATATTCAAATCTGAAAATTAGGAACAGAGTCAATGAATAAGTTACTTCTACCTTTTGTTGAGCGGTGATCACTAAAAAAACATGCGAATTTTCAGGAAAAAATGTGTGAATGCCACCAGACAAAAACTAAGGGAATAAACATTCATTGCAAAATCGCCCCCCATCCCCACGCCCCCGAAAAAACATTCGGGATGGGGGGGAGCAAAAATCAAACGGTTTGGGATAAAAAGTGGGTAAATGTTGGACATTTCAGTTCTCTCGCTCCATATACGCATGATACACACATACATAGCCAGCCGGACCAACTTAAAAACTGTAGAAACGTATTAGTGACAGATTTTTGTTGACTGTTTTTAATAACGTCTCCTATTTAGAATTTTACTCTAATTGATTTTTCCGTAAAAATAAAACGTTCACAGAAGAATGTAACTCAATCCCCAGCTATATATTGATCATCGATTTTATATATTCAATACGATATTTCATTATATACAGTGACGCCTCTGTGAATACTCCGTCTCACAGAACTTTTTGTTAAATAAAATTTCGTTGAGTGAATAATATAACTAATCAAACCCCTGAAACCTTGATAATAACATTGTGAATAATTCATAATGTAATAATTTCTCTGTAAATAATGTGTAAATACGAATGAGGATTTAAATAATGTTATAATCAAATGAATGGATAATCCAAATAAACGTATAATAGACATATATGCAAAATTCTTCTCTGTTTGTTCGGACATTGATTTCGTTGGTCAATTAACCTTCCTATAATGGTATAACAATGAATATTACGTCATAGAAACTCGGACTGATTATATATTGATACAAACCGAGTTGATTAGAGACTGAAATAAACTTTAAATTGAGATACTAAAATTATACTAAAATTATCAAATATGAATTAAATTGTCTCATGCAGAATCGTCTAACGGGGATTGTCTAACAGGGGATTGTCCAACGGGGGATTGTCCTGCGAGAAAATTTTGCTGGCCTTGTAATCATTACGAAATTCGCTGATGCAGGCAAAAGTATCTTCAGAAAAATCTCAGATATACCAAAAAGCCTGTCTGTCCTATCCTTACTTCTATTTTATCTAAAGTTGATTTCTGAAACTTTTGTTTTGTGCATAGTTTTTTTTCTCATAAATGTAAGGCTTGTCATTCTGGCTTTGTTGGTAAGAGTGTGGCCTGCCGATCACTTGATCATCATTTCAAATTTTCACGGTAGAAAAATGTTAATTTTGAATACCAGTTTATCTTAACGTGACGGGACAGACAGACAGACAGACAGTGGAGAGCTTATCCCTTACAAGATTGTTCTTGTTCTTGTTCTTGTTACTATTGGGGGATAACAATCTCAACTCTGAATTGGACTGGATTCTTGGACAATTATTAATTCTTCTACTTCCTGGTGTATTTGTAACATTAATTTTCGTTGGTATTTAAGACATGTTATTTTACCTCTGTTGGCAAGAGAGCTGCCCGCTGATAACTTGATCGTGATTTGAAATTTTAATCAATTCAATCAAATGCAAATGTAATACACCAGCTTGATTTAACTTGATGGAACAGACAAATGATGAAGAGTTTACTCCCCTGAATTTGGTGAGGATTGTTCTTGTTTTTGTTGTTCTTGTTGAAATGTGAACTCCATTCCCCGACTCGGACTAAGATTTGATAATATCCAAGTTTTCTTGATTTCTGTCCTATTGTGAAGACGCCATCAGCAGTAGCGACAGTAGCAGTAGTAGTGGTGATGTAAACGCTAACTGACACATAACTTTCATTGTACATGGAACCTAACCAAGAGACAGGCCTGCAAACTGAGAAGCATGCAACGTACGCATGAGAGAATCTTGCTCAACCTTACATGGGGAGATCACAAAACAGCACAGTATATAAGGAAGAAAACAGGTGTCTGTGACATCATAGAAACTATTAAAAACTCAAATGGCTATGGGCAGGCTATGTTGCAAGATTGAAAGACAAATGATGGACATCGGGTCTTGCAACATGGATCCCCAGAGATCACATGAGAAACCCAAGCCAACAGAACACAAGAAGGAGAGATGAACTGGACGGATTCAGGAAATACTTGCTCCGCGACGTCCATGAGAGAGAAGTATTGCGGATCCCTAGGAAGGTCTATGTCCAACGACAGACGTTAAAAGACTGATGATGAAAGAATAGTCAAATGAGATGAACTAGAAAAATTCAGGAAGTACTGGCTCCACGACGCCCATGATAGAGAAATGTGGTGAATCCTGGGGAAGGTCTATGTCTAACGACGGACGTTAGAGACTGATGATGATGATGATATATAACTGGGTGCTTTAGCGTATGCAAGTCTTTTGTAGCTTTCATCAAAGTGTAGTATCTGCACCATAGCATTGCCCAAGGTGTAGGTCCTGCTCCTGGACATCCAATGTCGGAGATTGGTCTGGCGTGTTTTCAAGACCGAGTGCACAATTGCGATGTCGTAGCCACTGAGGGATATTTAGGCTTGGTATTGTAAAGCGCATTTGTGAACTTATGCACTCGTCCTAGGTCATTTCCATTATTATTCGGCCCAATTGCAGGAGAGCAGTTCGCCGCGGGGTAGTGCTATCCCTTTGCATTGAGAGGGAGGGGTCGGGCTAGTCCCAACGCTTTCGCGATTTTGGTTGCAGGGACTGGAGCATTTTGGGGGGTGGGGTTGCTCTCCTTATTCCCTCATTGAAAAAGACCTCATGTCACATTTTGGCCTTGTGGTAGGACAAGTAAATAGAGCAATCACAGAAACGATAATAAAATAAAATAGAAACTTTGCTCTATCCCCTTCCTCTCTTTTTCTTTGCTATTTAAGTGACAGGAACCAACAAACAAAAAAGTGACATTGGCTTTTACATGATAAGATTTTTCTTGAACGATTTTACTCCATATGTCCCACACACACACTCACCATAATTTTTGCCTGCAGGCCAGAGAGACAGTCAGGAACTGAGGTCGGCGAATTTCATGGTTTGCTGCCCTCCTAGCCAATCAAGTCAAATGTAAATAATAAAGAAAGAAATATTGTTCAGGGTGGGGTGGGAGTGGGACAAAGGGAGAAGAGGGAGTGAGAGGGAGAGAGGAACAATCAAATTGGCGGGGTTTGGTTGAATGGGGATGGGGTTTGTCTATCTCCTTCAAATAAACTCCATTAAAGATGCAAGACGGACTTCTTGTTCCTAAACTAGTAGTCGGCTATTTCCCTCCTTCCTATCATTGCACCCACAAAAGCCACCGCCAATCCCCCCTGCCAACACTCTCTCTCTCTCCCTTTTATGAAAATGAAAAGAAGCAGAGTTGGGTGGGTTCGTGCTGGGGATGCAGAAAAAGTAAAATATCGGGAAAAAATGAGAGTATCGCAAGATTGAAACGAAACGGGAGTGAGCAAAATATATGGTAGTAAAAAAAAATTGTTTGTAAAAAATTGCGAAGAAACTAAAATGGATTGTTTCAAAGAGTTTTGCGACAGCTGCAAGTGAAGCACTATTGCAGAAAAGGCGGGAAAAACAAGCCTCGTTTCTGGTCGCTGGCCGTTGCTTTTCTTGGAAAAATTATTTCCTTTATTTCAAGCATCATTTTATCTCATTCTTTCTCTCTTTCTCTCTCTGTATATATATATATAAACAATATATGTGTGTGTGTGTGTGTGTGTGTGTGTGTGTGTTTATATACATATATATATATGTGTATACATGCATATATACATCTATTCATATGTACATATATATATGTATATTTTCATATATATATATATATATATATATATATATATATATATTCATATATCTCTAATATGCATAATGTGTTTTCATCTTTGTTTATAACACTTATTATTCTCCCTCTCTCTCTCTCTCTCTCTCTCTCTCTCTCTTCCCTCACTTTTTCCGTCTATATCCCTCCGTCATTTTTCGTGACAGTATTCTTTATACTATTCTTTTTATTCATCTACCTGAATAAATTTATATACGTCACCGATTTATTCAGTTCTATTTTAGCTTTATACATCTGCCAACCTCTCTCACTGTTTGTAGTTGTCTTTTTCTCTCTCACCCTTCCTCTCTTTCTCTCTCTCTCTCTCTCTATATATATATATATATATATATATATATGACTATTTTATCGATGTGGACTTCGATTTATCCGACAATATGACAGTGAAATGACAATTGAGATGACCATATTAGGTCCAGATGAGATTCATTAATTTATTTGACATTTAGCCAGTCAATCTTGACTCCTTCAGGGAAAAAAGTGATAGAAGTACAATGTAATTTTCTGTTACGGGTCTCGTGATTACTGATTATATGAAATGGATATTAATGCTATCATTCGTCTACTATCTAAAACACTGAATATCCACTCAATTTGATCATTTGTCACTAAACCAATCCATAACCAGACATGGACTGTATATTACAGACATCTTCTTGTACCTATCACTTTTTTCTGAGGAAGCCCAGATTAACTGGCGAAATGTGTGTGCCTTTAGGTTCCCTTTGCAAAATTTTTGGTACTTCAATCTTTTTAAATTCATTATATTTCTCCCTGAACCGAAAATAACTACAAGTATCGACATAAGTACTAAGAAACTAAGAGACGCCAAAACAAAATCAATCGGTGAATGAATAATTAAACTTGGAGAAAAAAAAACAATCCAATAAAATCAAACTTTCATAAACCCGATGCCTGACACATTGTTGTTTTACTGAATCTCGATTTGAAATTGCCACGGTTATATTCGATCTATGCAATGAACATTCGGTACCGGATTAAATGCACCGAAGAATATTTTCTTTTACGATCGAATGCTGATATTTGTTGTGTGAATTCAAAGATGTTCTATTTTTAAGCTTAGGACTTATCTACCCACCTGTATCTAATGAATAATGGATACTGCTAGTGATTTGGTCTGAGCAAAAAGTTAGTTCCCAAATTGTCATTCTTCATTCACACTGACGGATACTTATATCCATAAATCGTTGTACTGTCAGCATGAGAACAATGATATAAGTAAAAAAATACAAGTAGTTGTTAGACTTCACACAAGTAGCAAGACCGATCGTAATAGGGATGGATGACTTCATGATGTAATTTCATCTCCTGCTCAATATAAATGTCTCAGTAGCTGGAGAAGTCAGAGCAAACCAAGGCTAGATAGGCGCCCCATTGGAAGAAAGTGCAGGTTCGCACCCAGGGCTGATTACTTTATTTTCCCATCATTGCCGTTGTTTTGCACGCTACAGTAAGAATTTCGGACCTAACAAGATTTTAGTTCCTAAATTCTCAACTTTTACACACACACACACACACACACACATATATATATATATATATATATATATATATATATATATATATATATATATATACATATATATGTATATATAATGTATTGAGAAATGGACATATTTCGTCCGACAAAATGAATTATAAATTGCGTTATATTATATTGAAACTTATTTGAGATGATCTCCTGTGGTTACACGGTTAATATATCACTTTCCCTAAACAACGTGAATTGAATAAACAATATCTATCTATCTATCTATCTATCTATCTATCTATCTATCTATCTATATATATATATATATATATATATATATATATATATATATATATGTATATATCTATCTATCTATCTATCTATATATATATATATATATATATATATATGTATATATCTATCTATCTATCTATCTATATATATATATATATATTGGCACAGGTGTTCTTGAATGCATGTAGCGTCCATGCATTACGTCGTCATTGGGTAGCATCAGTTTCATTTAGACATTCAAACAGGTAACTTCACTAGTTCAAAAAAAGTGACAATATTTGAAATATAAACATGAAATAGTTGCTGGAAGTACGTGGAATACCACTATCACACTTTATTGACAATGACCGATAATGATCGAAAGATCTCGAACCACTAACTTTGGAACGTTTTGAAAACTTCGATGACACCAATGAAATGTTTGTATGCTCACTAGGAAAAATAGTAGAGTGAGTTAGTCTGTTAATTTTTATCAATGTTTGTTAAAATGAAAGATTGATGCTATATATATTGATGAAATATATATATATATATATATATATATATATATATATATATATATATATATATATATATATATATATATAGTTTTCAGATGGTGTTCTTTAGAGTCGGTCTATAAATCTTTCAAAATTGTATGTTGTATTCATCTTTATTGATTTTTCCGATTACTTCCAACGTTCACTGCTTCTCTTCCAGTGTTAGTTTTGGAGAACGTCTGTAAAAACATTTTTTGAAAACTGGAGATACTTCCAAGGAAATTAAACTGACGAAAATCTCGATACTGTTCAACAAAACTTATATAAATGAAATATTGCTATGTATATATACATCGAAAAAAAACAGAAATACAATATAATGCAATATCCGATGTGTGATTGGTTCATTTCATAAAGTGTTCAGTACATTCCACATTAAACGTTAAGTTGGTTTGCAGTAGAGTTTAAAATAGAATGGAGTAAGGATTTGCAACACAAATATGTTTATGTTTCTCTCCTGTTTGGGCTTCTTCAGGGTTTGCCTGGAAAAGTCCGTAATAACATCGTTAAGCCACTATCTCAATCTCAATCGGTTACCACAAACGTAAGATACATAGGTGTTCCCATGGAAAAAATGGTTGTCGGTTCGAATCTCACCCTTGGCCAAGTTCTTTTTTTTCTGATCATTGCAGCTGTTTCGCTTTTAATTAAATTGATCCAAGAGTTTGCTTATACATACATATATATATATATATATATATATATATATATATATATATATATATATTATTGAATAATATATTTGCTAAACAAGCCATTATTATTTTATCATATCTGATGCTCTACGTTTACTAAATCTTTTTGTATTGAACACTTTCATGAAATAAACCCATCACACATCCCATTTTGAATTAAAGATTTGTACTTTAATACCCTGAACACTAATCGGTTATCACTGAATTCGAGTTTATAATTTGTAATCTCAGATAGGACTTTAGCCCTATATGTTCCTGTACGCGTATGTATCGAATGAATAAATTTTCCTCCTCTTAATTTACTTTGCATGGCATATCTTTATTCAATGTAACACTTTTTCCGATCATTTTTCTCTTCTTTAATGATCTAATTTCTCCTTGGTTGTTGAGTGCATTCGTTATTCCTTTCCCCAAACCGAGATAAACCACTCTTATCGACCTTATACTGACATAAGCACTGAGAAAGTAGCGTACGTCAACCCAAATTGATCAGTAAATAAATAATTAAACTTGAAAAAACGTCGATTCAATAAAATAAAACCTTCAGCGATGCAGCGTAGGAAAAAAAAGAAATTAAACGAAATCATGCCGCCATTTTTAGTTTTTCGATTCCAACGATTTCTTCCTTTTCTTTCATTGCAATTTTTTCTTATTTTATTTGTTAGTCTTTTCTTTTCTTTTCTTTTTGAAGTTAAATTTTATGTTTGTTTATTGAGTATTTACCTTTGCTATGATGTGAGTTCTGTATTTGCAGCCCTCTCCTTCCAGAGCGGAGTGTTTTTTTTTTCTTTCACTTAGACTGGGTTTCAAATCTATAATGCTGGGCATGTACTCTATTGACAGCTTCTCTTGTAGCAATTACCTCCCTTGCCCATGGAACTCTCAATTGCTTACGTGAAAAACGAAATAAACTTCGCAAAATACGGAGAGACGAATAATATAGGAAGATAAAACATCGTGGAAGGATATGATAAAAAAAATGAGAGGGAAATAGATACGATTAGATTACCGTAGATGAATAGATATGATGACAGAGGAAAAAAATGAGTGAAAGGGTTTAAAAGAGATAAAGAGAGGGGAGGAAGTGAAGGGAGATTAGACGTGAAGAAATGGAGGGTATAGATTGTTAATAAACAGATTGATTTATGCTCACATATATCAACACACACGTGCACTCGCAAACATACACACTTTCTCTCTCTCACACACACACACACACACACACACACATATATATATATATATATATATATATATATATATATATATACATACATATGCAAACCCTGTACCAATGAAATAGCATATGCTACAACCACTATAATTCCAACTGCTGAAGCAAAAATGCCATCTGCTTTGTTGAATTTAATAGTTACAAACTGAAATATTTAGGCAAATCGGAGTGGCAGTTTAATATTGAACAATAACTATAGACATAGAATTGAAGCACCAAATCTCCCTAACCTACTCCTTGTGGAACAACACTTTTGTAACCTGTGGGACAGTTGCTAAATTTACCATCACAGGAAAAAAAAAGGAAACAATACAACTTCTAACACTATTAAAATTCTGGAAATACATGAAAATATGTGGATAAATTAACTTGAAACTCTCTCCCAAGCGGACTCAAGGTTAAACTTTACAAATCTAACCACTCCGATCTCTTATCCCATTATCTTGTCACTCCTAATCACTCCATCTTGATAACTACTAGACATAGCCTCAACCCCAAAACTCTCCACCGGAATACCCCTAAATAATTTCCAGTACTTCATTCCTACTATTACCAAACCCCTACTTGATTCACGGACATACTATAAATACACCCACATTTCTACCTCACCATTGATATCCATCAAATAAACTCGTGTATGCACTTATGGGCAATTTAGCATATAATCATATGTTTGCAGGGACTGTGCGCCTCCTTACTAAGAATCCACATTGCTCAACACTGAACCATTACCTAGATTCCCACTATCCACGAAAACTAATTCCTAAGAATACCCACCTTTTTTGCCATGAAAACAAATAAAATACCCATAACTGCTGCTACTACTTCCGATAGAAGATTCAACCAAACTACCACAGTTTCTTCCTCTGACAGAATACAGTCCGTACTCACCACAATGGCGTCCAACGAATCCTCATCTTTTATATCTATTTTGCTTTAAAAACAAATATCTGATGCTAAATTTCTCCTCTTTGGAAACCTATTTTTAAACCACTAAAAGGTACACAACATGCTGCTGATGATGGGAACCCTTCCCGAAACATGAATAGCATAGTATTTATTCAGTTTGTGTATGAATCAAGTGACGAATAAGATCTACGTATACTTTTAATCCTGAGTTTGCCTCATTCCCAATCGTTCATTCATATATATCTCATATATCATGAATGCTCTGTATTATTTTGAACACTATTTGAAAGACATGCCCTTATTACCTGGAAGATGTGTCACTTTGCTCAGACAACGTAATTAGATTAAACGTTTAGAATAAAAAGAGCTTACTATAGGAATCAAGCATGCGACCGATGAGGTAGTCGTTGTAAGCTTGAGCTAAACAGACCGGCTGAAAGGTGAAGGACAAAATAACCCTGTTACCACCACGTCCTCGTTGTTCATTCACCATCCATGTATGCAGAATTATTTCTCAACACTGACGATTGTATCATTAAGAAATAGATATATAATCCGACAGAATACTTGTGAATGCGTTGTGTAATTTGAAAACCTCTATGAAATTACCTCCCGTTATTAGACCGAGAATGAGTCACTTACAAACAGATATATATATATATATATATATATATATATATATATATATATATATAGAGAGAGAGAGAGAGAGAGAGAGAGAGAGAGAGAGAGATAGATGTAAACAACTTAAGTACATCAATGAATCTACTACCTATTAAAGAAAGAATATTCATATCCCCCCTCCATCAATATTAATTTCTTAGCACAACCCCCGCCATTGTTAGTGCGGTTAAGTCAGTGCTTAACCCCTAGGGTTAGCAATTCAATGGTATAGTGTCTCTTATTTCTCTATCAAACTCATCATTCTTCATTTATTCAATACAAATAACGCCCTACCGTCACCCCCTGTCTTGCTCATCCACCCCACACCCACTGAGACGAATTTTCTTGTCTTGATAACCACACTTCAATCAATTTCTTCCCCCATTAACAGATCAGGGCCTTCAATTAGGAACCATAAACCAAAACTGTCAGCCAACACTGTCAAAACTGATTTCTTCAGTGTCAAGTCGGTCTAGCTTGCTATGTATGTACGTGTCACGTGTACAGACCTTATCAAATGAAGAACAAGACTGAAAATTTGAACATTTAATCCTTAATGAATTTACGAAAAAAAAATGTTTCGTTTTCAACCTTTCTCTCAAATGAAGTTTTAGGGGCTGTTGTTCAGTTTGCAACGTAAGCTTATGCTAAATTTGTCCCTATTTTGTGCCTGCTTGTTTTTTTTCGAAAGTTCACACTTTTTAGTGATCATTGTTTAACAAAAAGCGAGAGATGTAATTCATTGATTGATCACTCCCTTTTCCCATTGTTTTAATTGATCACCCTGCTAAAAGATGTTGATAATATGAAAGTTTCTATTAAATGACTACCCAGACCTGTTTTTCTCTCATTTTTATAGTTTGCTATCGGAATTTTAATCTTGCAACAGTTTTTGAAATCATTCGAGTGTTTTTTTTTAATTTCATTTAAATTAGTTTTTTTTTCATCAAGTTTCATAAAAAAATAAGCTTTTTGTTTTCATTTGTCCTTGTTTTTTCTTCAATGTTTTCTTCCACCCCTCTCCCCTTTTCTCCCCATCATGCCCCGCCTTAACCCCTGCACCCATCCGTAGGGTATTTCATTGTTAGGAGATGATGTTTAGGAAATCTCATCTCTTTTCTTTCTTTCTTTCTTTCAATCTTTCCTTTTTTTCTCTCTTTCTTCCTTCATTTTTTCACTTATGTATTTATTTCGGTCTTCCTTTCACTAATATTCCTTTTTTTCTTTTTTTCTTTATTTCTTTCTTTCTTTCTTTCTGTCTTTCTTTCTTTCATTCTTTCTTTCTTTCTTTCTTCCTTCATTTTTTCACTCATCTTCTCATTTCAGTCTTCCTTTCACTAATATCCCTGTTTTTTTTTATTTGTTTCTTCGTTTCTTTCTTTCTTTCTTTCACCAATATTTCCCTTTCCTATCTTTTTCTTCTGTTCATTATTTCTCTCTCTCTCTCTCTTCCTTATTACTTTTTTCCTATCTTCTTTGTTGTTTGTTTCTTCTTCTCCTTCGCCAATATTCTTTCTTCATCTCATTTTTTTCTCTCTCTCTATCTTTCTTTCTTTGCATCTATTTCTTCTTTTCTTTCTAGTTTCTGTTTGTTTCTTTCCTTCCTCCCCAATCTCTGTTCCTTTCTTTGTCACTTTCTTTCTTTCAATAATATTCTTTATTCCTCTTATTCTCTCTCCCAATAATCTTTTCCTTTTCTTTTTTCATTTTCTTTCTTTCGCTCTATTTTCTTCCTTCGTTGTTTTTTTCTTTTCAATCTTCGTTTCTTTCTTTATTCATCCATTTCTTTCATCAATATTCTTTTTTTTTTCCTTCCATTCTTTCCCTCAATCTTCCCTCCCTCTTTCATTCTTCGTTATTCCTTCACCATCTTTTCTTGTTTTTTGCTCTTTTAATTAATTAGTTTCAATTCTTGATTATTTTCCCCCAAGAAAATCCTCTACAGTTAGTTCCTGTCAAAAAAAACTTCCTGCCCTTCGGGACGGAATTTTCCGCCTCGTTTTCAAATTAAAGACCACAAAGCATGATGGGATTGTTTTCAAAAGCTTTTGGAAAAAGAGAGAAAAAATCAAAATAGTTAAATAGTCCTTTTACTAATTGGCGATGCTTTCTGGAGGTTTCCTGAAAACATTCTAAGAGAATTACCCCAAAAAGAATGGCAAAATATTTAATGCAATTAAGGGCTTTTTAAATTACTGCAAATTTAATTGCTGAGTTGACGTCTTTTCATTATTTTATGCAATTATCGGCTTCCTATCTTTTTCTTTGTTGTTTTGATCACTGCCAATAAGACAGGACGTTGTCCCGCCTCCATGATACATTATCTAAATTGGTGAGATGGAATGCTGTCATTATTCTGTGATTTACTCGGACGGGTATCCTCATCTTTATTGTATTGAACAATCAGAGCTTGTTTGAGTTATCAGAAATTAGAGAAAAATCATTGTAATCATTAAAAACCACCAGCAAAAGGCGTCATCAAAACCGTCATAGCTTTGTTCAGTTTTTGAGCTCGTCAGGTTGCAGCAATGGAGCTAGAGGGATGAAAATTTAAAAGTTTACTCCAAATTATATATACATATTTTTTTGAGTTTGTTTTTTCTTGAGATTTATCTAATAGATATTTCAGGGGTTCAATTTACAATGTTAGTTTATGCTGAATTGATTCATAAATTAGTCCGTAGTATTCACGCTTGCTTTTTTAAGATTCGAACTTTCACAGCCTTACAAAGAGCAAGAGAAGTAACTCATTCATAATACTTTTTTTTAACTCACAATTTTTGATTGATTCCTCCAAACACAACATGTTGGTCACGAGACGGTGTATGCTGAGTGACTAACCAAACTTGTTCTATGAATTGTTCCAACGAGGATCTTTATCTTTTTTGTTGTTTAAATTTCCAGTTTGAATGGTGTATCGCAGGTCTCTCTTGTGTAGTCTGATGTTCAGGGATGAAGTTTTGTCAATACTCTATCAATGATTTTAGGTAGTATCCCTGTGTTTTTGTTTTCAACACTAGTTTGAATTAGGGTTGCCAAACGTCCAGCCTTATGCCCATCAGTCTGCCCTTACGTCAACCAGTCCAGCTTTTGAGAATTCTGTCCTCAGACTGAATTTTATCATTCTTTTGAATCCCGACGACAAAACTTGTATAAATTACCAAAGATATTCTTGAAACTGTGGGGACTGGACGCTATCATCATTATCATCATCAGTCTTTTAACGTCCGTCGTTGGACATAGACCTTCCCCAGGATTCACCACAATTCTCTATCATGGGTGTCGCAGAGCAAGTACTTTCTGTATTTGTCTAGCTCGTCTCTCCATCAAATATTCTGCCGCCCTCAGTTGCGCATGTGATCTCGGGGGATCCACGTCGTGGGTCGTGATGTCCATTGGTAGTCCGCCATTCTTGCAACATGGCCAGCCCACTGCCATTTGAGATCCTTTTGTTATATGAAGTTGAGATTGTCAACACTGCTGATGGTCTTAGGAGCAGAATCATGTTGCCGACACGCCTGAGAGGGTCAATCTGGATCAGTGGTCCCCAAATTTTAATCACCTTACCAAGGACCCCTCTCATTTAAATGAATTTTCCCACGGACCCCAAACTTTTGAAAGATCCTCTTACCCAACCAGTTCACAGACTCTAAGTAACACCATTATGGTTCTGCTCAAGGGGGGCTACGGATCACAGGCTGGGTTTTGCTGATCTAGAACGTTCTCCCTTTTGGAAATTTTGAAACGATCACCGTAGCTTGAACTCACCAGATCAAGAAGTATTTACGGTGCGAAGCATGCTTATCATTGTTTCCTGGTAATGCAGTCTCCCGGTACGTGTTTTTTTGCAATCACTTGCGACCGTGGTGACTTTTGTGAAATGGAAAGATCTCACGATCGGAAATCTCATTGAATTCTGAGCACAAGAATAAATGATTTTTCTCACCCCCGGAAGTGAAGGGAATTATAAAAAAAAAAAATGTCCGGCACGTGCAAAGGCAAACGAGGTTTTTTTCCGGGAAAGCACAAGCAAATTTTCCGGGAGGATATAGCGAAATGTAAACTGGCCAAAAGCCAGATTCCAAAATTGCTATTTGATATTGTTTCTTTTTTTTTTCTCTCTGTTGTGTCTCTTCCTGTTCCAACGGGCCAAATTGGAGTTTTCTTGTGTGGTTTCAGAGCAATTAATAAATAATCAGCAGCAGCAGCAGCATCATCATGATAATAATAATAATAATAATAATAATAATAATAATAATAATAATAGCAACAGCTATAACAACAACAATAATGACAGTAACAACAATGATAATGATAATAACATCAACAAAAATGACAATGATGACAACTTCAACGATGATAATAACAAAAACAGCAATAACAATAATAACATTAACATAACTACCACCACCACCAACAACAACAACAACGACAATAATGATAATAATAATAATAACAATAATAATAATAATAATAATAATAATAATAATAATAATAATAATAATAACAATAATAATAATAATAATAATAACAATAATAATAATAATAATAATAATAGTAATAATAACAATAATAATAATAATAATAACAATAATAATAATAATAATAATAGTAATAATAATAATAATGATAATAATAATAATAATAATGGCGCACTAGGAACTGTCCCAAAGACACTGAGGGCGAGACTGGAGGAGATCGGGATAGAGCGAAGGATTGAGACTGTACAGACCACAGCACTGCTTGGAACTGCGCGGATACCGAGGAGAGTGCTACAAATATAAAGACTGCAACACTAATTGTTAACACTGACCCAACAGAGGAAGGGAAATGAAAGCAGGAATTTGAACCACAGCAATGGCATGATAGGCGAAAGAGAGAAGAGATGTTGGCTGAAGACCTGAGGAGACTTGTTGTCACTCAGCCTTCAGCAATGACCACTGGGCAACCGGTGTGAAACTGTAAACCGAAGTATTAAAGTGGCCTATGAGAACTAGGAGAGAAGGGCTGGAAACTTGAGGAGACTTGCTGTCACTCAAACTCCAGCGGTAACCACCAAGCAACTGGTGTGAGATCGCGAATAATAATAATAATAATAATAATAATAATAATAATAATAATAATAATAATAATAATAATAATAATAATAATAATAATAATAATTCTCAAAAAATTTCCTCAACTTGGAATAGCTAGCATTTCAAGGAAAGTCCCCCCTGTCTGTGGCCTATTGTTAAGACTCAACACAGATGTCTTCTGTCATGTAAAGGGGTGCAACTTCTGTAGTGAAATATATTTTCATTCCCGTTCTAATGATGTAATAAAAATGCTGAATTTTGAATATTTATAAAGGAACAGAAAAAGTGATAAAAACAAGAACAAAAAACAGTGAAAATCGGTTTGTGAACAACAGACTACAATTCTCCAAGGTCAATTGAAGTTGATTTGAAATCTGACCAATCAATATTTCAAAAATAGATTTTAAAATGAGAAATAAAACAGCGTTGTCACCTATCATAAGGTTATAGGTTAATAGCCTGCGTTTATTTCAGCCAATCGATAACTTACAGAGCACGCATACAGAAATTTCTCCAAATCGACTCCAAGAACGAAGCATCAATCAATCGAGTCATTTTTGTATTCTCTAAGCTCACTGCAATGCGAATCTCTATTATCCACGTACACCAAATGCAATGTGTATAGGAGTCTATTTTCCTGGCTCGTTGCAATGCAGATCTCTATTATCCACATATACAAAATGCAATGTGCATCGAAGGCTTTTTTTCAAGCAAATTGCAATGCAAATCTCTTTTATCCACGTCTATAAAATGCAACGTATATTGAAGGCTATTCTCCGAGCTCACTGCAATGCAAATCTATTATACATTGAAAACAAAATGCAATGTGTTCATCAACATATTCTATATACGCCGTCATTGCTGATGGCATGGATGAAGAAATAATAATAATAATAATAATAATAATAATCGTACAGACCACAGCGCTACTTGGAACTGCACGGATACTGAGGAAGGTGCTAGAGATATAAGCACTGCAACGAATAGTAGCTCTGTCATGATATGCGAAAGAGGGAGGAGACGTTAGCTGAGGACCTGAGGAGACTTATTGTCACTCAGCCTTCAGCGATAACCACTGGGCAACCGGTGTGAAACTGTAAATCGTAGAATTACTGCGACCTATGAGTAATAGGAGAGGAGGGCTGGAGACTTGAGGAGACTTGCTGTCACTCAAACTCCAGCGGTTACCACCAGGCAACTGGTGTGAGATTCCGAGATAATAATGATAATAATAATAATAAAGACCTGAGGCTGGCTGAAGACCTGAGGAGACTTATTGTCACTCAGTCTTCAGCGATGACCACTGGGCAACCGGTGTGAAACAGTAAATCGCAGTATTACTGCAATCTATGAGTACTAGGAGAGAAGGGCTGGAGACTTGAGAAGACTTGCTGTCACTCAAACTCTAGCGGTAACCACCAGGCAACTGGCATGAGATTGCAAATAATAATAATAATAATATTCATCTTTTCATATAAAGGCCATATCTGCAAATCAGCGTATTCAATAGTATAATTATACGGTAGTATGTGTTCCGGTTTAATCCGATTTCTGTTATAACCTCAAAGTTATAATAGATTGGTCCATGTGAAATAGATTGATAGAGCTAAAAAGCAACAATCAAATAAATATGACCATTCCAAAAGTCAAAAACATACCAGTAAAAAAGTTCGAAAAGAAGGAGAAGAAGGTGAAGAAGGAGGAGGAGGAAGAGGAGGATGATGATGATGACATATAAAATAAACTATGATTTTTTCTGTTTGTTTTTCTGTCCGTGCCCTCCTCTACAGCCAAATGATGTGCAAATCCATGTGTAAAGAGTTCAGGCATTTTTTAAGGGTATTATTGCAAATGATAATAATAATAATAATAATAATAATAATAATAATAATAATAATAATAATAATAATAATAATAATATAGCAGAGAATGTCAAACAACCACTGGACATCATGATTCACGACGTAGATCATACGAGAAACTGTAGTTGGCAGAAAAATAACGTGACGAACTGGACTGATTTAGAAATTACTGGCTCCGCAACGCCCATGTTAAAGAAGTCTTGCAAATCGTAGGGAAGGTCTCCGTTCAACTACGGATGCTAAAAGGCTGATAATGATCAGAAGATGATGATGATGATGATGATGATGATGATGATGATGATGATGATGAAATTGACATGACAGCGCGCTAGATTCAGTTTCTGTCCCGCCGCGTCGAGCAGAGTTCGTGCTTATTTCGCCACGGCCTATCTTTTGTGCTATTCAGAGTGTGCTTTAAATGAGTTAACCCTTTCGTGGAGAATAAAATGGAACCCCTTTCCAGAACGCGAACACTTCCCCAAAGGTAGGCTTCCGATAAGACGTCCCTAACGTGATTATCCGTAGTGATTTGAACGACCTTTCGAATCGGTCTGAGGAAAACTCCAAACGCGTACCAACCGTCCTCCGGGGTCCTGACTTCGGATCATACCAATTCCTTTTCCCTTCCGATCTATCTGAATTCAACCTTTACACTTTGGAGTATAACTCATTTACGTTTCTCCAAGTATCTCTCTTTCTATTGAATATACCTTTTCCAATCTACTTACAAAAGGTAAATATCTATAAATACGAGCGCCGTAAGATGGTACGAAGGGGGCTTTGCATAGAAGTCCGGTGCCCAGCTGAAACGTATCCGGTGGTCATTTTGGCAGGTTGAAATAAGGAACCGAATAGACATTATATATATATATATATTATATATATATATATATATATATATATATATATATATATATATATATATATATTGATGTATCGTTACATATTTTTGGCGTGCATGTATGCGTGGAGGAGATATTGATGTGCTCGGGAATAGACGCATTTCCGCTAGCAATTTCTCTCTTAAGCATTTTTCCTTAAAAGCGATAGACAAATTTCATCGAATTGACAATATATTCAGGTGTTTCTGCCTGTGGATCGATTGTTTAGTCACAGGAAAGTAAAAACTGTCTAAAAAATCTAATATTTATCTTTTTTCTAACGCTTCCGATCACATCCAGTCATTTTTCAAGGAATTCAAATTAAATAATTCTTTTCAAGGAAACAATGCTACCGTAAATTACTGGACAATTAACTAAACAATTGACCCACAAGCAGGAAAATACTGAATAAGAAGTTATTACCGTTTTTAATCAATTATTCTCTCCTTATATGTGTGTGTACGCACGTTTGTATATTTATACAAATTAATAGACGCACGTACACACACGCATATATATATATATATATATATATATATATATATATATATATATATATATATATATATATATATATATGTATATATATATATAACTTCATTGCTTTAAACACTGAACATCAGAAGAGCTTTTTCAAAAAGATTTTCGTGTCACTTAAGACACCTTTTCCCCCAATAACTGTCAATGCAATTTATGTAATCTTCAAAAGTGTTTTTTTCATTTTTTTCCGTATACTTTTTTATTATTGTAAGGCATAAATTGTCTCCTGTTGGGGTCATCAGTTGTTTACCATTTTACTATTTCGGAGATTTTAAAAACAAAATAGTTATACTAACATGACACCCGAGCTGTGTTGATCAAACACCACCTCCTTTCATTACATAGTTCATGTCATACATGAGTTTGTCATCTTATATAAGGTTTTATGTGTATTGTATATTAATATTATTTCACCCTACATATCTATTTTTTGAAACAAGGCTTACTTACATAGGTTAACCTAAAAACGCTTTAAACGATGAGGGAACAGAAAGTATAACAACAGACATGACTCGCTCTACGTGTCGTTTCTATTGAATGTTCTCTCATGTGAAAATTGTATCTGTTGTGTCAGATTAAATCTCAGACTACATGCAAACCAACATATATATACATACATATAATGGCCTACATCGTTGCAGAGTGAGACCCCAGGAAGGTTTTCCACATCTTTTCAGGCCCCAAGTTGGCGAGGCCCGTACGTGAATAGACCTGCGCTATTGAGTTTTAAAGTGAAGCACGACGTGTGTAGAGCCAAACCAAGGGTGTGCCAGCCATGACCCACTGAAGTGGAGCGAACCTCAGTCACCTCCATCGTAGGTTTGACAAAAGTTTCTTTCTCCTTGCAGATGCCCAGGCTAGCAATGGGGGGTCTGCACACCCAAGTGTAGCTATGCCAAAACATTTGATATTGACGAAAAAAATAGCTTACCAAGGACCATTATGCCCTAGTATTATTCAAGGCTCTCCTTTCCAGAACACGTACATTCATTCATTGCCCTTTTTCACCTCTCAAAAAAATCTGTAAAGTCCTCTTTTGGGATCACCATCACCTGTTGTGTCATGTTTTCACTGATCTCGTCCACGGTCAAAAATCTTTTAGGGTGAAGTCAGAAATCGCAAGATATCAAATATTGACTTTAGTGGGGAAGGTTACAGACTAGGGTGATGTGTTATTTTGCCCCACATGTGATCAGGAGAATGAGAACTCTCTGTTATAGCGAGTAATAAACATATCAATTTTTTTAGCTATATTTGTGTCAATATACTCCAATAATATTTACTCCTGTAATATTTACTCCTGTGATATTTACTCCCGCAAAATTATGGGAAATTCGTTTTCAGATTTTCGGAATAAGTTTGAGTAAACATGGGTGCGTATGTGTATGTATATCTGTGCATGTGTATGTGCGTGTGTGGTGGAAGAGGTACGTTTATTTAGTGAGAGGCTGTATGCATTGAATATGAGCCTCGAGTTGTTAGCTGGAATATTGCCCTAGAGAGAGAGAGAGAGAGGGGCTGTGGAAATAAAGAGGAAAACCATCCCCCCTCTCTCTGTATCGATCATTTCAATCAAATACACTCAGACACACACATATAAATATGCATACACACACACACACACACACACATATATATATATATATATATATATATATATATATGTATGTATGTATGTATGTATGTATGTATATCTGCAAGCAATTTATCTACATATATATATGAGTTATAAATTGCATTATATGACGTAGGAACTTATTTGAAATGATCCCCCGTCATTTCACGGCTACTGTATCACTCAACCTAGACAGCGTAAATAGAATGAACAATTAAAGAAAATAGGGTCGCAGCATTAACCGTGTAATGACAGGCGATCACTTCAAATAAGTTCCTAAATAATATAGTGTAATTCATAATTCATTCTGTCGGACCAATGTCCATTTCTTAATACATAACTGTCGTATTGGAAGAAACGAATAGACTGAGGATAAGCGCGGGGAGAATTGGGGATGAAAGCAATTATTGGGACCTTTGCATTACCAGTGGTTATTTAGCTCAATGGTAAGAGCATCACCACGTTGAAGCAGCTCTCCTATTGGTGGCAGGTTCGATTCCTGCCTAAGCCCCATTCTCTGTAATTGTTTATTCCATTTACGTTGTCTAGATCGAGTGATACATTAACCGTGTCAAATAAATATTTAATATGACTTAAGGCAATATGTTGGATCACATGTATCCATCTCTCAATATACATATAACAAATGTGTTATATTTATTTGAAACTCTAAATATCGTAAATAGAATAAACAATTTAAGACAATGGAGCTGCTACATGAATCGAACCTACGACTGATAAGGTTGCCGCTACCGTTGCTTTTACCATTGAGCTAAAGTAATGCAAAGGCCCAAATAACTGCTCTAACTCCGAATCTAATCTTTCTTTTCATTCAGTGTCAATATCTGCTCTATCCAGTTCTGAACGTGGGAAATTATACAATTGAGAAATGGATGTATGATGCGAAGAAATAATTACAAATGCCTTATATTACTCTGATACTCAATTTGAAATGATCTCTCATCGGACCAAGAATGATATCATTCTCAGTCCCCGAAGTGTACCCCAGTGATATATCAATATATCACCACACGTATGAATAGATTATTTATATTCGTATTTAATTTGGTTTCTCTTTTTTACCATTCACTACATCCTTCAATATATATATATATATATATATATATATATATATATATATATAATGTAAACAGTTGGAAGTGAGTCGGACTCAGGAGTAAAACTATATGGAAACATTGATTATTAATTAGTTAATCCATAATGAATTAATTCGTGTGCTGAGCATGTTTCGGGAGGTATTCCCATCTTCAGTAGCGTGTACTCTATGTGTGTGCGTGTGTGCCAATCAGTGGCTAAAAGTTTTTTGCGGAAAAAATTTACCATCAGTAATTTGGTAGCAAAAATTAGAATCCAATCTTTTAGGGTCATCCTTGTCTGTGGGATGTAGTTCTGTCTGTGATGAAGTCTATGCTTGTCTGAAGCAAAATGTGATAGTAGCAGTAGTAATGAGTTTCGGTGAAGCCATAGGGTGTCAGGGTTGAAGACCAATGTCCATTTCTTAATACATAACTGTCGTATTGGAAGAAACGAATAGACTGAGGATAAGCGCGGGGAGAATTGGGGATGAAAGCAATTATTGGGACCTTTGCATTACCAGTGGTTATTTAGCTCAATGGTAAGAGCATCACCACGTTGAAGCAGCTCTCCTATTGGTGGCAGGTTCGATTCCTGCCTAAGCCCCATTCTCTGTAATTGTTTATTCCATTTACGTTGTCTAGATCGAGTGATACATTAACCGTGTCAAATAAATATTTAATATGACTTAAGGCAATATGTTGGATCACATGTATCCATCTCTCAATATACATATAACAAATGTGTTATATTTATTTGAAACTCTAAATATCGTAAATAGAATAAACAATTTAAGACAATGGAGCTGCTACATGAATCGAACCTACGACTGATAAGGTTGCCGCTACCGTTGCTTTTACCATTGAGCTAAAGTAATGCAAAGGCCCAAATAACTGCTCTAACTCCGAATCTAATCTTTCTTTTCATTCAGTGTCAATATCTGCTCTATCCAGTTCTGAACGTGGGAAATTATACAATTGAGAAATGGATGTATGATGCGAAGAAATAATTACAAATGCCTTATATTACTCTGATACTCAATTTGAAATGATCTCTCATCGGACCAAGAATGATATCATTCTCAGTCCCCGAAGTGTACCCCAGTGATATATCAATATATCACCACACGTATGAATAGATTATTTATATTCGTATTTAATTTGGTTTCTCTTTTTTACCATTCACTACATCCTTCATATATATATATATATATATATATATATATATATATATATATATAATGTAAACAGTTGGAAGTGAGTCGGACTCAGGAGTAAAACTATATGGAAACATTGATTATTAATTAGTTAATCCATAATGAATTAATTCGTGTGCTGAGCATGTTTCGGGAGGTATTCCCATCTTCAGTAGCGTGTACTCTATGTGTGTGCGTGTGTGCCAATCAGTGGCTAAAAGTTTTTTGCGGAAAAAATTTACCATCAGTAATTTGGTAGCAAAAATTAGAATCCAATCTTTTAGGGTCATCCTTGTCTGTGGGATGTAGTTCTGTCTGTGATGAAGTCTATGCTTGTCTGAAGCAAAATGTGATAGTAGCAGTAGTAATGAGTTTCGGTGAAGCCATAGGGTGTCAGGGTTGAAGGGTAGGGGTTTAGAATTGGATTGTGTGGGTAGGTTAGGGATAGTGTAGATGGTGGTTGATGAAGTCAAGTAACTTCATATGTATTATCCTTACAGGTCATTGAAAGTTTGTTGGCTCTGATTTATACAAGTGGAATACCAATCAAAGGATATATATATATATATATATATATATATATATATATATATATATAGAGAGAGAGAGAGAGAGAGAGAGAGAGAGAGAGAGAGAGAGAAAGAAAGATAGATGTATGTGTGTGTGAGTGTGTAACGAACGGAGAAAAGTTCATACGTCAGTCTATCTGAACATTTATTTATAAAAGGTCTCCCCTTTCATCTTTTTCTCTCCCGATATCAACTTTTGATAAATACATCTCAATTTATATATGAATAAGACTGGAATACATAAATAGATGGATAAATGTGAAAAGACTATGATAGATGGATGCAGACATAGATATGAAAAGACATATATATATATATAAATAAAGAGAGAGAGAGAGAGAGAGAGAGAGAGAGAGAGAACCATCAAGTCCTTAGCCTTATGTGAACATTGAAACGCAATATGGATGTATATATATATATATATATATATATATATATATATATATACATAATCAGATGTAAAGTTTCCAGTCCAATACGGGTGTGCATTCTGGGAAGTGATACCACATTTTAGAACCAGGAACATTGGAAGAAGGCCAGAGGGTACACGACTGAAACATGGTGAACAAATGAAATTATAGACGTCGAAAAATGTCCAACTATATAATACACAATGATCTCCATGTGATATTAACAATAGTCGTCCCTGTGCACGTTGTGTGGTTTTTAGATAAGAGCCAATTTCTTGGTAAATCTAAAGTTTCAGCTCCAGGGGTGACTCCTGTCTTTTCTTTTAAGTTCAACCTACATTTAAAAGAAATGTTCGTATCGTTTCGTGGCAGATGTCATATTTTGTAATCTCGTACATTTCTTTATTAAGTCTAACACTGAAGATGGAAGAAGACAAGGAACACTTTCTGTATAATGTATTTTATTTTAAGAAAGGTAAAAATGGAACCTGAAACATCCCCCCACCCCAGAATGTGCAGTTTACGGAGAAGTTACTGTGTTTATGATGGAATGTGTCAAAATTGATTTGTCAAATTTCGCTCAGGGGATTTGTAGAGGAACGATTTTACGTGGTAAGGTAAATTAGTTTGAATTGGAGAAAGAGAGAGACTGAGACGAACAGAGACGGAAAAGAATATGACGAGAGAGATTCGTAGAATGATTCGAAGATACCAGGATACATATAAGGTTTGTCGGAAAATAATAGCGTTTTTCCACCATCAACCTCAAAGCAATATATCTCAGCTTAGAGTAAAAGTAATTAAACGAAATAAGAACCTTCGGAATCGATATATTTTAGCCGACTAGAATCGAGTCGATTTATTTAGGAAGCATAGAATCCTGGGGGCCTAGGATTCTTCGAAGGCGTTTTGAGCTGTTGCCTCGTTATGTGAGACTTTCCCTTGGAGGTAGTGAGCCAGAATTAGATCTTGTAAGCTGGGTGAAGTAGAGCATTGTAACCTTGTTCGTTCAATTTCTGCAGGATCATTTGCGTGACATTTGAGCTTTCTTGCTTTTTTCGTATAGGGCCATAGGCAGGACATATTGAGCCTCTTTTCTTTTACACTTTGGTACAAATGTCGGACAACTGTTGAATGGTCAACGTTTAGTTCCTCGGGTCCTTTTGCATTATTAAGCCACAAAAATGTCCTTTGCAAGAACGTCCACATCTTCAAGGCTCTTGTCTCCATATCAAAGTTTTTGGAACCCTTGTTAAGCTCTTCCGCTGGCAGTATACTTGGTTGATATAGTGAACAGTATCCGCTGCTCTCTCTATATATATCTATATCACGGAAGACTTCAATTGGTACATATTTCCCTCGCTATCCGAATTGGTGTCAAACGAGAAAGCAATTATCGTTAGTTCAGATGGTGAAAAATTTTAGGCGTTTCCAGGCCTAAAAAATGACTTCTAAAAATGTAATGAGAGATTAAAAGAAAAGTATTAGTATTTTACAAGAGGTTTCCAATAGACGTGAGAGATAAATAAGAAGTGAGGAAAAGCCACTGGTTGGAGATTATTCTATATTCAATAACTTGGATGTTTAAAAAAGGTTTTGTGTTCACAGTTGAATCTTTCAGCTCACGGAAAAGTTTTAAAGGTTTTTCTTGACTGGTTACAAAGATTGTTTTGCATATATATATATATATATATATATATATATATATATATATATATATATATATATATATATATATATATATATATATATATATACGCACAAATTAGGGTTACTATGTAATATGATATAATACAATATCCGATGTATGATGGGTTTATTTCTTGAAGAACAAGAAAAGATAAATGAATAGAATGAGTGGAAAAACCTACAACCTAGAAAAATGCCCCCCCCCAAAAAAAACCATCCTAAATAGGGTTTTAAGATAAACCAAATCACTCGCCTGAAGAAGCCCCAATCAGGGCAGAAACATTAACTTGTTTGTGTTGCAAATCAATCACCTTATTATATATATATATATATATATATATATATATATATATATATATATATATATATATATATATATATATATATATATATATATATATAATAGGATGTGGATTCATTACACGAACAAGTTTATGTTTCTGCCCTCTCTGGGCCTCATCAGACGAATTTTCCTGATGAGACCATAAGAGGACAGAAACATGAATCTGTTTGTGTAGCGAATCCACATCGTATTATATATTTCCACCTCTACTCTAAACCGATTTGACTTCCGAAGTATAAAGTTGAATGTATCGAACACTCTATGAAATAAATCCATCACATATCAGACGTTGCTTTATATTATGCTATTTTGCTAACCTGATCCCTACCGTGTGTATTATGCGTATATATATATATATATATATATATATATATTTATGATACGTTGATTTTCATTGAAACATACTGCTTTTTGCTCTGACTGTGCCTCGATTTTCCATCTCCCACATCGTCTTAATCTTTATTTACCTACCCCTCTACATCAGAGCTCATCGATCACTTAGCCCCCTCCGGTCCCCGAACATCTGTACGCCCCTCTCCAATTCTACCTCAAAACTACAATCGCTGTCTTCCCTGCTCAACAAATCTCTTAATCTCCCTCTTATCTCTCTTCTCTCTATCTGCCCCCCTTTCTCTCTCCCTCTCTCTCTCTCTCTCTCTCTCTCTCTCTCTCTCTCTACTCGGCACATCACAATTCCCATCTCCCTTTTGATCCCCCTCTCTTCTTTTACATATTTTCCACTTGGTCCCTCCTACCAATCTAAACGAATCGAACTCTCCGTTTCCACAAGCCCCTGACCCACCGCTCTCCTTTCTCCCTCTTTTACCCCCTCTCTCTCTCTCTCTCTCTTTCTCTTCTCAACAAATAACTCTATCTCCAATCTACCCAGATACCCCTTCACTATTTCTCCTCTCTCTTTACCCCTCCTCTCTCTCTCTCTCTCTCTTTACTAAACAAATCACTCTATCTCAATCTCCCACAAATACTCTCTCTTTTTCCCCTCTCCCTCTATCTCAAGCATGTTTTCCTCTCATTTTCCTGAACTCTGTCCCCTTCCTCTCTCCTGACCCCTGCGTGTCTCTTTCTCTCTCTCTCTCTCTCTCTCTCTCCCGTCCCTGTGTCTTCCAATCATACCTCATTCCCCAACCTCCCCTTCCTCTACGATCGTCCCTTGTGTCAGCTCCCAACTGCAGTTGACGTCATCTCTCTTTCTTCCCACACATTCTTATTGTCTGATTCCATTTAACAAATCCTTGACGTCCCATTCTCTGCTCATTTCATTATTGTCGCCTTTGTCCTCCTATTTTTCTTCATTCATTTCTTCTTATTTGCCTTATGTAAATTCTTTTTCACCTTTTTTCATTCCTCCTCTTTCGGGACCATTGTTTTCCTTCTTTGCTGTTTTCCCAAACCAGACAATTCTTTCTCTTCTTCTTCTTCTCTGTTATCTTCTTCCTGTCTTTCTTTTTTCATTTATTCATTCTAATTCACCTTCTGCAAAATCATCTTCATTCTTTGGAAGTATTTTTTTCCCCTTTTTCGGGACCATTTTTTTTCTTCTCTCTATTCAAACAATTCTTCTTCTTCTTCTTCTTCTTCTTCTTCTTCTTCTTCTTCTTCTTCTTCTTCTTCTTCTTCTTCTTCTTCTGCTTTGGTGCCTTTTCTTTTAATACCTTTATGTAGCACCTTCCTTCCCCCGCTTAAGATATATTTCTTCTTTTTTCTTTTTCCATCTCATATTTCCTCTTTAGCTTTTTTTTCTCAATTTATTCTTTTTCATTCTCTTTTTTCTTCTTCCTTTTCTTCTTCTTTTTCGTTTTTCCTTCTCTTTCTGCTCCTCTTATTCTGTTTGATCATTGTCTTCTTCTCCTCGTTGATATTCTCTTTTTTCTCCTTTTTGATTTCCTTCGTCTTCCCATTTCTTTTTTCTTCTTCTTCATATTTTTCTTATTATCATTGTTAATTTTCTTCTCCTTTTCTTTTTTCTTCGTTTTTTTTTCTTGTTTTGCCGATTCAATATCACTTGCCTTCTGTCAAATATCGAGTAATGTCATTCTTCAGGACTCTTTCTTTTTCATTCTTTCTTTCCTCTTTTTCTTCTTATTCCAAACAGTTTTCCTATTTTCGGTTCTACTTCTTTATAGTGTTCTTCTTCGCTTGCCACCTATTCTGCTTTAGTTTCCATCTTCCTTTTTCTTCTTCTTTTTCATTTTTCTTCTTCCTTTGCCTTTTTCTCCTAATCCTTTCAATCTATTTTCCTCCTCGTAATATTTCTCTTTGTTTCTTCATGAACATTTTTTCTTTTCTCTCCTCTTTTGTTTTCTTTTCTACATCCAATTCTTCATTCTTCATGCATTTCTTCTTCTCCTTCTTCTTCTTCTTCTTCTTCTTCTTCTTCTTCTTATTCTTATTCTTATTCTTATTCTTATTCTTCGTCCATCCACACTTATCACCTTCCAAATGTCTTCTAGGCATTAATTGTTGCCTTTGAATTTTTCAATTCTTCTGGTTTCTTCTTCTTCATAAGACTCTTCTTCTTCTTCTTTTTCTTCTTCTTCTTCTTCTTCTTCTTCTTCTTCTTCTTCTTCTTCTTCTTCTTCTTCTTCTTCTTCTCCAACCCCCTCTATCTTCAAATTTCCTCCTCGTCTCTCTATCCTATTCCATTTCGGTTCCTACCATTCATTGGTGCCTTTCAATATTTAAGCAAGTAGATCCGCTAACCAAATCCAAGCAATTATCAAAAATACACACAACACAGAAGAAAAGAAAGACACTTCCTGAACACCAGAAGCACAAGAAGTGTATATCTACTTAAGTATGTCCTCAAGTGGGACAATGCATTACAGTTTGAAATTCAGATAAAAAGACGATAAATAATGGGGTCATTGTTAGTTCTCTTGTCCCAACTTAAAGGCGCCTTTTTTTAAAATCAAACTAAAAGATGATTTGATTTGATTTAAAGCAAATCTGGTTAGTCACCCAATAGAAACTATCAATACCAGTGTATCCAACAGCACACTGTGTTGGGATGATCAATTAAAAAAACTAAAAGACGGGTTGATCTATGGATGAGTTACATCTTGTCCGTGACATCATAGAAACTATTTAAAAACAACTGAAATGGCAATGGGCAGGCCATGTTGCAAGAATGAATGACAACTGATGGACATAAAGACTCACAACATGGATCCCCAGAGATCACGTAAGAAACTGAGGCCGACAGAACATAAGATGGAGTGATGAACTCGACAGATTCAGGAAATACTGGCTCCGCAACGCCCATGATAAAGAATTGTGGCAAATCCTAGGGAAAGACTATGTCCAGAGACGGACGTCAAAAGACTGATGATGAAGATCATGAGGATATACTTCACTCGCCTTCTGCTGGGCATTGGTCACTGAAAATATCTAAATCTTCAAAAAACAAACGTGAATTCTGCTGGACACAAAAACTAAGGAAGCACAAGCTCACAATATACATTTCAAACTGAACTATTCAGGGAAACTTTTTTTTATATACAATGACAAGTAAATACTGGAAATTTCAGCCCGGTAGCTCAATCGGCGCAGCCTTCACGCGTGATACATACATACATATACAGCCAATAAACTAGCCAGACTGATTGAGGGAATCTCTTTTGACAGTCTTGGTGACAGTTTTTTTAATTATTGCTCTTGGGAAAGGCATGAAGCTAGTTTTCATCCAAACTATTGTCAGATACAAAAGAAGTTGACCTATCTAATCCCTTCTTATCTTTGTTGTTGAAAGAACGTTTCGACCGATTCATCCTACGGTGTAGAATGAAGGTTCACTGACATCTCCGCGCACGTCTACTTAGCGCCAACATCTGAGCATCGATGTTTCTGCGCACGACTGCTTGGCGTAAGAACAATCCAGCATAAATTGATACTACATCTGTGGAATAAATACTTTTATAGTTAATTCCTGCGAACTTTAAAATCATCAAATTGAACCAAAGAAATAAATTAATCCATCAAAATAGTTCGACTCAAAAAATGATTTTAATTTTTGTATCTGAAGAGGGCAGTTGAATACTCGTCCGAAACATTATCTCAACAAAAAAAGAAGTGAAGAAGAGATTAGATTGTTCGAACGAAATTGGTACATCGATGACTCATGTTAAATTTAGTCCATCTCGGACCTTAGGCTAGATTCTTGGCCTCGTTGAATAGAGAACGCTATTGCTACAGACGATGGATTCTAGCTGACACAAACCCACGGATAGCATGTGCACACCCACACACACACATCAATGTTCAGTGTGGCTATAGACTTTCCATCACCCTATTCTCTCCACGTTAAGCCTCGACAGTTTCCCCGGGGCAGCACTACTCCATTGCACTTAACAGAGCAGGCCCCCAAGTGGACGCTTTCGTGGAGGAGGTTGCTTTGGTTGCTTAGCAAACCGAAGCCGCGTCGGCTGGAGATATTTTGGGAAGGATGGTCCTTCTCACGTTAAGCCTCAACCTTGTGTCATATTTTGCTGTAGTGGGACAGCGGATAGATTCTCCATCCAGTACCACGAGGTAGGATTGAAACCTTCGCTTCAGACCAGGAGGCTGAACTCTTCAGTGTGGCTATAGATATATGTATGTATTCAAGTACCATATATATATATATATATATATATATATATATATATATATAGTACTTCAATGTCTTACATATCTTCAGGAGAATGGTTATTTGCTGGTTATTTCTGGAGAGAGACACTTCCTGGATATAACAGTTACTTACTTATATATATATATATATATATATACATATATATACATATATATATATATATATATATACATACATATATATATATATATATTTATATGCGTGTGTGTATGTATGTGTGTGTATGTATATATATATATATATTTATATATATATATATATATATATATATATATATATATATAGAGAGAGAGAGAGAGAGAGAGAGAGAGAGAAAGCAATGAGCGTCCCTCCGATTGACTATAGCACGGAAACCCTACGTTCAAATGGTGGAATGGGCTTTTCGCATGTTGGACTTCACCTTATAAATCAGACCAGCTGACTTATGACCGAAGAAACATGAAAAGGCATTCATCTGTTTGCAAAGCCAAGCCATATTATATATATATATATATATATATATATATATATATATATATATATGGGAGAGGTTACATGAGTAACTGCATCAAAAGTCTGTTGGCAGATGATGAAAAGAGTATCTATTTGAGAAAACAAAAAACAAAAAATAAAAACAAATATTTATTTCCCTTGGCTATTATTTGGAGCCTTAATTGAAAACATTTAAAGTATCAGTTAATTGCTGGCGAAATTTCTTTTTTATTTTACATAATAGAATATAATAATGAAAATTAGTGATTTATAAATGGAATTGTTTTCATTTTATTTTCAGATTCAAAGTAAATAAAGATATAATCCGTTATAATTCATTATCATTTAGGGGTTTTTGACTCCCTAACAGCAGTGCTGATAACTCCAGGAGTTGGACACATTTGAATGTGTGATTCCAGACTGAGGACAGGACGCTTTTCAAGCTGCTCAAAATGTAAATGGAGAATTTGAAGTGAACACAGCTATCTTGCTAACAGTCCAGTGTTTTTTGTTTTTTTCTTCAATAGGGTCAGGTTTGAAAATCCGGATATCGATATTGAACCTCGTTCGAAACCTGAAGCTGTTCTTTACAATGAATCATCTAGAGCAATTGCCGACGAACTACGATCTATGATTTGAACACTTTCAGGAGAGCTTACAACTTCAACAGCAGCCATATCTAAAGACCAGAAAAACGTTAGAAAGTTAGGAGAATGGATCTCATACGAACAGAATGAAACGCTTCATGACTCTCCCAAGCCCCACACCTCTCAGTTGACTGTATGTAAGCTTAGAGAATTAGGATATGAAGTCTTGCGGCATATTCAGTTATCTCTCGTACAGATTATCATAATTTTGAACTCAATATCCGTGATAAACGGTTTAATATTACAGAAGCCGTAACTCGTTCTAATACTGAAATAGAGACTACTAAACTCAAAGATTATTATAGAAATAGCGTGTATCATTAAAGGATGGTTTGAAAGGAGTTTCGATCCAAACGGGTTTTAACAAATATCCGACGTTTTTGTACATAACATCTTTCATCTATTCGAAAAACGACATTGCAAATGGATCAATTTGTAATGTTTCGTATTTTATAATTAGAATTTTTTGAGATTTAAAAAAAAAGAAGAATTTTTTCCAAATTTTCAATCATGGCTCCAGATAAAAAAAAAATCCTTGGAAACAAAATTCTTCCTGTTTCCTGATCACCTATTCTTCACAGGTTGTCTTTCAAAATCTTTCTGCTCTTACAGATTCGAGATAATTACGAAAAAGGCGAGGAAGATTATGTGATTTGAATTAATCAACATCAAAAATATTTGTGGTTTACGCAGATCAGGAAAAATATCTGTAAATATATTAGTGTATTCGTGAGACTCGCTCGTATTCAATTTTCGCTTCCATCTAACTGAATTATTTAGGAAGTTGAAGTGATTTTTGCTATAGTAAAACTCAATTTTGGGAGCAAAATGTAGGTATTAGAATTGGAATTCATTTTGTGTGATAATTTAAAGAAATTTCTTCTCATTGTATTATACATAGGTTTCCAAATTTCAACTCAAACAGCATGGTCGTATCAAGTCAATCTCTCTCTTTCTCTGTCAGTCTGTCTGTCTGTCTCTTTCTATTCCCCTTTCTCCTCTCTCTCTCTCTCTCTCTCTCTCTCTATATATATATATATATATATATATATATATATATATATATATATGTATATATATATATATATATATATATATATATGTATATATATGTATATATATATGTATGAGAAAGGGAAAGCCAAATTTTTTGTCATGGTTTTGAGGTATTGTTATGTAATAAGCCATTACCGGTTCTATACATGTCTCCAGGAGGTGAATGTAAATCTGCTTGTAAACTTCATGGTGTCACTATTCATGTGTGTGTATGGGTGGATTTCAGGTCATTTTCACAAGTCATTAATTGTTGATTTGAGTTCAAATTTCATTGGTGACATTATATTCCAGTTGTTCGTGAATCTTTTGAGAAATAATATGGAACTGCTTGAATTCCCTCTAAAGTTAGAGATAAGGTTAATAGTTTTAATGTTTGTAACTGTGTGTTAGCAGCTGCGGTCAAGTTATGGTGTGTTTGGCTACCTATATTAGTATATGTGTAAAGGTTGGGAATCATACTGTGACGTGGTTGAAAGGAAAGGTGTTTTTAAGGGAAAATATTTGAAGGGACTAACTAAAAAATTTTTAAAGGATGTTATATATATATATAAGTTAAAAGGAAATGTGTGCAAATGACATTTTTTAACTTAGTTGACATTTTGCTACTTTTTCTGAAGAAGTCAGTATGAACTCACGAAACGTTTGAAGGAATCGAAGAAATCTCGTTTGTACGCGACTTAGTCTTCTAAATTGTCTTTTCACTCGAATATTGTCAGATAAATAATAATCTATATCTGCATTACTGAATAAAAAATGGGTTCCAGGTGAGAACTCACAACTCTCTACACCGGAGGGTAGCTAGGTTTACGCTATTGAGTTGAATTACAATAAAAGAAACAAAAATTCAGAGAAACATAAATAGTGGCAAAAAAATGATGACGTTGTACAATCCTCTATCTAAAAAAATAAAAGCAGAACCGCTTAGTTACTCATTAGAAACCGTCACGTGATCAATTTCTTTTGGCATCGAGTCGTGTTGGGGGTGATTAATTGAAAAATTGGGAAATCGATCAATGGATAAATTTTTTTTCTATTATTATTCGGACTATCCTCATCTTGGTTAAATGGTTAAATAAAGGGTTCGGTTTGTTACATCCCCACACCTACCAGATGATACCTGATGAAGGCCGTAGAGTACAACGACTGGAACGTTGTACGAAAAACAACCAAGATGAGGATAGTCTGAATAATAATAGAAATAATAATAATACCCCATCTCAAAAATTCAGAGATGTGATAAATTATTTCTCTCACTTTTTGTTAAGTAATGATAACTAAAATGTCTGAATTTTCAAAAAACAAAGATACCAAGTCAGGGATCGATTTAGCTTAAATTTACATTGCAAATTGAATAACGTACTCAAAACCCATTCAACAGACAGAGAAGTTCTTTTACTAGACGTAATAAAGAGTAAATATCAGAAATTTCAGCTCCCTAGCTCTATTGGTGCGGCCTCATCCACACATAGCCAGCTAGCCAGCCGGATTAATTCATAAACTGAAGAAACCTGTGTTGACAGTTTCGGTTGACGTTTTCTAATGAAGTTGGATATGTTTGTCATGTCCATCTGTATCGTCAACAGTATGATTCTTGTCCATTGTTTGATAAGGAAGTCCTAATTTCCGCCTTCCGCTGTGAAACGCTTTGTATCTGAATCAATACTGAAAGAAGAAAACGAGAAAAAAAAATGGAATTTTTTTTTGTATGATTGCAAGGAAAATTAATTTTAGGAATGTTGAGTTGATCAAGAATTGTCAAAAACTAATTTGAAAAATCAATAAAAGACTTTGTCATGAGACAAGCATATTCCCACACGGTGAGATACAATATCTACACATAAAAAGACCGTTGTCATCAAGTTTAACGTCACGGTGAAGACATGGATTGTATTCTCTTTGACCCTTTCACGCTTGGATATACGTATGGTATTATATATATATATATATATATATATATATATATATATATATATATATATATATATATATATATTTACATATATATATATATATATATATATATATATATATATATATATTTACATATATATATATATATATATATATATATATATATATTTACATATATATATATATATATATATATATATATATATATATATATATATATATATGATTAATGCTCCTCTATCCAGGGTTGAGCACTCTTTAAGTGAGGTAACTCATCCATTGTAAGCTTATGCAATACTCTTCCATTGCATAAATGAATATATTGCTCAAATTCAGCCTTTCTGTCCGTCCAGTTCCGTAGCCCAGGGGTAGGATATCGGCTTCCGGGTCTGAAATGAAGGTTTCAATCCTGCCTCGGATAATGAAAAGTCTATAGCAACACTGAAAAGATGTAATGCATCGAAAAAGCTGTCTGTGGAAGAAACAATCTTATATATATATATATATATATATATATATATATACATACTGTAGGTAATCATACGTGGAGATTTCAAATTTTGTCATTATTTGATCAAAATTATCTAAAAGGGAGCAACATTGGGGCCATGTGCCCCTCCCAGTCATTCAGGTTATGTAATGTCAGGTAATTGAAAAAAAATGCATTCAATAGTTATGAGCCGTATATTCCTTCCCGCTCTGGAAGTGTAAAAGCTTGATAATGAGACCAAGAAAGAAAAGCTCACATGACTCATGTGGCGTGCACCTGCGGTGAGACTTACTGCTGTAACAAATGTGCGAACATTATTTATCGTGTCTGTCTGTGAGCTTGTCAGGAAAACATGGATTTTACTCTCTCTTCCTATCTCTCTCTCTCTCTATATATATATATATATATATATATATATATATATATATATAAATATATATGAAGTGAATTCAAAGGAGGAAGAATGTGAGATTTATGGGACTGAAAACAATGTTCAAAAGGTGGAATATTCTAAAACTTGAATCTATACATTGATAACATCCTGTCATTTTTTTCATTAATATTTTGCTGGTTATTTTATTATTACTTATAACTTCAAGAAGAATAGGATGATTGGGAAGAAAATTAATTTTAGAAATGTTTAGTTAATCAGAAAACCAGTGTGTTGAATCAATTGAAAACATTGTCAGAGAAACAAACGTTCATACATTACGATACACATTCTCACACACAATGCACCCGCCCAAGAGCCGTGGTGAGGAAACTTTCTCACTGAGGTGAGTCTAATACTAACCGAGTGATCCAACTACAGTGGCCAATTTAGTGATTCTTGCATTAAATGTAGCGCTTTTCTTTCGGCAGAGGGAAATTTCAACATCTAGCTCTATTTTCTGCCAATCTTAGCCAATCTGGGGTTATTTTCTGGTCAATTTGGAGGTATATATAGATATTAGGCAGGAACATGAAGAGGTGATTTTAGTTCATTTTGACATTTTCAGTTACTTTTTGTGGTCGATTAAACATGAAAAAACTTTTGGTGGGGACACATTGGCCTCGCCGTGTAAAAAGAAGTTAAAATTAGGTTTTACTCGCCGAGCAATACTTTTTCATAAACATCAAAATTTAAAGTCCAATGCTGGACTAAGACCTTTCACAAATCCTCCCATGAAGATTTCATTGCAAAGACCGGGGGGTACGTGATTGAACTCTGTTGATGCCACTATTTCATTGTGTGCTCACCTTGAATTCCTTCTCCTACACCAGTTGCCTGCCAAAGATACTGAACCCAGTCTATACTGCATCGATTTATCGATGCGTACGTATATATATATATATACATTCATATATATATACGTAAAATGTTTGCACATATATATATATACATATATATATATATATATATATATATATATATATATATATATACTAAGATCTATACAGAGCAGTAAAACATACACATACACAAACACTCATATATATATATATATATATATATATATATATATATATATATATATACATATATATATATATATATATATATATATATATATATATATATATATATATATATATATGACAGGCAAAGATGTTTCTCTGATGGCTCATTCCAGATTGTACAGTCTGTTTCACTTTGAAATACATCAATACATATACACAAGCTTATTGTATCATTGTAGTTAGATCACTCTTTTATATGTATATATATACACGTTTGTGTATTTATATATATATATATATATATATATATATATATATATATGGGGGGGGTATGTTTGTGTGACTGTGCGTGTTTGTCAAAGACGAAAGTTCAACAAGTCCGGAAAAAATACACCGAAAGAAGTAAACGATGACGACGGTCTCGCTTTTTCCCTCCTTCTCTCTCTCTTTTTTCTCTTTCCCCTCATCTCTCTCTCTCCCCCTCTTTTTCTCTCTTTCTCTATATATATATCTATATATGTATATATATATATATATATATATATATATATATATATATATAGAGAGAGAGAGAGAGAGAGAGAGAGAGAGAGAGAAAGAGATATGTATAAGGGGAGAAAGAGAAAAATATATATATATATATATATATATATATATATATATATATATAGAGAGAGAGAGAGAGAGAGAGAGAGAGAGAGAAAGTTAGATGGATAGATAGATATAGATATATATTACATAAAGCATATACGTTACATGAAACAAAACCAAAATGGATTTGACTCAGATGCCATTGACAATTACTGTCCATTCGTACGCTTGGTATTCAGTATTTCATCCTCTTTTCACTTTTTCATGCGATTTAGCGCACCATTCATTTCTGATGGGAATGGCGATAAAATGTTCCAGCTTGACAACTTTTTATCGAGTAAGCACAAGTCTTTGCTGTGAGGTGCTCTATTCACAAAAGAGATCGTGATCAGATGTCGATTTTGGATTGGCTGGAACTAGTTGATGGGGGACATGACGGCTGCCTAGATACTGGCGATATCTATGACTTTGTTTTTCTATTTTCATTCATTTTTAGTCTCTGATCATTCTTATCTTGCTATCTTTATCTGTTCATATCTATCCATCTATCTATCCTTCAACTTCTTTATCTATCTATAATCTTAGCAAAGGCGCAGTTTCCTGGATTTCTTGAACGACCATTTCGAATAGTTAAAAGCTGATTGATTTCAGAAAAGGGAGGTAATTAGTACGCTTGACAAATTGGATCAGAACGTGCGTTGGAAAATGGTATATTGGACGGAGATTTTATTTTCACTATTTTGTTAATAATTAATCAGTAGGTTTTGTAATTGATCAGCAACCCATGTTTGTTTATTCTATTTACGCTGTCTAAGCCGAGTGACTCATTCTCCATCTCACAACAGGAGGTTATTTCAAATTGAGTTTAGATAATACAACATATTCATAAATATTCTGTTTGGGTATATATCCATTCCTTTATTATATAATTGTCTGCATTAGAAACAAGTGGAGACATGGACAGTGATAAAAGATGAAGAGTGAGGATAAAGCGGTTATTCTGGACTTCACCTTTCCGTTGGGCTGTTTGGATCATCGGTGGCAGGTTCAATTTCTGCTGCATCCTCATTTTTTTTTTTTTAAATTCTAATTACAGGGTCTTGGCCGGGTGACTCATTGTCCGTATAACAACGGGAGTTCATTTCCAGTTGTGTTTAAAACGATATAACGCATTCATAGATATCTCCGAATTATATATTAATTTCTTAATAATATCTATGTGTGTGCGTGTTAGTATGTGTATTTGTGTTATAGAAAGAGAGAAAGCCAGAGAGGATGTGTGCGTGTCGATGTGGGTGTGTGAATAAAATGAATATTTCTCTAAAAGTACAAAAGATAATCTTTTCTTATTTTTTCTCTTGTCTTCTCTTTTTTGTACATTCAAATTGATTTTCGTTTTCAATGTATGTAGTTACTTTCCAAAAGACAGTGCTTTCGGCACAATTTCCTCTTGGAATCTATATACAGTGAAACCAGAGATCAGTTCGTTTGTACAAAGACCAGGAAAGATCAGTAAAAAAAAAATCAAAAAGATACTCCTTGTCCACTATTTTTGATGAAAGATGTATTAAAAGAAAAATATGCCGCCAAATCTATCTATTTATACATAGAGGCTATGCATATTAATGTTTTTTTAAAGTTCTATGTTTGTAGTTAACCACACATATATACTTGAAACACACGGACTCACATATGTATTGTTCATGAAATATTTTCAATTTTTTTAAATACAAGAAGAAATAAAATAGAAAACAGATTTCAAAAACAATTAAACCGCATTTGAATAATGTATCCTCCTGTTGGAAGATACGTTATTCAAATGCAAATGGGCTTTTGGTTTTCATAATTACAAGGAAAATACATATTGTCGGTCGCTGATGAGTGCGGTGGACACGAAATGTTAACATTCACCCGGTATATATCCTTGTAATTCTTATGTATATAAATATAGTCTACAAAGTTTTACAGTCTTAAACACTTAACATTAAAAACTTGTTCGATGAATTTTTTGTGTCACTTCAGTCACTTCTTTCCCATTATCTATCAATGCAATTTACGTAATCTTCAAAAGTGTTTTTCTTCTTCTCTGTTTCCCCTACATTTTATTATTATAGCACAATGTATAAATTGTTTTCTCGTTGGAATCATCAGTTTTTTTTACTATGTAACCGTTTCGGGGATTTTAAAAATAAACAGTTATATCAACACGGTACCCCAGCGGTGTTGATGAGACACCACTATTCTTATTATGTAGTTTATGCCATACATGTAGTTCGTCATTTTACATAAGTTTTTTTGAGTGTATTGTACATTGATATCATTTTATACTTCGTATTTATTTTCTGAAAACTTACTCGAATAGGTTTCGCTAAAAACGTTTTTAACGATGAAGGTTCAGTAAGTATATCGATAGAAATGACTCGTCCTTCGTGTGTCATTTCTATTGATGTTCACCCATGTGAATATATATATATATATATATATATATATATATATATATATATATGCGTATGTGTGTGTGTGTATATATATCGTGCATATAAATGTTTTATATCATTTTATATTCTGTATTTGTGGTTTACGAACACTCTGTCACACATATATATATATATATGTACGTAAGATTAATCAGCCTATCAATATCTATCCATCTATCGCAGTCTATTTATGAATGTTCAGTAAGTATGTATTTAATTACTGTCCCACCGCAGCAATATCTGACACAAGGTCGGGCTTAACGTGGGAAGAAACAGTAACTTACCGCCAAAAAATGGCTCCAGCTGACGCAGTTACCTGCGAAAGCTGGGCCGAGTAATGATGGGAGAACCTAAGGACGAGTCCAAAGGCCTCCCGTTGCGCTTAGCCTCGGTATAACCTCATTGGCCAACGTTTGCACCGACGCACTCGGTCTTTGATACCCTGCACACAATCTCCGGCCCACTCAACGGACAAGCGTCAATACCGACACCTCGGTCTATGCCGTGGAGCAGATACTACACTTTGATTCCGAAGATTGGGCCAGAAACCTGTTCAGTAAGTATATCGATGGAAATGACTCGTCCTTCGTGTGTCATTTCTATTGATGTTCACCCATGTGAATATATATATATATATATATATATATATATATATATATATATATATATATATGTGTGTGTGTGTGTGTGTGTGTGTGTGTGTGTGTATCGTGCATATAAATGTTTTATATCATTTTATATTCTGTATTTGTGGTTTACGAACACTCTGTCACACATATATATATATATGTATGTAAGATTAATCAGCCTATCAATATCTATCTATCTATCTATCTATTGCAGTCTATTTACGAGTCTCACAAGTCTTTGCTATGAGTTGCTCTCCATACAAAAGAGATCGTGATCTAAGGTCGATTCCCCGTTTAGTGGGGAAGGTTGACGGGAGATGGGATAGTTAGTGGCCTTTACAGCTAGGTTCAAGATGGTTGCGAAGATTTTCTTCGTTTTGTTTTCCTTCTGTGGTAAAAAAAAAGAAGATATTGATTTGACACGAGTTGAATTGAAGGCACGAACTACAGGCCAAAAATTGGATCGCACGTGCCATCAACGTGTCCGTGTGCTACACGAGCTACTTCCCCCCATCTTTCTCATCTTTTTTTCAATCTTCTGAAATTAGTACGTGATTATATATATATATATACATGTTCATATTTATCCATCTATTTATCTATGTGTTGCTATATTTGCCTATCTTATCTTGACTATTTATCAATCTCAGTACGTTTATATTAATCTACCTATATCTATCCATCTATCTATCTATCTATCTATCTATATATATATATATATATATATATATATATATATATATATATATATATATATATATATCCCAGTAAGTTATATCTATGCGTCAATCCGGCTGTTTTGACGGGTGCTATACTAATAACAAAATCATTCCGTCTCGAATCGTCATTGGAAAGCCGCTTTCAATCGACGAGAACAAATTGCATTGTTTATTTGGAGACTGCATTGATTTTAAAGTCATTACTTCATCAAAGAAGCACATTTCAATAGAGTTTTATCTCCAGTGAAAAATCTTTTCATTTGTCTTCAAAACAATTTCTTTACTTCTCATTTTGTTTCAGGTGTCAAATTCACAACGAGCTTTGCGTCTTTACAATGCAAAAGCATTTTTTTCTACATATGTGCAAAGATGAAATTTCGAGATTACCAGGCAACTGTCGATTGTACGCAGTTGAAATTTTACCTGATATAATAGACAACACGTAAGGCAGTACAGTGTCGAGTTTGAACAAGCTTGGATTAGCAGTTATCGTGGAATCTAATGAACTGCAATTGAACGAAGTTGATATTCGCCTCTTGTATAATGGACTGTCATCAGAACTGTCGATATAGGTTTTTTCGGTTTTCGACTGGGTTCTACTGGCTTACTGACTGAGTATATATATATACATATATATATATATATATATATATATATATATATATATATATATATATATATATATGTTTGAATCATGCTTATGGGACGTATAGTCGAGGTAGAGAGCTGAAAAAATCAAACATTTGTATTCTATTATGCTTATTAAAAAAAGTTTGGTTTTGTTTTTTTTTTCTTCAAATCCCCTCAAATAATTATTACTGTGGGGTTCATTCTGCAATACAGGTTTATTTTGAATTGGTCAGTTAGTTTGTGTCCGGCAGCATTCATGCTCTTTTTTTTTTTTTTTTTTTTTTTTTCTTTTCGAAGATTCAGACTGTTTTACTGATCATTACTCAACAAGGGATGGTTGCTGGAGAAGTAACTTATTCATTGATCATATTTCTTCTAATTTTTGAATTGTTCACCCCCAAAATGGCATGCTGCCAAAAGACGTTCTTCACATGGGGATTTCTATTGAATGACTAACTAGGTTGACAATCCATTGCAAAAGGCATAATTTCTTTCCCTCTCAAATTGGTTCTGATGTACAGAAAAAATCTGAATGACTGTAATTAGAAACATTGTACGTTTGTCCGAAAAGTATCCAGTCATTCCGTATATCACGAGAACCGGTTGTGCAGCGTTGATGTAACTTAGCAACCCATTAAAGACTGCACACATGAACAGATGCTCTCCCTTGGTGTTGCTCAGTGGGCAATGATACGTCATAATTTTCTGCTTATCGTACAAAACTACGGCTTCGAAGTATTTCGGTATTTTTGCTTCAGTACAGCCAATTCAGATGTTTTATTCCTGAATTTACACAGTTTTTCATATTGTCTAACTCCCAAACTAGATTCGACTTCATTTTTTTTATCGTAACAAGGACAACATCAAACCTCATTGAAATTAGGAATATAAACTGATTTGTGAAATTCAAATTCCTTACCAGGGTTTGTACTCATGAGCAACTGATCACCAGGAGGCTGTTTTACTGACTGAGCTGAATTTATATCACAGATATTCAGGTGCTTATTTCATTTCAATAAATGAATAAATACATTAATACAAAAAATAACTTTTTTTATAATTTGTTATTTTATCATCATCATCATCATCATCATCAAGTCTGTTTACATCCATCGTTGGACATACACCTTCCCCAAAATTTGCTAGACCTCTCTATCGTGGGCATCGCAGAGCCAGTATTTTCTAGATTTATCTAGCTCGTCACGCCATCTCACTATCAACCACAGATCTACTTTGCAAGACGTGATGTCCAGCGATTGTCTGACATTCTTGCTACATATCCAGCACATTGCCATTCGAGGTTTTTAACAGCTTCTATGACCTCCCGGACTCTTGTCTTTTCTCTAATATACTGTTCTATTTTAAGATCTCTCCTTTTGAAGTTGAGCATGATTCTCCCATGTACAGATTGCATGGTTCTCAGTTGGAGAGTCAATCTTACGATAAGGTTCCATGTTTCAGCTCCTTAGGTGACTGTAAGTTGGATACATATACATCGTGAAATAGGGTATGCTACAATGTTCAATTTTGAACTCCAAAACTTTTATCATTTCAAAATATTGCTGTTCTATTCAAATCTGTTTAATGAATTAATTTCTCCCTTATTTTTCTCATTTCAGGTGAGTGGTGTTTCCTTTTTTTTCAATTGTGAAGAAAAATCAAAATTTTCATCCGTACGGCCTTTGAAAAAATAAAAATAAAAACTTGCCCGACTCTCCTCAAAGGTTTAGGTAAGCAAATTCTTATTCCTCAATTTCGATTCTTTAGGCCTTCTGTAACTTGAATCTACCGGCCATTTGACGTCATCTCATGATATTAGGAAAGGTTAAAAAGTACGAGAAATTGACTCTACATGAACTGAATGAAATGCGCTATGATGTCATTCATCAGACATAGCTGGATGAGTATCGAATGTAGATGATTACGATATCAAATCCTTCAGCAACCTCTGTATACGTATCTCCAATGAATTATTGTCTTTTTGAGCGTGTTGAACATCATAATGAAAGGTTCAGTAATGGGAATGCCATAAATCTCGTTAACACTCGATTTGTGACGACTAAGCATAAAGCGTTTCAGAGATGGAATATTATCATTTGAATAGTGGTTCCAAAACCTATTTCATCCCAGAACCCATACCTACATTCTACAGACAACTCCCACCGTCTTAATTTCAATAAGGCATCAACTGAGACCAAAATTGTTTTAGAAAGCAAATTTATTTATAAAAGATGTAGAAGACATGAAACATTATTTTTTTTTTTTTATCAAATTTTATTAAAAGATACCTTTTCGGGCGGAAACCAGATATTTTTTTCACGGGACCCATATTGAAAAATACTGCACTAGGGGATTGTTGGGGAAAAAAAGGAATAGATCATATTTCGATTTAATAATTATCGTAGTTGTTGTTGTTGTTGTTGTTGTTATGATTCTATATCTTTCTGCAAAAAAACCGGTATTCTACATGTTGTAACCTATTATGTGTCTGTGCGCGTGTTCACATTTATTGATGCATTTTTTTCTCCATCTGTTAACATCCATCGAGATTCATTTCCTAATTTCTGACATTCATTCTTTTCATATTAGAACCGTCAACCAGAACTGTCAGCATAGGTGTTTTTTTCAGTTTCTATGTTGGTCCAGCTTGCTCGCTACGTATTTATGTACGTGTGTATATATCACGCACATAGGCCGTTTGTTCTATTCATATCAGGTACTGTGAACCCAAACTGTTACCAACACTGTAAACATAGTTTTTTTTTCAGTTTCTACGGTGGTCCAGCTAGCTGTTTATGTATGTATCACGCATATAGGCCGTTCATTCTATTCATATCATCATCATCATCATCATCATCAGTCTTTTAACGTCCATCGTTGGACATAGACCTTCCCCAGGATCCGCCACACTTCTCTATCATGGGCGTCGCAGAGCCAGTATTTCCTGAATCTGTTCAGCAAAACTGTCAACACATGTTTCTTCAATTTGTAGGTTGTCTGGATGGCTGACCCACTGGTTGATTATGAATGTATTAAGCATACCGACCGCACTATTGGAGCTAGAGGGCTGGAATATTCAAGCATTTACGCAATATCATGTTTAGAAAATTTTTTGTCGTTTTTTTAACCCTCCGATAAGACAGTCCTTTTTGTTAGGGATTCGATTTACAAAGTAAGTCAATGCTAAATCAACCCCTTGTTTTGCGCTTGCATGTTTGTTTGTTTCCCTTTTTAAGATTAAGACTTTTTTAATGATCACTGTCACACCCGGAATGCGTGAGAATTCGACTCATTCATTGATGACCGCCTTTTTTCTTAATTTTTAATTGATCACCCCTAACACGGCATGCTGCCAAAAAATTACGGTTTCTATTACATGACCAACCAGACCTGTATGTACTAATCTTTTTTAATTTCATTCATCCTTTCATCGCGCAATCGCAAATCGACCAAAAGAAAAAGAAAAAATGAAAAAAAAAGTCAGCGAAATCTCTTCAGTGACTCAGCTCGCCGATCATATTCCATTATGTCTTCTGCACAAATTGTACAGATCATATCGACCTCGTTGTTCCCATCGAATACAACAAAGTCAAAATATGGCTTCCGACCGAAACAAACCATTTTTCCCCCCTCGTTTTCTATCATTTCAACTCGGAAATAAAGCGTCGTTCTCGCATAGTCGATATGGGTGGGCCTTCAGCGGCCATTCTTCTTCGTAATGCAACAAGCTGTGCGCATGCGCGACACGCCGAGCTTCCCTCCAAGCAGACGACATTGTTGTCTCAGCGTAAAGAAAGAAATTCTGATGGCTTCACTATCGAGTCTTTGTCATCTAAACAACGTCTCCCTCTTCACCTCTCTCACTATCTCACTCTATATCACTCGTTGTACAATTTTCTCTTGATGTATTTTGTTTGAGTTTATTGTTTTATTTATTGATTGATTTGTTTATTGTTTATTTACTTTAGGAAAATTATATTTCCTCTCTTCTACGAATATTTCATTGTATCTTTGAGATACAAAACCTGACTAAAAAAAATCAAACTTCAATAATCCATACTCTCTGATTCTGCTTTCGAAACTCTAACTTGATATTGTGAGTATTAACATAGAATCTGTCGAAAATAACAGAATTATTCAGGTACGGATATATTATGCAAATCTGAGTAAAGATGTATTTATTGCATTAAAAATGCATACCTCAAACAAAATTTATTGTTCTAACGATTTTCTACACCCCTTCATGTTTTCTGGGGTTTTTTTGTTGATAATTTAATAACAACACGTCTGATTAGTCACCCAGTAGAAACCGTCATACAGCCAACATTTAGCACCATGCTGCGTTCGGGATGATCAATTAAAAAAATTGGAAAAGGGTAATCAGTGGATGAGTTACTTTTGTCGCTTTTTGTAGTGATCACCAAAAAAGTCTGAATTTTCAGAAAACAAACATGAATACTGCTGGACTCAAACCAAGGGATCAATTTGGTGAAGACTTGCATTGTGATTAGTACCCCCACTAAATACAATTTATGGGAATTGAAAAAAAAAAAAAACAAGTGGAAATTCGGTTTTTATTTTGTTTTTTTTTCTAGAAATAAGAAGTAAATGTTAAAAATCCCAGCCCTTGGGTACCATTAATATGACTGGTACACATGATACGTACATACTTACATACAGAGCCAGCCAGACCAACTATAAAACTTAACGTAACCTATCTTGACTGTTCTGCCGGCAGATTTGGTTAGCGGTTCTTTGAAAAAGCAAACGAATATTCTTTTTTAACAAAGAAATAACATCAGTTTTTTTAATGAAAAATCTGAGATGCCTGTTTTCAATCCTACTTCTAAGACATCATATTTATCAGTAATGTTCTAGATGCAAACACTCAGCCACAGTGGCTGTTTGCTGCGGCAAACGCGAAAACTCTGTAATTTACCTCCTTCCTCTCTTTTTGTCTGCTTTAGCGTGACAGGAGCCAACCGAAGAACAAACCAAGTTACAAATAGTTACATGAGGTTTCATATCATTCGGTGACCTGTGTTATCATTATCAATTTTTTAGCTACTTCATCTTCCTCTTTCATCCTCCTCCTCAAAATCTTCAACATCATCATCGTCGTTTGTTTTGCTTTTTTGTTGTTGTTGTTGTACTGTTTGAATTTTCATATCAGGAACTTGCTGCTGACTCCAAAACACTCAGCATCAGGTAGCTTACACGGTAAAGCAAGTGATAGCAAGTTTCCTGAACACTGCATGATTGCCCTTGGTATTATAGCTGATTTTAGTAATGCCGTCGTTTACTTAAATCTGATACCAATCTAGATGCAAAGCTTTGGAGGAGTGTTCAAAACGCATAAATAATGAGGTGTACGACTGTTTCCTGGATCCGCCACAGTTTTTCAGTTCTTTTGTGAGGCCTAGATATTTGAACAGATTTTTTGTTTCTTTTCAAGCTGATTCAGCTGGCTGGCTGGCTATATATATATATATATATATATATATATATATATATATATATATATATATATATATATATCATCACGCGTACAAGCCGGGGGAACCAATTCTTTTAATTAGTCTAGACAGTATTTACATGCTTTTTTTTCTTCAATTAAATTCATGTTTTCAACTTCAGTTTGGCCAAATGAAATATTTTTATTCAATTATTCGAGTTCGTGAGTGACTTCCAGAATCAAAAAATTGAAAATTCACAACTAAATTAGCAACCCTTGACCTCAACGATGGAGCTAGAAGGTGGTAAATCTAAATATTTACTCATCGTCTAGAAAAAAACGTGTTTTATTTTTTTGATTTTTTTTTTTCAAATCCCTTCCTTGAATTTGATTTTAATGTAAGTTTATGCTAAATTGATTCTTCAATTTGTACCTGCTTGTTTTGATTTTTGTTTTTTGTTGTTTGTTTGTTTTTTTTTTTTTGTTGTTGTTTTTTAAATTTTGACTTTCTAGTGATCACTGACCAGACAAAAGGCTAGGGAGGTAACTCATTCACTGATCAACTGTTTTTCCAACCATTTAATTGATCACTCTAAATGCGACCAAAAGACATTGGTCACGTGACAGTTTCAATAATTATTTGTAGCATTATTATTATTATTACTATTATTATTATTATTATTATTATTATTATTATTATTATTATTAGCCTTTCCCTAATACAAACTTTTTCTATTAGCCTTTCCCCGCTTCACGCGTATGCCTTCTCCATTATAACAGTTAAGTCGCTATTGATGACAGGAGGTTTTTTCAGTACTCTCCTAATTATTCTTGCAGACCCAAACAGTGCTGCGGTCTGCACAGTCCCAACCATTCTTCTTGGCTTTAGTTCCTCCAATCTTGATTTCAATGTCTCTGGCAATGTTCCCAGTGAGCCAACTATTATTTGTCGTACTCTGACCTCCATGTTCCAGACATTGTTCAGTTCCATGTTGAATTCATGATTACCCCCGTATTATAATCTAAATGCGAATAATAGTAATGAAATCTGATTTTGCTTGAGACTTTGGAAAATCTGAAGACCAGACCAAAATAACTTGTTTCGCATGACTTCGTGAAATGTTTTTGAACTGTATTAAATTCCTGAAAGAAAAAATCTCTTTCAGCTTTACGTGCAATGTTTCAAAGACAATATATATATGTGTGTGTGTGTGTGTGTGCATATCCTTTCTATCTCATACCTATCCGTGTATAGTAATGTGTATGAACCACAATGTGACCAATATCTATTTGTATATGCTGTGTTGAGAGGGATCAATTAAAAAATTGGAAAAAATGGTAATCAACCAATTAGGTATTTCTCTCCCCTTTCGTTGAGCAGTGATCACTAAAAAGTCCAAATCAAAGAAAAACGAAAGTCGTACACAAACTTGAGGGTTAATTTGACACAAACTCACATCGCAAACTGATTTCCTTCTAGAAGGAATTCGGGAAAGGAGATAAAAAAGAAGAAAAACCTTTCAAACAAATAAGGCGTAAATGTTCAAATTCTTAGCTATTAGCTCCATTAGAGTGGTGTGTTGACCTGATACCCACGTCCATAGATACACACATACATGGCCAGCCTGTCATTCAAGTATATACCCTGTTGAGACACAATATCATCAACAACGACATGCGATCATAATGACAATTCATGTTCAAAACATTCTCCAGCTTATTGGCTGAGCTCTGGTATATCCCCTGGGTTTCATTTCTTTCAGTCTGTGTTCGGCGGGCATGACCACGCCTTTTATTCGGCATATTCTCTTTTCCTTGTCCACGATCAGTAGACCCGGTATTCTTGCTTGGATTGGGTGGTCAGTTCTCATGTGAAATTCCCAGAGTAGTTCGTAGCTTTTATGCTCCAAGTTTGTGCTGATATCATTTATCAACATGTTCGAATCCCTGTCGTTTGCACACTTGCATAGTTCTTAGTGTATAACAGTTGCAGCCCTATCGTACCTCTTTTTGTACACATTCTGGGCTAGTTTACTACATTCATATGTCATGAAGCTTAGTCTCATCCCTTTCTCTACACAGGCAGCATTTGCTGTTTGTCTTAGTTCCAACGATCTCTGCCTTGACAGGATGAGGAATTCTATTTCTCTCCCCAGGTTTCCTTTGTGTAGCCATGTCCATGATCTGAGATATTTTCTGTCGTTTGAATTTCCAGTGTACTTTTTTTTTATCCTCATTTTCCAATCGTTTTTGCTTCTTTTGCTGCTCCTTCGTTCGCTACTTTGCAGCTGTATGTTGAACTGCTTCAGGTGCGTTGTATAATACCCTCACCGCTTGCTTGGACATACTTGTATAATCTCGTTTCAACCATTTGGACACTGTCTTTCATGCTGAAGAGTCATCTGTTGCCTTTTCCTCTTCACATAGTCTAATTGTGTCATTTCTGGGTAGCAGGGTCCTGTGCATCGTCATAAGTTTCCTGGTTTGCCAGTCCATTGATTGGCATTCATATTCTGTGAATTTATTATCATCATCATTATTGAACAACTGTAGCCCCCGAATGGGGAAGGTTCTTTATTTTTACGTGTGTTCTTGTGCGTGTGTGTTCCAATGCTCTCAGCCATACAGTTTTGCCAGACTTTGAAGACGGCAGCAGTACGTCACTGGATCCTTTCTAAAAATTATCTCTCTTTCATTTTTGGTTGAATTGTTTTTCTACCACTTGAGGCCTTAACTTGATGGGTGTTGTTAATCAATAACATCCTGGAGAATGTAGATGTTTCCAGACGTCCTTTTACTCTTTTTTATTCTAGATGTTTTCCCGTAGAGAACAACAGTGATGTCATAAACAAAATCTATTCTGACCATATTTATTTTTTGATAGAATCTTTTTACTTGACTTGATATTTTGATGCTACGGTTGCTCAATTATTGGCTGTGATGGCGACTCATTATCATTAGTAATATTGTTAGTCGTAGTATTAGTAGTAGCAATCTGATTTCCTTTCACTAATTCTTCCTTCCTCTCCCCACCCCGCACTCAGTCATTGTTTCTCCATCCAAGTGATCTCTCCCCATTTCTTCATAATAAGATATCACTGACTTCTAAACCTTTGTAGTTGTTCAATAGATTGAAGTGTTAACGTGAAGAAAAGATGTAAGGGGCCTTGGCTTTGGTATTAATCTCTCCTTTCAATACGCCTTTTGTGATTTCGTCATTGTGATTCGGAAAAGACGCCGCCTGTTGGTGACTCCGACAATCACTTTCCAGTGAATGTCATCGTGCATGACAGGCACCAATATCAAATCTCTCTCTCTCCCTCTCTTTCTCTCTCTCTCTCTCTCTCTCTCTCTTATATATATATCTATGATTCGACAATTTCGTAAAACAACTGAATTATATCATACTATTATATGTCATCATGTATTGTAAAAAACGAAATTATATTATATCATTATGTACCATCATGCGTGATGGGCACCTTTATTTAATCTCTCTCTCTCTCTCTCTCTCTCTCTCTCTCTCTCTCTCTCTCTCTCTCTCTCTCTCCCTCTCTCTGTCCCCTTCTCACTTTCTTTCTTTCTCTGTTATATTTTTTGATAATTCTGTAAAACAACTAAATTATGTTTTCTTCATTTCCGGTCTGGCATTCTGCGATCATTGACATGATCTGATAGAATCTCAAATTATCTGTTTAAATTATATGAGGACGAACGTTGTTATGGAGACGGCGTGATGTTATCACATTCTTACAGTGCTATTCCGTTCTCTTTTCGAACATTCAAATTCTTTGGTTTCTATTAATTAAGATTTTGAAGTGGACAAATTCAGAAAATACTGGCTCTGCAACGCCCATGATAGAGAAATGTGTCGAATCCTGGGGAAGGTCTATGTCCAACGACGGACGTTAAAAGACTGATGATGAAAGAGTAATCAAATGAGATGAACTAAATAAATTCGGAAAATACTGGCTCTGCGACGCCCATGATAGAGAAATTTGGTGAATCCTCGGGAAGGTTTATGTCTTACGATGGACGGTAAGAGATTGATGATGATGATGATGATGATGAATTGGAATTTTGCCTTTTGTCCCTCTTCTTCATTGTCTTCGACGGTATTTCATTTTCTTAGAATAATTTTGCCGATGTTAAAGATGTGTAGAAATCCCTGAGACACTGTTTATCAAATTATTAATATATATATATATATATATATATATATATATATATATATATATATATATATAATAATGTAAGTTGATAAATAATGTGAAAAAATTTGATAATATATATATATATATATATATATATATATATACATATATATGCTCTTCCCACTTCGGAATAGAGCATTATGGTGGATGGGGATTTATGTATAAATGAATATGTTGCTTGAATTCAACATTAATGACCGTCTAGTTCTGCGTAGGGCAGAGATAAAATGCCAGCCTCTGGATCTGAAGCGAAGGTTTCGATCCTACCTGGGATAATGGATAGTCTATAACCACATTAAAGAGTTGTAATACAATGAAACAGCTGTCCGTGAATGACACAACTATTTGTATATATGTATATATATATATATATATATATATATATATATATATATATATATATATATATATATATATATATGTGTGTGTGTGTGTGTGTGTGTGTGTAATTAAATGATTATACACATGCAAGTTTTATTTATCAATTCGTGCCACTGTGACAGTTGACTTATAGTTATGTATATCTTCCCAAACCAGGTCTATTGTGAATTCTTGAGTATACCCAGAATAAGCATACAAAATTATAATCTAAATCCAAATAATAGTAATAAAATCAAATTTTGTTTTAAAAATTGTCAGCACTGAACTCAGTACGTTAACAGTAATTGGAAAATAACTGTTTTGCATGACTCAAAATCGTGAGATTCTTTGTATCTTTATGGAACTTCTTGAAAAAAAAAGGTTTTAGCGTTGACGTGCAGTGTTTCAAAGACTATGTGTGTGTGTTTATGTGTGTATGAGCGGATGTGTATGCATGCGTGTGTCTGTCTGTGTATCGGTCTGTCTGTACCAGTATAATGAGAACGAAGCAGGATCATAAATAAGTAAAATCATTATTCATTCTTTCATTAAATGAAAAGATGAGTTAATAAAAAAAAAATTTCTTCTACTTATTCATACTCCTGCTTTATATATATATATATATATATATATATATATATATATATATATATATATATATCTCCCCATATATATATATAGGGAGAGAGAGAGTCAGAGAGGAATATATATAGATGGTTAGAAAGATAAGTGAAAATGACTATTCGAAAGTGAAGAGAAAAACTTGAGATATTGATGTTGAAACTCTTTTTATTATATTATTCTATGGGGACATTTCGATACATTTCGATGAGAGCCTGCCTCCTTTTTCAAAGAAAAAATATTTGCTTGGTTCACAGAGAATAAAATTTCTGTTCACATGTTCGAAGCTGAAGAAGAGAATGTGAGTATTTCTGTGTTTGGTTGTTTTGGATCCATTGGATCACTTCACATCCACGATATATATATATATATATATATATATATATATATATATATATATATTGATAATGATATATATACGTACATATATATATATATATATATATATATTGATGATTGTCTTTTTCTGCCTCAAACCTATCTCTGTATGTAAATGTATATAAACCGTACCGTGACCAATGTCATTTGGCAGCATGCCTCTTTGGGAGTGATCAATTTTAAAATTCTAAAGACCACTATATATATACATATATATATATATATATATATATATATATATATATATATATATATATAAAGCAGGGGTATGAATAAGTAGAAGAAATTGTAATTCTATTCTTTCATGATTTTTTTTCTTATTTTATTGAAGAATAAATCATAATTTATTTCACTTATTTATAGTCCTGCTTAGTTTTCACTATAATAGTATATATATATATATATATATGTATATATATATATATATATATATATATATATATATGTGTGTGTGTGTGTGTGTGTGTGTGTGTGCCCGTGTGTGCCCTTTCTACCTCATACCTATCCGTGTATACAAATGTCTATAAACCGTAACGTAACCAATGTCGTTTTGCTGCTTGCATTTTTGGGAGTGATCAATTAAAAAAATGGTGATCCACCAATAAGTTATTTCTCTTCCCTTACGTCGAGCAGTGATTACTAAAAATTCCAAATTCAAAAATTTTTAAAAAAGCAGAAGCTAAGGGGTTGATCAGACAAAAACTCACATTGTAAACAGACCCCCGTCTCACAAGAATTTCGGAAATGGAGATTTTTTGAAAAGCTAGGAAAAAAATTTTTCTAAGACAAAATTAGGACTTCCAATTTTAAGTTATTAGCTTCATTAATGCAGTATGCACATGATATATACATACACAGATACATACATACATCGATATTCACATATATAGCCAGCCAGCCATTTTAGTATATACACAGTCGAGTCACATATCATTCATCGTGACATGCTTCAAGAATGACAATTACTGCCTTGTAATAACTGAGCATGTTGGTATATAAGCTGGTAATCCGACCTTCCATACTTCATTCTGATATATCAAATGTTGGTTTGAGTGATTTACATCAGATTAGGTCGTCAGAGCATTTCCAAAACTACACTGCTTATTGAGTGTTCACGCCAAATTATTGTGAGTACCTATTTCCAGTGATCAAGGAGGGAAAATCACCAACCGTCGACAAGGCATCAGACGGAGAAAACTATAAGTGAACGTGGGATTTCCAGCCAATAGAAGCGATATCCTCATGAACATTCCGTTTTATCACTCCTTATCGATCGAGGTGTTCTCTGGCCTTCCAGATTCGGTAAAATTTGATGTGATTATTTCACAGACTATTTGAACAAAAATTCTCAGCTCGTAGGTGTTCGACAGAATTGCTAAAAGAATTTGGGATACTGGGAGACAGTCATTCGAGCTCTGATCCTTTTTATATTACCGGTGTGATGAGTTAAAAAAAAAAATCGATAATCCCGTGAAGAATACTAGTGTAATGACGTAGCTTGCTGTCACTTTATCCCAAGTGAAAGCCACCACTTAACACTCGTGTGGAAACTCAAAGAGTGCAAATAGCAGATCTGGTTGGTCACTCAAAAGAAACTATCACATGACCAATGTCTTTCAGCAGCATACCATTTGGGAGAGGGATGATCAATTAAAACTTTGGAGAAAGCAGTAATCAATAGGTAAATTGCCTCTATCGGTTTTTTCTGTTCGTCCTGGATCAATAAAAAGATTTGGAAATTTTAAAGATACAAACATGATCAATGCTCGAGGCAAACTTTGGGTCAATTCAGCATAAACTTGAAACTGACCCCCCCCCCCAAGTAAAGATCTATGTAGGTGATCCTTCGTTTCCGTGTTCGAGATTCGAATATATGTGATCTTTTCCCACCTACACACAATTTCATTTCACCATTTCCACATACCTACTCCTATCAGCTTACCTTCATTCGGGATAGGTCAAAAACATTCGACCGTTCCATAAATACACAACCGCCCATAAACCTTCCCGACCTACTTTTCAGAAAATGATACGTAAAAATAGCCTTTCCTTGTTTTCTCCTTCAATTTGCTTGAGAAAGTATGGAAAGAGACGGAAAGTCGGAATAAAGCAGCTCATTTATTTCAACAAGACTTCCAATATTATCATCTCTCATGCATTCATATATAATTAGCCAGACAGACAGACAGACAGATTGAGATGGACCAAACTGACAGACCATTTCGGAAGACGAACAAATCTATGTAGACAGTTTTGGCTGAGGGTTTCTAACAAAGGATACCGAAGAGTGTGCTGTGGTATTGAATAGACTTGCTGTCACATGATTTGTAATGAAATCCACTTGTTACCTGTGGCGTGAAAACTCAATGAATCTGAAATGAAATAGAAAGACCAAGACGAGCATTTATCGTCATTATGAATCTTAAATCTTCCGAGAGAGAAAAAAAGAAGAAAAATCGATGAAATATTTAGAAATAAAGAAGATACACTAGTCTTATGATTGGCATCCTCAACTGAAAAGGGAACACCTCACCTCACCCCATTAAGAATCCGAATACAATTTTTCAAAGTGGTTCGGGGTTTTCTTTTTTTTTCTTTTTTTTTTTTTTTTCAAAAATCCGTAAAATTTTCAACGTTGTAACATAAAAGGAATTATGTTCATTTTTATATTCCTCGTTCAATTGTATTTTTCCCCCCGAACCCTGTGGAATAGTCGATAAAATAAAGAAATGAAAATAAATAAAATTTTGATTAAAAGCTTTACTTGAAATGTTTGCGTGGAAGAATACGAAAAAAAAAATACTATTCTGGTTAGTCACTCAATAAAAACTGTTACATAACCAATATCTTTTGGTAATATGCCGTGTTAGGGTTGATCAAAAAAAATTGGAGAGGAAGATTTGATTAAAAGCTTTACTTGGAATATTTGCGTGAAGGAATAAAAAAAATAGTTATTGATAGTCACTTGATAGACACCGTCACGTAATAAATATCTTTTGGCAGTATACCGTGTTTGGGGTGATCAAAAGTTTAAATAAGCTTACAATGCAAAGTAGAACCCTGACTAAAAACTTGGTCAGATTGAGAATTTAAAAAAAAAGACGACTTTTCACTAGAAATAATAAAGAATAAATGTTCAGATTTCCAACCATCGAGCTCAGTTTGTGTTATCTTGCACGCATGACACATACATAACCATCCAATCAGCAAGCCAGCCAGACCAACTTGAACACTGAAGAAACTTATGTTGAAAGTTTTGATGTCAGTTTTGGTTGAAGGTTTCTAATACAAACATGTTTAAAGTCCTTTAACCATCGTGGTTTAACGCTCTTTAACTCTAGTGGTATGCGTGAAACATACATTCAAAGCCAGCTAGCAGGGCGGCCAGTCAATCAGCCAGACCAACTTAAAAATTGAAGAAACCTTTGATGGTAGTTAAGATTGACATTTTCTAGAGCATTTTGCTTCGTGTGTAGCAAGGAATTCCAATCGTTTTTTCTTTTCTCTTTCTTCTGAATGATGGACCAATTTTGTTAAATTTGTTTTTGAAATTTGATAAACAAAGAAAAAGAAATTCTACAAGTTGAGTTGAAATCTAAAATCTTTCGGATTAAAACCGAGTATTTTTAACTGCGTCGTAAATCGGCAGTTCTCTGAATGGCAGACATTACGTTTCAAGACCAGATTCCTATAGGTTAACAACGTTTTTAAGTGACCCAAAGATATGCATATATATAGAGAGAGATACAAATATATAGATATGATGATGATGGGTGTTATCCACAGACAGCTGTTTCGTTGTATTACAACTCTAGAGTGTGGCTATAGACAATACAGTATCCTTCCACCGCAAGGTATGTTCGAAACCTTTGTTTCAGACTCAGATGCTCTGCCCCTGCCTTACGCAGAACTGGACGATAAGTAGGACCAAATTGGGCGATATATTTATTTATGCATAATTGCCCATCTACGAAAGTGCTCCATTTCAGAGTTGGAAGAGCATTGCTATAGTAGGTTATCGTAGACAAGTGCCCCACCTATTAAAAATTGGTTCATTGCGTTCATAGCAGTCATAAAAATAAAGAGAGAGAAAGAGGGGACAAAGGAAGAGAGGGGATTTTTTAAAGTCACGCTGTGTCATATTTGTCTTTTTTAATGTTGATTCTCGAAATAGAAAATAGGAAGTACAAAAAAGATCGATATAAGTGATACTGAAAGAAAGAAAGAAGGAGAGATAGAGAGAAAGAAAGAAAGAAAGAAAGAAAGAAAGAAAGAAAGAAAGAAAGAAAACAAACCATAAAGTGTCTATAACTATTGTGTACACTTTATATTCATAACCTTTACATTTACCAATGAATTGTATAGCATTTCAGACGATATTTTTCGTTTCTTTTTATGCAAGCATTATTGTTTGCTTTTGGATTAACTTGGATACTCAATAGAGAACAAATAGTTTCACTATAGGAACCGTTGTTGTCAAATGCTGTCATAAATAGTGTATACTAAGTCACAGATTTCAAACAGAGTCTGTTCTTTTTGTTGTTAGGTAACATTGAGAAAGACCCATATCGCCGTTTACATATCTTTCCAGAAAAGTCATTCTAGTAGACATATATTTACACACACAGACATACACAAAGAAGCTCGGAAGTACCCAGAGAGCGCACACCTCAGCTTATCACATACACTAGCTGAAAACTACGAAAATCAGTTCATATTGAGATACGATGTACAGGAGCTAATTGGAGATTTCCTGGATCCGCCTCAAAAAACTTTCACCTTTCTTTATAACCTTGGCCTATGTTTGTACAGAAGGAAACCCTTAGCTAAAACTGTCACAAAAACTGTACACATAGATTTCTCCAGTTTTTAAATTGGTCTGGTTGAATATTCACGTATATTGTAATCCACACCAATAGAGTAGGCGGACTGAAAATTTAAACATTTACTCCTTATTATGTCCTAATGAAACGTTTGTTTCTTCATTCACAAGCCCCACCCCAAATATATTTTTTTTGCAATGTAAGTTTATGCTGAATTGGTCTTTCAGTTCGTGCCAACTTGTTTTCTGAAAATTCAGACTTTTTAGCAGTCACTACTCAAACAAGATATGAGAATTCATTCATTGATGCAGCTCTTTTTCTAATTTTTTAATCGATCATCCCCAATAAGATATGCTACCAAAAGACGTTGGTCATGTGACAGTTTCTATCGAGCGACTAACAAGACCTGTTTCATTGAAATTGATTGAAAACTTTTGGAGATATTGTGCATGGTTCTCGTTCATCTTTTCTTTATTTTGAAAGGACTTACTCTCTTTTTTCTGTCAACTGTGACCAAAGTCGACAGTTCTTAGAATGGGGAAAATTTCATATCAAGACCAGATGTGAATGGGCTTAACAGTATTTATAAAGAATTAAGAGGTCCCCTAAGAGATGTTGGTTAAAGAGAGATAGACACAGTATATAATAAAAAAAAGAAAGCTGTTATCGTAAGAAGAGGTAGTTTATAATGGAGAAAGAAAGAAAACTACTTTTTACGTCACATTACATTATTTCATTCATTTTTTTAAATCAAACTTCGAAATAAAGAAAGGAATGCAAGAAAGAAAGAAAGAAAGAAAGAATAAAAAAAGAAAGAAAGGAAGAAAGAATAAACAGTGTGTATTATTAATATATACAGTCCACACAGACACGCACATATATATATATATATACTTATACATATATATATATATATATATATATATATATATATATATATATATATATATATATATATATACATATATATATAATTTTCCCTTTGTCAATAAATCATATTAGATTTACTACCATAGTTTTCCGTTTATTTCTAATAGAATGATTGTCTATTTTTGTGTCGGACGTTTAAATGGGGATTAATTTGAAAATCAATTGGAAATAACAATTCTTTTAATCTAATTAATGTTTATACTACAGAAACAAATGTTGACAAGAGTCACGAAACGTTATTAAGAACTGTACAAACAACGTCAGAGTTTTTGGATTTAAGTCTGTCCTTCTTCGCTTGGGATTTTGTAAAGGGAGGAAATTAGATTCTTAAAAATCTGAAGGGAAAATGAAAAAAATTCCCACGAATAGAAAGGAATAAAAGAAGCGTTTTGGATATGGAAGAAAGTTGGAAATTTCCGCTTTACCAAACTAGAAGGAAAAGGAAGTCGGATACATACGCTTATACACACAGCAAACTACAAATCAATCAGAAAATACATGCTACTCAAAATATCATTTTTGCTGAAACGTACATGAAAATGTACAGGTACGATTTGAGTGGTGTATGTAGAAATATCCCTGGATCAGTTTTACTTTGGCTTTCCTTTCAACAAGACGTCTTTGAAATTTATTGAGAACTTTCTGTGATGTTGTATGGAAGTATGGCTAAGGTACAAGGGAGGTGACAGTCAGATTTTCTGGATCCACCCCAAAGTCCAATTAACTCTTCCCCAGTCCATGGCTCCTCCATTCACAAAATTCCATTGAAATTCATTGAGAACCTTTGGAGATAAACTGTTGACATATAACTATAATCCAGGGGACCTGAGTGTGAAAAGAATTTCCTAGATCCACCCTAAATATGATCAATCCTCATTTAGACTATGGTTTACTCTTCCGGAAAGCCATTGATATAAATCGAGAAATTTTGGAGATATTGTGCGGACGGACATTTAGCAATGATGTAGTGGAATTGACTGAAGAAAATTCCTGGATTTGTCCCACCCCAAAATTTAATCGAATCTCAGTTAGCACTTAGCCCCAAGGCCACATTTCGATAAAATTCCATTAAAATTCATTGAGAAATCCCGGAGATACTTGAGGAGCATCCATATAATAACACATAATCAGGCACGGACCAATCCATATACCTGTCCAAATTTCGTTTCCAGAGGGAAAAGGAAAGTTAAATAATCCGTGAAGGTCAATAGATTCCAAAAGTTAAGGAAAAATCTAAAATCTCAC
>OY735240.1:35475013-35510013 GCA_963457665.1 Thysanoteuthis rhombus | reverse complement strand
CTCCACATGTTTGATTGTTTGAACTCGCTTTCTTTCCCCAATTAACGTCTCAATAAAGCAAGGACCGCAGTCAACGGGTTGTGCCGTTTTTTGGTTTGTTTTTTCACTGTCACTCTTGACTAAAGATCATTCGATGTCGGAAAACGTGTTAGATACTAAAACCCCAAACTGTCACTAAAACTGTCAACATAGGTCTGTTCAGTTTTCAAGCTGGTCAGGCTGGCTATGTATGTATTATACGAGTACAGGCTGCATTAATGGAACAAGAGGGCTGAAATTTCTAAATCTTTTAAAACTCCCTTGAAATAGCTTTCCAAATAGGGAGTTGAATTAGCAATATAAGTTTATGTTAAATCAGTCCATTAGTGTGCGTCTGGGCTTGTTTTTGAAAATTCAAACCTTTTTTTAGTGATCATGGCCTAACAGAAGATAGTTGACGTAACTTATTCATCGATCTCCCTTTATTACATTTTTTTAATTGATCACCCCTAACACGGTATGCAGCCATTCAATTTCTGCAACTGATAAAAGCTTAACAACTAGAAAGGTGTCATTACAGAGTTACTCTACTTCTTTTGCTTTTAGCATACTTGATTACGAATAGAATAGAAGCTACTTACGTCCCGATAAACGATGGAGTGACACTGGAGTGACATCTCCGGGATGCAATCCTGTGGGATACGTATAGAAATCCTGGGGTGCCCATTTAACAGAAACTCCTAGGAGGTGCTGTTTGGCATTCAACCGCCTTGAGGATCACCACTCCATGCTTTTAAATCAGAATTGTCCTTCTCCTTGACTGGTCGCTAAACATGGCTAAAGAGGACATTCTGCCTTGCTATTTATCTGTATCTGGAGTAGAGAACAAATAGATTTTCGAAGAGTATCAGTGCAGAGTAAACAGAAACTGTCTCAGTCAGAGTTTGAACTTGGTTCGTCGATTTTACTCTTTGTGCTACTAAACGTTACGCCACCCACACCTCACACCCAATCAATACTTCCAGCCGTATACATTCTTCTCACGCCTATCGGGCCGAGCCAAAATGTGATATCTACTTATTACTTATTTGTCGTTTTTATTTTTGAATTTTACTAATCGATATGAATTCATTCAGCCTGAATCAATCAATCACCATTCGGATAAATACTTTCTTCGATCTCCTCCTCACTCCCCGCCCGATCTTCTGCCTTTGTGAAGATCAGAGAGAAGTTTTCACTTTTAATATACTTCAAATGCAGACAGCAATTTTGTAAAAAAAAAAAAAAGAAGTGTTTTGTGTCTTATAAATAATAAGAAAAAACAGGTCTGGTAGGTCGCTCAATAGAGATCGTCACATGACCGACGTCTTTTGACAGTATACTGTGTTAGGGATGATCAATTGAAAAATTGGAAGTTCGGGGTGATCAACAAATAAATCACTTCTATCACCTTTTGTTGGACAGTGATCACTAAAAAAAGGTATTAATTTTCAGAAAACAAGCGTGTACAAACTAGGGACCGATTTAGCATAAACTCAGATTGTAAATTGAAATTTCACACTAAATCCCTAGCTGGGGAAGAGATTTGTGTAAAAAAAAAACATAAAAAACGTTCCTTCTAGATATGATAGAGAGTAAACGTTTGAATTTAAAACCCTTCGAGTCTATTATTGCTATCTGTACGCGTGATTCATATGAGACAACCAACCAGAATAACTTGAAAACTGAGAGAAATCTATGTTGACAGTTTTGGCGACAGTTTTGGTTGACGGTCTCTAAAAAAAACAAAAAGCACTCAGAGAGTGAATACCTCTGTGCTTATTTTATGCTGAACAGCTTGCCAGTAATGAAAACTTTTTAGCACAATGGTAAGTGCATCGCTAAGTTGAAGCAGCTACATATTGGTAGCATGTTCGATTCCTGGGACAGCCCTATTTTCTTCAATTGTTCATTCAGTTTACGTTGTCTAAATTGAGTGGTATGATAACTGTGTAACGACGGATCATTTCAAATGGGTTTCTATGTAATATAACGCAATATATGATTCACACACACATATATACATATATACATTATCATTGTGTCATCCACAGACAGCTGTTTTGTTGTATTACAACATTTCAGTGTGGCTATAGACTATCCCTTATCCCATCCAGTACAACAAGGTAAGATCGAAATCTTAGCTTCAGACCTGGAGACTGGTATCCTCACTCTACTCCACGGAACCGGACGATTAGTAAGGTTGAATTTTGGCAATATATTCATTTATGCATATATTTCCCGTCCACCTGAGTACTCCATTCTATGTTGGAGGAGCATTATATATATATATATATATATATATATATATATATATATATATATATATAAAATAAGTAAATCATACGTGGAAATTTATATCAGGCTATCTCCCTGAAATTTAAAATACACTTTTTTAACCGACTTGTTTTTTTACATGGCTGTCTGCCACATTTTTTAAAGACAATCCTGACTGCTTCAGGATCAGATTAGACTCCATCCACTCTGACAGAAGCTTATAACTTTTTGAAATACTTCGACCTTAGTAAGAAATATTTTTCCTTCAAGCGGAAAAGATCTGTTCATTTTGGCCTGAAAGGGGACTTACCAAAATCATATCTAGATATTTTTCCAGATAAATGACATGAAAATCAAAATAATTCGTCATATAATTTGAGGTAATTTGGATATCAACTGAAAACAAACGCCCATAACTTTCCACTTCTCTCTCACTTTCATTTTTTCTTCCACTCTCTCTCTCTCTCTCTCTCTCTCTTTCTCTCCCTTTCCCTTTTCTTTCTTTTTTCTTTTCTTTTTTTTTTGTTTATTGATGACGTAGGAATATAAACCGTCTCTCACCTTTCCCCTCTTTTCCTATCTGTCATAAAACTTTTCGTTTTTTAGTCTTGACCAGAAGTCTAAAATTGCCATTATTGTTAGATAAAGAAAATAATGTCAATTCTCAGCAGAAGTTTGACAATAGAGTGACATAAGTAAATTAAATGTACAAATTTATATCAAGTTACTGACTTTTTCCATGAATCTCTGCTATGAAGAAAAAACAACGTTTTACCCGATCCATTCTACGGCCTTCTTCACGTTCACTATCCCAATGTGATGGTAGTAAACATAATATCTTTACCTCTCAAATGGTAGCAATGCGTGTGACGTTTGGTTTGAGTGTTTTCCTTTCCTTTCCTTGTTGAGCCGGGATTTCTTTATCCTGTCCCCGTTGAATTGACGAAGCCACATTGGGTTGAGCCCCGTCTGACTTAGACATCTCGGTCGACATGTTTTTACACCTGAAAAACCTAGTGTCAACTCTGTGATGTTGAACTCTATACCTTTTTAACTTTAAATTGGAGAAGTTGATCTTCAAATCACACAATACTGGCTGCTTTCGGATCAAATTCCTTTCCGACACAAGTTTATAAGTTTTTGAAATATTTCGACTTATGAAAAAAATATTTCTCCTCGAAGTGAAAACGATCTTTTGATTTAGACATGGAAGAGGACCTAGTAAAAAAAGTATCTGGATATTTTTCTAGATAAATTGTATGACAATCTAGATAATTCTAGATATAATTTGTGGCAAGTTTGGTATTATCAGAAAAAGAGGGTCTGTAGCTTTCCGATTTCTTCCTCTCTTTCTCTTCCTTTCTCTCTTTTTCTCTCTCAATCTCTCTCTTTCTTTCTTTCTCTCCATCAATCTCTCTTTCTTTCTCTCTCTCTCTTTCTTAGTTTCTTTCTTTCTTTTCACTGTCAACTGAAAACGTACGAATTGAATCTGTCGCTCAACTTTTCTTTTTTTTTACCGATCGTGAAAAACTATTCTAGTTTTTTAATCTTAAACGGATGTCTGAAACTGTCATTGCTGTTAGGTGAAAGAAACAAAGTCAAAACTCAGTCGAAGTTTGACAAGAGAATAATATACATAAATTAAAAGGACGAATTTATATAAAGTCAACTCCTTGAAATTCAAAGCCAAATCTTTCGAATGACTAATTTTCTTTCATGACTGTTTGTTATAAAATAAAATTTCAAAATCTCTCAATCGATTATAGAATCATGAATACGTCCCCAAGTTTGATCAATTCTTATTTATCCAATGACACATTCTTTCACAAAATATCATCGGAATTCATTGAGAACATTCAGAGATATTGTATGGTGCAGACATACAGCTATGTTGCTGGGAGAAGGGGGACAGAATTCCCTGACCGACCCCTGTATTTGGACACCGTTTTCGTAGCATACGGCCAATTTCATTAAAATTCATTTAGGATTGATAAACAGACTAACACGTTGGAAGGGATAAATTCAGAAAATCCAAGCTCGATATGAAGGTACTAAACTGACCTAATTTCTGATTGGTTCAGATTTACGTATATATATATATATATATATATATATATATATATATATATAATGAAAGCCGAACATCAGATGTAAACCCTGTCTGTCTATCAGAGAAATCCATAGTCGACTGTTGACATCATTTACCATTAAACACCTCAGGAGCCAACGACCCCCTGGTGAAGTCCTGGCAGGAGGTCGTTGTAGTCTGATCAATATGACGAAACTGTCTCGTATCTCGAAGCTACATATATATAAGTAATGTAATGTCATTTGTGATCAGGATTGATCTAAATATTTCGTGCGTGAGAAGCCGTAGATAGAACATTCTATCAGGGGATTTTTAGGTCAGGGTTACAGATCGAAAGGATATATTGGATACAGTAACCCCCAAAACGCACTCGTACACCTGAGCTCACACACATATCAATCTCTCTCTCTCTCTCTCTCTCTCTCTCTCTCTTCTCTCTCTCTATATATATATTTATATATATATATATGTATACATTCAGGCAGCAATCCATCATTCATATGTGTCGGGTTGATAGAGCGGAAAGAGAACATTTTGTCGATTTTTTATCACTAGCGTCACATATTTCCCAATATCTGTTGGAAAATGTCTAATATTTCTTTAGAGTTTTCCTGTCCTACATATACTTTGTTGTTCCGATACTATGTGTGAATTTTCCCTTGTTAGGTCATCAGTTTTTACCATGTAACGGTTTCGGGGATTTATAGACTAAACAATCACTTTGACAAGCATCCCAGTAATGTAGATTGAACATCACTTCATTTTCAGTTTTGATTTTAAAACATACTTTTTGTTATACTACGCATAGCTATCTTAATAAAAGGTATGATCATAATATTTTGCATATGGATGCTATTTTGAACTATACATCATTTAATTTGGCGGGGTGGGGCAGCGCTTTCTCACGTAGGTTACCAAAAAAACATATTCAACGATGAGGGATCAGTAAGTATAACAACTGACGTGATTCGTTGTTCGTGTCACTTCCACTGAGTGTTTGCCTACGTGAATATTAAATCATCAGTTTTGTCTGTTCTAATCTCAGACTGCATGCAAACCAACTTATAATATCATCTTTACACACACACACACACACACACACATATATATATATATATATATATATATATATATATATATATATATATATATATATACTGATTAATCAAAATATAATAGCCACCTGCCAAAATGAGGTATTGATCCTCTAATTGTGTGGAGTCTACAAGGCTTTTAAGGCTTTCTTCTGGGTTCCAATGCCAGGATGTTAACATCAGGTCTTTCAACAGCACAAAGGTATGTGATAAAGGTTCTATTAGGACTTTTTTTTAGTTTGACACATCTCATACAGTGCTCAATAATTGAAATCTGGCATGTTTGGTCGCGTGACCCAAATAGTGATAACTTTGATTCACGGTTGACCTCGTGAGAGATGAGCTCAAAAAACATTTTCCATTTACGACACCACGACTACAATTGAAAACTATACTCTCATCTAGATAGAAATCTGTATCAGCTGTCGTAATTGACGATTTAAATTATTCAATATATAATAATGAATTGAAATAAAAGCCAGTTTTGCTTTGCTTGGACCAGTACTTATAGTTAATCGTTCTGAAACCATATTTCTGCACAACTCAAATTGTGTGGCAAGGTGCATTGTTTTCTACTACAAGATGCAACTAGTTTTCAATGGTTTTGAGGTAAACTGGCATGATTTATTTTTGATTCAGTTTAAAAGTAGGTGTAAAAAATAGAAGCCTGAGATCAGACGCAAAAAAACGTCTGCCTAGAAGAAATCAATAGTGATCTGCTGACAGCATTTACCATTGAACACCCCAGGAACCAATGACCCCCTCTGGCAGAGTTCTTGCAGGAGGGCTCGATCAATACAACTAGAATTCAACTCTCTTGAAGACTTACGTATACACACACACACACACACATACACACACATATATATAAATGAAAAGACTGCGATAGATAGATATAGATATGAATAGATTGTGATAGATATAAATACACTGATATAGATACATATGAACACATTGACATAGATAAATAGATGAATAGATAGATAGATATCAACATATTGAGATAGATAGATAGATATCAACATATTGAGATAGATAGATATCAACATATTGAGATAGATAGATAGATACCAACACACCAAGGGAGATAGATATGTAGATAAATAAATAGATAGATAATGAACATATTGAGATAGATATATAGATATAGATAGATAGATACTGGATATGTTGAGATAGGTAGATGTGAAATTATAGATAGGTATCAACATATACATGAAAAGGCTTAGATAGCTAGCTATATATATATATATATATATATATATATATATATATATATATATATATATATATATATATATAGATAGATAGATAGATAGATAGATAGATAGATATAGATACAGATATAGATATAGGGAGAGAGAGATGTATGAACATATTAGATGGATGTGAACATGAATATAGATACGAACAGACTTATATAAGTTGATAGATATGAACCTACCAAAATCAATAGATAGATAGATAGTGTCAGTATTTTTTTTTCTATAATGTCCCAGGTGGTCAGTGCAAATCTGTGATTTTAGCATAAGTTGGAAAGGTGAGGATGGCAGTTTATGAAGATGGATCCAACTGGGTAGGGACAGCACCTGAGGGGTGGACTTGAATTGAGAAACAGTATCGAAATCTTCAGGGGTGGGGCTTTACAGGTCTGGGCATTTCAGGGTTAGGGCATTACGTCATTAGGATTCATTGAATATAAAGTTAGACACATGGTCAAATACACACATACTATCACACATATCAGTATGAAAATACGTACAAAAACACATACATGCATACAGTTATATATATATATATATATATATATATATATATATATATATAATGAGATGTAGTATCGCGACACAAACTAATTCATGTTTCTGCCCTCTTTGGGCCTTATCAGGCGAATGATTGTTTGTGTTTTTATATTTTAATTCGGAGATTTCGTTGAGTCATGTCGGTGTTACTATGAGTAAGGGGAGTAATCTATTTTGTTTTAATGTTTTAGTAGTGTGAATATTTTTGTTGGTGATTGTAAGTTACATGTCAATGGATATGAGCTAGGTCTAGGACTTATCTCTGAAAGGATGCTTATATATATATATATATATATATATATATATATATATATGTATGTATATATATATATATATATTTCTATGTTGCTGCATCTTCGTTTGCACACAATCATACATCAATACACGCACATACACTGACAGAGGCAGATACACATACACACTTGCATATATATATACTCGTGATTAGCCGATACGTTTCAAACAAAAATAATTACATAAACCCATACACATTTATAACATATATATGTGTATATGAATTTGATAAATGGACATATTTTGTCCGACAGAACGAACCATAAATTGCATTATATTGTATACAAAGTTATCTGAAACACGGTTAACATATTATTCAATTTAGACAACGTGAATAGAATTAACAAATGAAGAAAATTAGGCTGCTGCAGGAGTCGAACCTGCCACCGATAGGGTAGCCACTTCAATGTAGTGATGCACTCACCATAGTGTTAAACAGCCCCCGATAATGCAATTTCGATTCTTGCAGCAGCCTTATTTTCTTTAAATGTTTATTCTATTTACGTCGTCTAAATTGAATGGTATATTAATTGTATAACGATAGGGGATTATTTTCAATAAGTTTATATATCATATAACGTAATTAATAATTCATATATATATATATATATATATATATATATATTAACCAAGTGCAAATCAGCAGTACAATGTTCTTCAATATCCGATGTGTGATGGGTTTATTTCTTAAAGTGCTCGATACATTCAATACGGAGAATCAAGTTACATTAGAGTAGATTCTAAAATATGATGAAATGAAGGCCTGCCAAAAATATGAAACGCTTCACAGCAGTACTTGAAATAAAATTGTAACAATACATACAAAATCAGCGTGGCCCCTGTGTAAGGATGCCACGAAAATTCATGAAGCGTTCCATATTTTTGCGAATCCTCTATTTCATTAATTATATATATATATATATATATATATATATATACACGTAAACGCCCCCCATATATATATATATATATATATATATATATATATATATATATATATATATATATATAGATAGATAGATAGATAGATAGATATAGATATAGATATATATATGTATGTATGTATACCAAAATACAAATCTGTAATTTAATATAGGTTGTGCGATGATGGCATTTTCCGTAATAGTGCTCGATTGAGAATAGTGAAAGACTGCAACAATAACAAACAGATAGATAAAGCATTATAATATGTAGAACTATTTTAAAACCCACAAGCCAGTAACATGAGGAAGAGAATATTTCGAAAACTAAAATCGAAAAATAATTTTCTAAAATCAAATGCAATCAAGAAATCCAAAAACTTGAGATGCTACGAATGGAACAATCAAAAATGAGAAAAAACTGAGAAGGAAGTATCAAATGAATACGGCGAGGTTCTTCACCCAGAAGAAAAATTGGCTCTTCCTAATAACGTTCTGAATAAGGATTCGAATAAATCCAATCATTTGCCTGAAGGACGAGCCCGTAAGGTAGAAACATAAATATGCTTGTGTAGCGAATCTATTATTTCACAATATATATTATATATATATATATATATATATATATATATATATATATATATATATATATATATATATATATATTCTCACAAAATAGAATTGTTCCTGAAAAACTCCTTTCGTCGGACATTTGTGTAAGAATGAAACGCTAGAAAGTAATCAAGATTTTGAAAAAGAGTCGTTAAAGTGACTTGAAACCACATTACAACATCAACTTAAAGTATGACACCTCTGATTATTGTTCGAAAATCAATTAGAGATATGAAAGGAATCTTACTATACAAACAATTCTGAACAACCTTCACTATAGGTTCTTGCATTTCCTGTTATCTGGTTTCTGAGAATCATCATCATCTTCATCATCATTCTTTTAACGTCCGTCGTTGGACATAGACCTTCCCAAGGATTTGCCACAATTCTCTATCATGGGCGTCGCAGAGCCAGTATTTTCTGAATTTGTCTAGTTAATCTCTCCTACTCGCGTTCCGTCGGCCTCAGTTTCTCATGTGATCTCTGGGAATCTATTGTCTTTCATTCTTGCAACATGGCCTGCCCATTGCCATTTGAGGCTTTTAATAGTTTCTATGATGTCACGGACTCTTCTTTTCTTCCTTATATACTGTGATATCTTGTGATCTCTCCATGTAAGGTTGAGCATGATTCTCTCATGTGCACGTTGCACACTTCTCAGTTTGCAGGTTTGTCTCTTGGTTAGGTTCCATGTTTCAGCTCCATAAGTGACTATCGGGAGAATGCATTGGTTGTATACTCTTCTTTCTAGGACTATTGGGATCATAGGGTTTTTGAAAGTTGATCTTGCTCTGTCGAAGGCTTGCCATCCCAGAGTGATTTTTTGCTTGATTTCCTCTTTTGAGGATGTGTGTGAGTGTGTAGGTGTTAATATTCCACAAGTGGGGTCTAATAAGTGTAAGAGATGAGTAAAAAAGTAAGGAATAGCTACACTGAATTTATTTTTAATAACTTGGATTTTTTGTATAAGGACTTTATGTTCATAGTTGAATTTTTTCGCTCATGGAAAAAAGTCTCTCTTGACTGGTTCTATTGCAATTATCAAAAGAGAATATATATATTTGTAGGTTGGTAGAAAATCAACTCGGAGTTTTCCTTTCAAATTATTATTCTTAAAGACAGTATCACAAGTTGGTTTGCATGCAGTCTGAGGTTAAAACCGACGCAACGGATTTAATATTCACAAGGGTGAACACTTAATAGAAGGTACACAAACAATGAGTCAAGTCTGTTGTTATACTTACCGATCCTTATAATCCTCGTTCAATTCGTTTTTTGAATAATCTTCGAGAGTAATCCCTGTGTTTCATAGAAATGAGTAGAACAAAATAACATCCATGTACAATAGATTATGATAATACCCTATACATAATAACAAACAATACGTAATGTGACATAAGTTATATATCAAAACCATATCTGAAAGGGGATGGTGTTTGATGAACACTGCTGTCGTGTCATCTTAATATAACTGTTTTGTTTTTAAATCCCCTAAACTGTTCCATGGTGAACAACTGATGATACAAACCAGAGAAAAGTTATTCATAGTGCCACAATATCAGAGTACGTGTCAAACATTTAGAGAAAAAAACAAAAATTAAATGAACTGCATTGACAAATATTGGGCAATAAGTGACTGAAGTGACACCAAAAATTCAGTAAACTTATATCGTGTGTTCAATGTTAAAAGCTGTGAAGCTTCCAGAATATACTGGAAACAACGGACGGCGAATTGCTGACCAATGCGAAGTGCACGAACTGTTCACATTCACCGGTTACGTTTCCTTGTGAATATTATTTTTCATATCTTAATAGCTCTTTTTACTCTCAAATATTGAGCACTGTGATCTTACATCTACAACGGATAGAATCAGTTCTCATTTGATTTCTGTTTGTTCGTTACAAATTGAGAAAATACATGCATTATGCAGCATATATATATATATATATATATATATATATATATATATATATATATATATATATATATATATATATATATCAGATTGAGAGATAGGCAGTTCACGTGTGTATCAAATGAAGTACCTGTCATATCTTCCTGTCAACGCATTTTCTAATCACATCAAGCTGCACATCTATGCATATTCACATACCCCACCCCTATCAGCAGTGATATGTACCAACCTACACACCTATATACCTATCAACCTATCCCCCCTCTTACCTGACAGGGCGCCGCTTCCATTCCTACGGTATCAGCCTGTCAATATATTTTGTTTCCATTTCATCTGTCTTTACCAGGTCTTTTATCTCTGCCAACAAAGTAAGAAACGGCACATTTATTCATTCATGTCTGACAGTCAGTCTGACGGTTCACATAAAATCCCCACAGGTTCTCCATGAATGTCAATGACATTTTGTGGAAGCGTTGAATATGGACTCTGGAAGAAGTGATTAAATTTCACAGTTACTTCTGCATCGCAGCCTTATGTCGGCACAATATCTTCAAAAGTTCCCAAATGCATTGGCATGGCATTTTGTGGAAGGGTGGGCCATAGGCTTGAAAAGAATCAATTGGATTCTTGGACGGATCGAGTGAAGTTTGTTTTTGATCGTGATGTATTTTCATGTGTTTACATTCATTGCCTTTGTCGATCTGTTCGTCCAAAGAAGTTGTCGATGAATCTCAGGGACATTTTATGAGAGGAGATTATTCAAATTTTACAGAGGATCCAGGGAATGTTTCTTGCTTAAAAATTATTTTTCATATTTTCAAATTTTCATGTGTGAACACTCACGACATTTTCTGGGAGGGTGGGCCATCGGCCAAGGGAGAATTTGTAAAATTTTGAGATTGATCGAGAATGTTTTTCTTTGAGAGACATCTCTCCAAATATTGGAAATATGGTTCAGAAATGTGAAAAACTTAAATTTAAACAATTATTTCCTCTGCATTGCAGCTATATATGGATTGATTATCATTCAGTTTTTTGTTAGTGTGTCGCATTGACAGTGATACGCTCTCTGAGTGTTACAAGTTTACCCTTCCTAACGACGTTGGAGGAAGTATATGCTTCATCCCATGTCCTTGAGCCACACACTCTCTCTCTCTCTCTCTCTCTCTCTCTCTCTCTCTCTCTCTCTCTCTCTCTCTCTCTCTCTCTCTCTCTCTCTCTCTCTCTCTCTCTCTCTCTCTCTGTACGATATCTCCAAAGGTACTCAAACAATTTCAATGATATTTTGTGGGTGATTTGGAAACAGGCTATGGAAAAAAAAGTTATCGAATTTCGGGGCGAACATATGTACAATAACGACTCCCCTACATCGTAGCTATACACCCACGCACGACAATTGCGTTTGCAAAGCTATGCGCTCTCCGAGTACTTTCTGGTTTTTCTCTGTATTTCACGAACTTTTCTGACGTTGATGTGTCTTGGAGTCTTTAGAATTCTTTTTCCTGGAATCCATAATGCAAAAAGCATCTGACAAAATCTATGACAGACGATTCTTAGGTGATTAGTACAAAAGCTCTGGAACTTTTATCACTAATATGAAAAACATATATCTACCTACGTGAGTGAAAAAGGCTCAGTCATTGTGAATGGATGGGTCAAACAGTACACTAGTTCATTCGATGGCATATTACAGCTATCTATTTATCTATCTATTTCTGCATGTTATCTATCAATCTATCTATCTATCTATCTATCTCTGTCTGTTCGTATATATGTCTATCCTTGTATTTATCAGTCAGTTCATACCTATTTATCTATCAGAGTCTATTCATATCAATCTATCTATCTCAGCCTGTTCAAATCTATCTATCTATCTATCTATCTATCCGTCTGTCTGTCTGTCGATCTGTTCATATTAATCTATCTATCTGTTCATATGAATGTATATATCAATCTATTTATTGATATCTATCTATCCGTCTGTTCATATCTATCTATCTACCTATCTATCTATCTATCTATCTATCAATCTGTTCATATCAATCTATGTATCTACCTCTCTCTACATGTCTATCTATCTATCCATCTGTTGATATCTATCTATCTATCTATCCGTCTATTCATATCTATCTATCTATCCATCTATCTATCTATCTATCCATCTATCTATCTATTTCAGTCAGTTCATATCTATCTATCTATCTATCTATCTATCCATCTATCTATCTATCTATCTATCTATCTATTCGTCTGTTCATATCTATCTTACTGCCTGTGTATTCATATATATATATATATATATATATATATATATATATATAAGTCTATTCCAATCTATCAATCTATCTATATTGTTCTATCTATCTATCTATCTATCTATCTATCTATCTATTAATATATATTGCTGGGTTGATGCTGCTGCGGTTTCAACAGCAAGCTGGTTTTACAGGACGGAGCTGCTATCCCCAAAGGACCTAAAGAACTGAAATTTTTGTCATAGTTTCTGATGCCAAATCGGGTATCTGGTGAAACTTGCAATTTTTCCCTTCATAGCGACACAATTCCTGGAGGAATGTCTGCCAACCCTACGTTTCGATGAAAACCCGGATATTTTCGGTTAGTTCCCAGTTGACGGAGGTATGGGTGCCCCAGCTGTTAGCAGCAGCGAGAATGAAATTGGAATCACCAGACCTATCTATCATGGACTTCACGAAGCCAATACCTCCTGGACTTATCTAATTCGTAACGCCATCTTTTTTTTTTCCAGACACAGTTTTGCATATGATCTCTAGAGATCATCATTTTGTGCCATGATTTCCATCGGTTGTCGGCCTTTCTCATGACATGATCAGCTCATAGCCGTTTGATTTTTCAAAATGGATTCTATGATATAACTGACATTTTCCTGATATACTGTGCTGTCTTGAGATCTCTCCGTGTGATGTTGAGCATGATCCTCTTCGATTCTCAGTTAGAGGGTCAATCTTTTCGCTAGATTCCATGCCTCAGCTCCATAGGTGACCATCGGGAGTATATATTGGTTGTATATCCTTTTTTTTAGGACTAACGGGATTTTTATGTTCTTGTGGGTCGGGACTGCTCTACCGAACACTTGCCAACATATGTTTTTTCCGCATTGATACCCTTGGAGTAAAGCATGACCCCCTACCTCTTCTTCTAGCTATGGAGGCTGGAGAAGGCCAACACTTCGTCCGGCGCAGTCAGAGGCTGGTGACAGACAGAGTATGGAACATGTTCCTGTATGGTACAGTTTATAGGGCTCAGGTGAAGCTTCGATGTACCAAGCTAACTGGATCGTAATAGATGTTCACGTGAGACACCATCGATGGTACGAGTGGATAAATAATTTATTTACTTACATTTTTTCAAGTCATCAGGATAGAGAGAGTGGGACATTTGCCCAATATGTGTTTCTCGAAATTACTAGTGCTTTGTAAAGTCATAGGGGAATGTTTTTTTCTCTATCTTGCCACCAGTGTGTGATAAAATGATTTTGTGCCTCGTAACACAGTATTCCAACCAGATGCATATTCCAGATGTTCACACTAATTTTTGTTAATGACACAGATTTTGCGCATTTGAATAGATATTTCGAATCGATCAACCATTGAAGAACTGAATGAGACTTGTTGCTTTTATTCGTCCATTAAAGATAGTTCACATCTTTCATTTTTTTTATCAATCTTATTGCTTTACGGTCTCAAATGATTTTCACTCATTTTTTTTTATCATTTGTGCCCTCTGAACGAACAGATGTTTTGGTGTTACAGCGCCCAATGCTCTTTCCCGCCCTGCTTTGCACGCTATCTTATAGAATCTAAGCAGAACGCATTTTTCGTTTTACTACAAGAGTAACAGAACCCATTGAGGGAGGCGTGCTCCACGCATGTTTCTCGGAATACCTGGGTCCTTTCTATATTTTCCCCAGACTGCAGGGAAGAGAGCACAGCGGGTCCTCGGTGCGTGCTGTTGGCCAATAGTTCTGATCCGCTAAGCGGAGGATTAGAAGTCAATCAATATTCGTCTGCCGATGTTTTCCATGGAAAAGTCGATGGGTGGGGAAGGGGTAAGACCGCTTGAGGGAAAGATCGTGGGAAATATATATGCGTCGTTCTGGCGTAAGTGCTCAGATTTTGACGGGGGTATATGCTCTTCGGGAAAAAAGTATCGACCATTACGTGTCTGAGATGATTTCTCCTCCCCACAACCATCTTTGAAGTATATATATATATATATATATATATATATATATATATATATATATATACACACCCACACACACATATATATGGGGTTGTATGCATGTGTTTACTTATGAATATATAGCTACGTATTTGTGTGTATATATATATGTGTGTGTGTGTGTGTGTGTAAATATGTAATTGATCAGAATTTGTTCTGATGAATGGCTTATTAGCAAATGGGTATGAATCAGTGTACATTTTGTACATATGCACATACACATGCACGTATATATATATATATATATATATATATATATATATATATATATATATATATATATAATATATGAATGTATTGATATTGATAGATATGAATAGACGGATAGATACATATGAACAGATAGATGGATAGATAAATATATAGATAGATAGATAGAGAGAGAGAGAGAGAGGGGGGGGGATAGATAATTCGATAAATAGATAGATAGACGGGTAGATAGATATCAGTTACGGTTCGAGTATGCCCATTCAAACAGATTATTTTTTAGATTAATTTTCCATTATTTTCTAGATTTTTCTAGATTATTTTTTTGTTGGATCTTTTCTAGGTTTACTCAAATATAATGTGCCCCAAAGTTTCGGCGCCCCAGCATTTTCTCTCACTCTTATTCTTCTTTATTTATTTATGGTAAAACGAATCGTGTCGTAAGATTTTGACCTGAGTGGGATGAATACCACGTGACTAATGGAGAAAAGCTGCCGAACATCACATCTGAGATTCTCTGGCGTTTGACCTCCTGTCAAAACGTTGCTTGCTTCCGGGAAGTCAGTATGAACTATGGAAGGACACAGGGAGAAAATTAAAGGAAATGCTTTCCCTACATTTTTATTTGTCATGAAGAAAGAAACCCAGTTTATGGTTCCGTTTTACTATGTATTTCCAAAACTGTAAGCTAACCTAAGTTTCTCCGGTTTTTAAGAGGGTCTATCTCTCTGGCAATCTTTTCAATCAGTTCATATTTTCTTTATATATATATATATATATATATATATATATATAATGTGTACTTTAGAGAGTGAGACGGACTCGGGAGTGAAATTTTTGGTGGTAAGGTTTATTAATCCTTATATGTCAATAGTCCATACATGTTTCGGGATTCTTCCCATCATCAGTGGTGAGTGTTGTGTGAGTGTGAATTAAAATGTACCATGTGGAACCCGAGTCCACTGCCAGGGGCTATGCATTGTGGGTAAGTTTTGTTGTCAGGGCTACTAGAGGCCTCCTGCTGAATGTAAGAATGACCAGCAGGTATTGGGATTTTGGTAAAGCAGCAGCAGTTGGTCTTGGGGAGGCCAGAGTGTGTCAAAGTAGGGGGTAGTGTTGTGGAGGTGGATTTTTTGGTATGTTTGGGATAGTGTAGAAGGAGGGGTGGTCGGGTCAAGGAGCTACTTAGGTATCATATGTATATATATATATATACATATATATATATACATATATATATATAGATATAGATAGATAGTGAAGTGAGAGAGAGAGAGAGAGATAGAGAGATATTCTAGAAAGCTTGAAACACTGAACATTGAAAACCTTTTTCAATATATTTTTCTATTTTTCTTTGTCATTTCAATTACCTAATTCCCAATATCTGTCAATGCAGTTAATGCAATCTTCAAAAATGTTTCTTTTCTTTGTCTTCCCTATATTTTGATATTGTACAATGTGTAAATTGTCTCTTGTTGGGATCATCAGTTGTTTAAAATGTAGCTGTTTCGGGGATTTTAAAAACAAAACAGTTATATTTACATGGCACTCGAACAGTGTTGATCAAACACAACTTCCCTTCATTACATAGCTTTTGCCATACATGCACTTTGTCATTTTATATAAGGTTTTATGTGTATTGTATGTTGATAATATCTTATACTACGTATTTTTTTAAGGGCTTACTCACGTAAGTTACCTTAAAAAAGTTTTTAATGATGAGGGATCTATAAGTATAACAACAGACATGACTCACTGTTCGTGTCATTTCTATTGAATGTTTACCCATGTGGATATTGAATCTTTTGTGTCGGTTTAAATCTCAGACTTCTTGCACACCAACTTATGATATCATCTCTAAGAATACTAATTGCACGGAAGAAAACTTCTTTGACTCGATTCTCAACCAACATATTCAACCGAAGAATTCGACAATTAATCTCCATTAACCTTTAAAATTTTATTATACATATATTCAGTTCTGAAACAACGTTTGGTTCGAAATGCTGACATTCACCGGGCATACATCCTCCTAAATCTTATTGTTGTATATTAATAACTCTATTTACGTCGATAGATGAATATCTTTAACAACAGATAAAATACGATTTCAATTCTTTCCTTTTTGTATTCAAATCAAATTCAGGATAAAACACGGAAAACCCTGCATTGCAATCGGAAACAACAGATTTGCATAACATAACATGATTTGGAACTGTAAGAAAATTCATGAATTTCCAAGAGAAAAAATATATGCTCGGAAACGTGCTGAGCTTATAAGACTGTATATATGTATATGAGGCTAGGCTCTGTAGGTGCCCCCGTGAGAAAGGGTGTGGGTTCAGATCCCACCCAGGGCTCATTCTTTTATTTTCTGACCTTTGCCGTTGTTTTGTCCACTGCTATAAATAATTCAGTCCTAGGAAAACTTTTGGTCCTAAAGCCGTCTTCGCTTATTCGCATATACAGACCGGAATATTTACGGCGATGATCGGAAAGTGTGTGATTGTGTGCTGGAAAAAATGTTGGCTAAACTTTTTCAGTGTTTCCACGAAATATTCCATTCTTATAAATAAATGGCATCTTAAATCAGTATCCAAATTATTCCACCGAATTTCCATAAATTTACAATTCCTCTCAGCTAAACTGCACTGTTAATACAATATTAGCAGTAACTGTCAAATAACTGCGAAATGTTCATCTGATAACATTTGAGCCCGGTATCACATAAGTCCGTGATATCGTGGATTCATGGTATCAGCCACTTTAATGTGCATTGGATTAATCTTACTTAAAAATTGGCGTTGATGCTTCATCAAAAAGCAATAATTGCGCAGGATTTTTGCTGGCCCTTTTCCTTTTTGCTTGAAAACGAAAAGAAACCGTCACGTGACTAACTTCTTTTAGCAGAATGCTGTGCTGGGGGTGATCAGTTCAAAAAATGGGGAAACTTGGGATCAATGAATAAGGGGCAGTCTGTTCACGTGACAGTTGATCAACTTGAAAACTGAAGAAACCTTTTTCGACATTTTCGGTGATAATTTTTCGATGGTGGCTGCACAACCGTAGCCATCAAAGATGGCGGACGGTTCCATCCTTTTTTTATATATATATGCGCATGTTTGCTTGTTAACATGTTGGAGGGCGTGATCCAGTGCTCCTGGCCATATTGTTTTGTCTCCAGATTTAAAATTTTGCATCAGTACTCCACTATGCCCCTTTCAAAAGATCTTTGTTTTTTGGGGTTTTTTTTGCTTTTTTTTGTTTGATTTTTTTGGGGCCTTATTTTTGACGGGTTTGTTAATAACAATAAGAATGATAAAATGAAAAATTACAGATCACAGAAACATCTCGATTCTCTAGAATCTAGATTTTTCCGTGACTTGCGTCTTCTTGGAAGAGAACTAGACCCATGAATGACACATGGAGAGTTTAATACATTTCACTTCCTTTCTGCAACTTAACGATGATGAATGGAGAATTCGCCCGCAGCGATAGATCTCTTGGTCTGTTTGTTTTTACCTTAATTAAAAGAACGACGTATTTACTGGAATCTTCTGGGTGGGGGGAAGGACGTGGGAACTAGTGAGGTGGAAATGTTGAGGAAGTGACGGGTTGAGGAGATAAGCAAAGTTGAAGAGAGGGAAAGGTAAAATGAAGGGAGGTTGCAAAGAAATCTATGGCAATTGTGACTTTCTAACCGTCGAAATTTTATCATTTGAATAGGACTGATTTTGCCAATTCAGCGTCGTTTTCAGATACTGGATTGTCTTGGGTTTTCTTTCATTAATTCTCTCATCTCTTTTTAGTCATGAGTCATCTTTAACATCAACTGTGCACGGGTGTGAAAATTTCGCAAATAAAAGATCATAACTTGAACGAAATGGAAGAGAAACACAAAAGCTTTGATATCTAAAAAAAAAAGGCGGTGATGGAACAAAATCAGTTCCGTCCAAAGTATCCAATTTCGACGGTTAGAAATTCCTTGTTTACCACGATTTCTTTTGTGACACCCTTTTCCACTTGTTGCTTCTCCCCCCCCACCTTCATCACCCTCCCCAACACAAGAATTTTACCCCCACCCATCTATCTCCCCGTCTCTACTTCCGGGTTATCCTTGAAAATATGACGTTCTTTTAATTAAGGTACAAGCAAGTTAACGGAGCCATCTGCAGCTGCGGGCGAATTCTTCATTTATCATCGTTCAGTCGTTGAAAGGAAGCGAAAAGTCTCTATTCATCATTTCGTTAATCGAATCACTGTAGCCCCCAAAATGGCCCACCCGACCAACCAGCCAAGCCTGCTATTGATCCTTCCTCTTTTACTGTTTGTATATTTGTTGATATCTTGGGGGTTGTTCCCCGTGCTCCTGGTTCGCATTATGGGGGCTACAACCTTGAAAATTTCCATGAGTGCACTGCTAGGCACCATCAAAAATTTGAATTTTTTTTTTTTTTTTTTTTTTTTAAAAATGCTTTTTTTGAGTCTCTATTGTCATTGTGGACTAACAAGGCCATTCAGGACCAACAATGCCGTTAAGGACCAATAATTTAGATAATTTTAGATAAGATATCCATTTTCTTTGCATAATTTTAGATAATTTTTCGGATATTTACTTTTGATCCACGTGCTAGCTGCGTAGGTTCATTTATGCGAGATACAGATATGTTTATTCCCCTTACAAGAAGATACAGACCACAGAGATGAGACGCTCTCGAAAAACTCCAATATCCGAGGTTAAAAACTGCATCGATGATGATTTTAATGGCGGGGGGGTATACAACGATGAAGAATGAATGAAACCAAGATAAGAAGAAAAACAGAATGAAGTAATGAATGAAACATTGGAATGAAGTAAAGAAGAAACAACGTCAGGAAAAAGTGATAAATAAGAGAGGGTAGAATCGAAAAAGGAAAAGGAAAAGTTAAAGAAAAAAAGAAAGAAAATGAAAGTACGATGAAAAGAAAGAAAAAAGGAGAAAAGGGAGGTAGAAAGGGAATGAAAGAAAGAAAAAAGGAAAAATAAAATAAACAAAAGAAGAAAAGGGAGAGAAAGAAATAAGAATTAAAGAAAGAAAATAAAAGTATGATAAAAAAAAGGAAAAATAAGGAGAAAAGAGAGGTAGAATGAGAGTGAAAGAAAGAAAAAATGAAAAATGAAATAAACAAAGGAAAGAAAGGGAGAGAAAAAATAAAATGAAGGAAAGGAAATGAAAGTATGATAAAAAAGAAGAAAAAATAAGAGAAGGTTAAATGAGTCTGAAAGAAAAAAAAGGAAAAAGTCGAATAAACAAAAGAAAGAAAGAAAGAAAAGAGAAAGAAAGAAAAGGATGAGAAGATTGAAAATAATTGAATTTGAATAAATAAATAAATAAATAAATGAATAAAACAGATCTGGTTAGACACTAGATAGAAACCCCCAGGGGACCAACGTCAGATGGCAGCAGGCCATGTTCGGGGTGATCAATTGAAGAGTTAGGAAATGGAATGACCAATAAATAAGTTGCTTGTCTCACCGTTTGTTACCTGACTTATAAGTCCGAATTTTCAAAGAACTGTAAAAAGCAATCAATTTGGTATAAACTTAGATTGTAAATTGAACACAATTTTAAAAAAAAAGACATTTTGAGAGATTAAAAAAGAGAGTTTTTTATAGCATGTAAATGTTTGATTTTTCAATCTTTGAAGTTTATCAGTGCAGTCATGATTCATATATATATATATATATATATATATATATATATATATATATATACATATATACATATATATATGTATATATATATATATACATATATATATATATATATATATATATATATATATATATATATATATATATATATATATAGCGACCCCAGTGAGGGAGATAGAATGAAAAGGAAGAAAGACAGGTCTAGTTATTATACAATAGAAACCGTAACCTGACCAACATTTCTCAGCAGCATACTGTGTTGGGGATGATCAATCAACAAACTAAAAAAGTGGGATTGATGAATAAATCCTTTCTTTCTCTCATAGGAAGTTAACCAAAAAGTCTGAATTATTAAAAAAAAACGGAAACAAAAAAGCATGAATGCAACACAAACTTGAGACCAATTTAGCATGAGCAGACATTGTAAATCTTTCATCGCTCTAAAAACCTGTTTTTTGGTGGGGGAATTTTCAACAAAGGAAGAAAGATTTTTGTGGACAAAAAGCAGTAAATGTTTAAATTTTCAACGATTTTGCTCTATTGGTGCGACCTTCAGATATGATACATACATATATTCATAGCCCACCAGTCAGCCAAACCGACTGTAAAACTGATGGACCTATGCTGAAAGTTTTGATGGCAGTTTTTGTTGACGTTTTCTAAAGGGTGCAAAGATGAGAAAGAAGGAAAGAAAGAAAGAAAGAAAGAAAGAAAGAAAGAAAAAAAGAAAGAAAGAGAGAATGAAAAAATGAAAGAAAGGAGTAGAGAAGAGGGAAAAAACACCAAGAAAAACAATAAAAATATTGAAAAACAACGAAGGTGAATCATAAAAGAAAAAAACGAAGACGATAAACATCAAAACAATCACAAGCAAAGGAAGAATGAATGTCAACAACAGATGAAAGAGAAATCGTGAAACCAGGGGTGAACGAGGACTCAGATCGAAGCCACAAAGGCAAGTCGATAAAGAATGAAAAAAGAAAGAAGTGGATTCTTAAGGAACAGCAAATTACCCCCAACACACTCGTGGGGAAAAAAAAGAAGAAAAAACAAAAACAACAGCCATAAAGCAACAAATGTTGGTACCGTTGATCTAATTACGTATTTCTTTCCCTGCTTTTCAGAAAACATGTCCGCCATTTTGAATTCACATCGAGACTGTCAAGACGCTTTCTGCTTTTGTGATAATCTCGTATTCAAAGATGGCGTGATATGCTTCAATACACTACAAAGGACGATAAGAAGGACGAATACAAAGAAACAATGTCGTGTGGGTCTCTTTTTTCCATACTTTATTATCCTGGTTTTTGCCTTTAAATATTTGTGGGGACTTGCTGTGGACATTAGGGAACGTCCTGGGGTGTAAGCAGAAGAAAAATTTGTATGAAAGGGTAAGAAAAGAAAATGGATTCAGAGAGAGAAATTATTTGGAAACGAAGAGAAAATGTTTGTATCGAAGGGAGGAAGGAGGGGAGGGGGATGGTAAACAGAAGAAAAAACAGAACGGAAAGGAAGGAAGAAAAGAAAGAGGGGTAAAAAGAAGAAGAAGAAGAAGAAGAAGAAGAAGAAGAAGAAGAAGAAGAAAAAGGATGAATAGAAGGAATGAGGGAGATAATTATGCTAATGAAGGAGAAGAAAAAAAGAACGGAGCATGGAAGGAATGGAGGACATGATTATGATGCCAATGAGGAAGAAAAGTGATAATGAAGAAGCAGCAATGGAAAAAAAGAAAATGACTAAGAAAGAAGAAGGAATAAAAGAAAGAGAAGAAGAGTCAAAGGAAACCGATTGAAAAGGGGTGAAGGAGGAAAACGAGAAAAGAAGGAGAATGAAAAAGGGACAAGGACAATAAAACGACAGAGAAGAAAAATAAAAAAAAATAAGAGCAACAATATTAAGAAGAAAAAAAAGAAGGAAGATTGCGCAACTACGTTTAATGTGAACGGGAAGAAAAAATGTATGAATTTATCTTTTTCTTAGGAAGATTAGTAATGGCTTATCCTATACCGCAGGGGACAACTTGATTACCGAGCAAGTGCACATTTTGAGAAATCCCTCTCCTTAGGTGAGTAAAAAGAAGAGCTCTAAATAAGACTTGATTAGGTAGATTTGAGGTAAATTCAACCATTCAACCCACTGCATATAAGCATAATAAGGATAAGAAGTAAGGCCTTGAGAAGGCAATGCTTACCAATATAGATAAGAAAAAATGATTTAACATGAACAGGTTTGTATGTTCTACAGAGATGATGTCATGCATTTACTTATATATGTATATATATATATATATGTATTGTAGCCACGCCAGAATGCTGATATCTTTGGGTATTTGACACATCTCTTTTGACCAATTCCCTAAGCTGACTACTATTCTCTCTAACCATCAGTCACACACTACTTATAAAAAGACCATTTTCTTGTATAACCTCCACATTTCTTGATAAACCCCAGTGTGACGAAACGCCGAAAACAAACGAATAGTTTGCGCAATAAGCTTTCTAATGTAGTCATTTCACTCTCATCTTGTCAGATTAACAGTAATCCATGTCAATACATTGATTATATACTTAATTTTCAATGCAATCATTAAAAAAAAATCTTTCCTAATTCCTTTCAATGAAAGATTCAATTACGCTGATTAGCAGGTAGGGGATGTTTTATCAGCAAAATCGTTACCTTTGAAAAACTAGAAAAAGCACTCATAGAGCGCGTACCTTTGTCAACGTCATTGTCGGGAATTAATCGTGCATTGATCCTGATATTGGATATTATGTGTTTTGAACATTTGACTATGACGTAGGGGAGGTAATTGTGCATGGGTTTGCTCCAAAGATTGATTAGTTCTTTCGTAGCTTCAACAAAGTATAATTGTAATTCATTGAGAACTTGTGGAGATATGGTGTAGATAAGCATGAAATTTAGCGGTGTTATGTGGTTTTGACGTATAACTATGACGTATGGGAGATAATTGTGCATGGTTTCGTTCCAAATTTAATCAATTCTCGCGTAGCTAATTATCCATCCTTCCAAGAGATATTGAAATTCATCATCAACTTTTGGAGATATCGTGTGAACAGTCATGAGCGTGAACATGCAATTGAAAACAAAATTGAAAATATTTCTTGGTCAGAAAAAAAATTCTTATATCCGACCCCACAGTGTAACCACATATTACCTCTCCCATTGCTTACCCTCCCAGAAAAAATTGAGTACTCTCAGAGATATCGTGTGGAGCGATGAACAGACGAACGAGTGTATAAACCAACAAACAGACGAACGGACACGACCAGAAACATTTACATCTTTCCAACTTCGTTGAAAAGAGGTAGATCACACTGTTCATCATATAAGCACGAAGTCAGCGCAAGGGTCTCATGCGCCCTGGGTGAGACTTAAATGTGTATCTTGTTTCTATTCAAGAGGTTATTTTTCTGCTTTGGGGTGTGCTCCCATAGCAGACTTGTCGATCACGTAAGTTTGACTCGTGTATAATCCGGTACGGTATGGATAGTTGTACCCCGCTTTTCGACCCTTTTTCGCTCTTACGAAAACGGGTGAAAAGCGAAAATACTGTTCAGCATTTGTTTTGCTGAGAGCTGTCATAAAGCGTACACCCTGTTCTCAACTCTTTACACCTCAGTCCCCTGTGTCTCAAACTTCATCAAAACTTATCAACATCATCCATCTGTTGGGTTTGGGAACGCTCAATTTTTCTCTTCCCCGAAATGAATTAATGGTAATTCTTTTTCTAGCTTCACGTTAGCCAGGGACGACCTTATTGTTCTTGCAGGCCGCATAAGATACTTTTCATCTTCATTCCAGTTATGCATCCACTTCCAAAGATGTAGTTCGTATTAAAGAAAACGTACTTTATTTCTACTTCAGACAAATATATGGATAACAGTTATTATATTATTGATTTGCGAAGTGAAAACAAAAGTAATTCTACAATATAAATTATAAAACTGATTTTCTGAGAAAATTACCTAAGATTTTAAATGAATGCCAAGATCGGGCCTTGGGCATTGGACAGAATACTGCCGCTGGCAAATATTTGCCTATAAGTAATTTACTTACAAAAGAATGTTCTTGGTCTCATTCTACGTTAGGATATCAGAGGAAATTTCTACACCCACGTATAGAAACCTACTCATAAACACATAAACACACTCAAACATATACAACATCCATTTAGCATATTATATGATAATACTGGGATCTAAATGATAAAACTAGATGTAAATAATAAAATAAAACAAAAAGAAACAAAAGAAAAGAAAACTCAAATAAAACAGAATTTATATAGCACAAACTATAATGATAACATAAATCTGAAAATGGGGAGGTCGTGTCCCATCAACACAGTCAAAGATGTCTTGGTGAAATGACTGTTCTTTTTTTTAATATTCCCGAAATTGGTCTGTGGTAAAAGACCCTCTCAAAAAAATTAAGTGTATCATTAGGATCCAAATTCGAATAATCGTAATAAAAGCCGACTCAGTGAAAAAACGGAGAACCCTGAACTCAGTACATTAACTGTAGTCGAAAGATAACTGACTTGCAAAAGATGACTATATGAGAAATTATGAAATTTCTGTAAGAAAAAATTCAGAGTATATATATATATATATATATATATATATATATATATATATATATATATATATATGATTTATTTTCACTCTATTATTTCATGATTTAATTTCATTCAGAAATGCCTTACCATGGTTACATTTTTAATCAGCAAAAGTGTTCAAATAATTGAATTTCAAAATCAAATTGAAAAATTAGTAATTTGAATAATTCACTAGAACTACATCAACTGACCTAACAGTCGATTTATCAGTAACAAATTTACATTTTAAATTCAGTCACGAGTTTACCCATGTCGTCAAAAAATGACGACAGTATTTTTATAATTTTGCAATTGCACTGTTTACAAAAATGATCGAAAATTAATTTCAAAATATAATTAAGGATAATGGATCTTATTCACCAAACCCCAGAATTTCAAACTTCTTCCAGAGTTTATGGATTCCGGTTGTAATTTCGATTTCTGCATAATAATTGTCGCTCAAATACTCCTGATTCTCTCAAAATTCATCCAGACGGTTTTTTTTAAAGTTGTTTACTGTCTTTGCTGTAATAACATATTCCGACTAAGAGTTGGCTGATCGGACAGAGGAGATGGTTCGTCTTAATATAGTCCGTTCAAATACTGGGAAGATTTTCATATCATGTGTCCTGGAACTTGAGAGATATGTCGATTCCTTCCCTGTACAAATGAAGTCCAACGCTGATTTGTCATATAAAAAAGTCATGAACATCACTATCATGGCACCTCTGATACAATGATAGCTTATTATGTTACTCTGCATCATCTTATCTATGCTCAACCTACATTAACCCGAACAAATAAATAAACAAATGAATAAGGGAGACGACTTTATGAATTGTATTTGATAGCTATCACCCTTAAAGACGGTTACAGACAGAAAATGTAGACTTACACTTGGCGTATCGTATGAGTAGTGATTTTTCACCGAAACTAAGTAAAATTAGCATTTTTCCGCTTTTTTTTTAAAGATTTGCACAAAAAATGATAGATATCTGAGTAAGACACTTCTAAGATTTCCCGGGCATTGAGCATCGATGATGCTAGGAACCTTTGCATCAATCTTATATTTCATTTTAGTTTCTCTAGTGGATTTTTAGTGGCAGTGGTAAATTTACAATATAAGTTTATGGTAAATTTGCCTTAGTTTGTGTGTGGCCGTATTCACACCTTTTTTTTTCAAGTGAGGACTTTTTTGGTGATCACCGCCAAACAAAAGCCAGAAGAATTAACTTATTTGTTAATAGCCTTTTTTTTCCATTCTTTTAATTGATTACCTCCAACACTACATGCTGCCAAATGACGTTGATTCTACGTCGGTTTCTATTGAGCGACTAACCAGAACTTTGTGCGTGATTTTGTATACATAAGATTTCTCTGTCAGTCCGTCTGTCTGTCTGTCAGTCTCTCTCTCTCTCTCTTTCTCTCTCTCTCCCTCTCTCTCTCTCTCTCTCTCTTTTGTATATATATATATATATATATATATATATGTGCGTGTGTGTACACGTAAGTACATAAAAAATCTGTAATAATGAACATTCATTTCACACAACATATACAGACTTACGTCGACATGCATCCGGGTTGAGTTCAAGTATGGACGGAACTCGATCTGGATGTAAATCGATCAATATGTGATGAAGTGAAATATACGCACTGCACACCGTAAAGATACCATTACACATATACATACCTAGATCTACGTATTGTACGTACGTCTTCGTTACTTTTCCGAAGAAAAGGGAATCAATGCCATCCATTACGTTTCACTTTCAAGTCATTTGGTCAACCTAACAAGGTGTACGCTCTTTTACCTTCTTCTCCTTGCTTTCCCTCTCATAACGTATTCACTACATCAGCTTTTGTCAGATAAAATGACGGGTATTTTCATCAATCACAATTGAGCCACAAACATATAACACCCAAAATACCCGTCATCTGCAGTTGATAGGTGTTGAGCTCTTGAGGAGATGTGTCTGCGATTGGACGGAAGTCGGTTGGGCGTAAGTCGACGTATGACTATATATATTTCGAGGCATAATTTTCTTAATAGCAAGAGAAGTCTTTCGCAGACGAAGTGTCAGAGAGTGGAACCCTTACGTGACATACTCCGTAGTCCCATTAGTGACTCCATGAAATTTGACGTCCATACCTCTAGCTGTCCTTGAGTTATGTGGTGAAGGCTAAAAAAAAAAACATTTGGTGGATTATGGTAATTTTGAAACGAGATGCAACCGGCCTTCAAACGTGCCTCATACTCAAGAACCTGTGTTCGACCTAAAAAATATTCGCCAAAAACCTGGCAAAATGAATGTCTTGGATACAGGCTGAGCTTCTCATAAACTCTGATGCAAATTGCAGATTGCATGTTGTCTTCACACAACGTCATAAAACGCAAAAAAATCGAGTAGATAGCGCAAAACCGATTGTCAATTTGACTGAGTAGGCTTCTTAATAATGAGTGCCAGCTGCACGCTCATATCTGTGCAACGAAATAATCGTAGCGCGTAGAATCAGGGATATTTCCAATACTGCATTATACACTCTCTCACTCACATATGCCGAACACACCCAAAAATCTTCTGTATACTTTATTAATTGAGATTATTAAAACCGGAGGAGTTAATTAAAAAAACTTTGATAATGAAGAATAATCAGGTCTGGTTAGTCACCCAATGGAAACTGTCTTATGATCAGTGTCTTTTGGCTGCATGCTATGGTTGGGATTAAGAAAGGGGTGATCAATGGCAGATTACTTCTGTTCTCTCCAATAGTCACAATTTCTAAAAATCAAGCAGACACTAATTAAGGGACCAATTTAGCATTAACTTACATTGGAAACTACTCCACCCCTTCCTTTGGCTGCGATTCTGAAAAGAACAAAACGTTTCTCTAGACATGATAATGAGCGTTCTTTTTTTTTTTAATTTTCAGCCCTCTGGCAACACTGGTACAGTCTGTATACGTGATTCGTACATACATACATACATACATACATACATACATACATACATACATACTTGCATACATAGCTAGTCAGATAAGCCTAAAAACTGAAAGAAACCAACGTTGGCAGTTTGGTGACAGATTTTCTAATTGCAATATAAACATCAATTAATTACTAGTTTTGATGGAAAGAAATATCCCGTTGTCTATTAGCTTAGAACTTTTTTTATGGCTTACTAATGCTTAACATTTCGAAGACATTAAATGGCATTTAAATATATCTAAGGCAACCATTAGCAAGTATATATGAATATATACATATATATATATATATATATATATATATATATATATATATATATATATATTTTGTTGCATATTTCCAATTCGTAAAAATACACACAAAAAAGGTAGGACACAGATTTTATCCGTTGTAGACGTTTAATACCAGTGCTTATTATCAGACACAATGAATAGCTATTATTATGTAAAAAAATCAATGCAAACATTTCGTGCCTAAAGCACTCATCAGCAACCGGGTACATTAGGCACGAAATGTCAACATTCACCTTGTTTGTTATCCTTTGTATATATATATATATATATATATATAGAGAGAGAGAGAGAAAATGGGCATATGATCCGACAAAATGATTATAGATTATGTTATATTATACAGAAACTTTCGTTTGAAATGATCTCACGCCATTACACGGTTAATGTACCACTTGGCCTAGACAATGTAAATAAAAAAAAACAAAGAAAATTGGTGCTAAGAAAACCCGAATGGCATTGAGCTGGTGATTTTGCAAGTATGTTTAACAACCAATGGGCACAACGATTCAGTATGTGGATCCCAAAGTATAACATGCGAAAGTGTGACCGGTAGAATATAAGATAGCGTGACGAAATAGACAAATTTAGAAAGTATTGGCTCCGTACCGACAATGATGGATAGAGGTCACGGAATCCTAGGAGAGCTCCATGTCTAAATACAGAGGCTAAGATGATTATGATGATAATGAATACGTTGTAGATGTCAGCGTAAGAACGGTCGTCATGGAAGGAATTTGGAAAGACTTTGTACAACAGAGAACCTAGAACGGCTTCTGATGATGATATATAAGTGTGCCTCTGTCTGTGTGTATGATATTAGTCATGACAATGCAGAAAGCAACTTAGAATGTTTGTAAAAATTAACAACTTATCTCATAACCAAGCCTCGTCAGAATGAATAGACATAGTAATGTATCAGATTCTTATAAGTAATTTACCATATTAAGATATTTTGCATTGTCTTAATATTTGTTTTTTCCTTGTATTTGATAATGTCAGACACCAAACTGAGTTGGAGGCTGGAATCGTAATAGTTTTTTCAACCGTGGCGAATCCCGGGGAAGATCTATGTCCAACGACGGACGTTGAAAGACAAATGATAATGATGATGATGATGATGATGATGATGATGATGATGATGATGATGATTATGATTAAGAAGAACAAGAACAATTCTCAGCAAATTTAGGGGAGTAAAATCTTGCTGTTTGTCTGTCCCGTGACATTGAACCAAACCGGTGAATACAATCAACATTTACCAAACATGATTCGATAAAACACCCAAGTAGGCAGCTCTCTTACCAACTGAGCCAAAATGACACGTCTTGTATAACTTCACGTTAGAAATACGCCACGGCTTATTCCATTTCAATAAATAAATACATTGATGAAATGATTTTATAAGATTTAATATCCTATGTACAATACGAAAGTTGCAGTAATAATCTTCAGAAGTAAAAAGTGATGTTAGAAAAACGTGAAAGCTAGGCTTCTTATAGATTATTCTTTCGAATGAGAAACAGAGCTGCCAGTAACAAAGTGTGTGGAAATTCTCTGACGGGGAATCCAGTATACGATTGCGCCTGATATACATAACGTCCATTGTGTGTGTGAGTGCATGTGCGTGGGCGGGTGCCTGTCTGTCTTCTTTAGTGCGTGTGCATGTATGTGTATGTGTGTGTACTGGTCTCTGCTTGAATCATAAGGAAAACCCGACATTTCTCCCACACCTCCATCTCTTCTTCCCCTGACCCTGTCAGTCGTATTGATTGACATGAAGAAATAAGGCTCCCTGTGGGGTGCCTTGGTGGAGAATAAGACGCCCATTAGGACGTTGGCAGGAAGGCTATGACAAGAAGAAATTCTGAAATAAAAAGAAGTCAAATATTGACATTCGAAAACTGAAATCTCATTTCCTTCGAGATTGATTTAGTCTCGGAGCAACGAGATTTTGACGACATGCAGTTATCATGAAAAAAAAAAGAATTGACTTCTGATTAATTCTGACAATTTTGACAACCCATCTCTAGCCTTTTCTATCTTATCTATCTATTTATCTATGAATCTATTTTTCAGTCTATGTCGGTCTCTCTCTCTCTCTCTCTCTCTCTCTCTCTCTATATATATATATATATATATATATATATATATATATATATATATATATATATACATAATCAAATCTGTCTCTTTCTCTATTTTACTTTCTCTCCAAATATATAACTATATATATATATATATATATATATATATATATATATATATATATATATATATATGACTATATATATATATATATAGTCATATATATATATATATATATATATGCAAAAAGTGTGGTTCCAAATGCAATAAGCGCCATTTGAAAGATAAATGTTTTTAATTAGTTTAAAAATTCAATTTCAGCATTATTTTATATAAATATGTGTGTATGTGTGTGTATGTGTGTGTGTGCATGTGTGTGTGTGTGTGTTTCCAGTGTATTAGGCTTCAATGAGATGAAAAGTTCAAATTAGGAATTCGATTTATAAATTAATTGAATATGTATATTCGGTCTCCGTCAAGGTTAGTGATGGAAGTAACAGCTTTTTCCTTAACGCTAATGCCTGGGCAGATCAAGAATTTTTTTTTAAAACTGTTTGGCCAATAGCAACCTATACTTTGACAATCATCGTGGCATGTCAATGACGAGACATTTGGTCACGATATCTCTTGAAATGACGAAGCTGAGGGATGATTGGTTTCATGCTTTCCCAAATGACATTAGATCGATGTGAACGGAAACGATTTAACCAAATACAGGCATATCTCATTATACATGATTTAATTGGTTTTTTCCTTCTTTTGAAAAAAAAAATGTCATTCATTTTTCACCCAATTCTGGTGTGTCATTTTCTTGAAATTATTCAAAAAGCAAGAAAATATCAAGAATTGTACGAAATCAATTTGAAGTAAATGTGCTTCGTAGCTGTGTGGTAGGAGATCTTCGGTAAAGGTACGCATACTTGAATGAGATTAAACAGTTTTGCCCTTCTTTAAAAAATAAAAAGATAACCTAGAAAATTAGAGTTTATTAGCTTTCCTTTTCACGATTAAGTTGGATTAAGTATGTATACTATAAAAGACCAAATAAATTAAGATTTCACTTATTTTCTTTCGTCTCTCAGATATTCATGTCATTTGTACTGAAAAAGAAAAAAAAAACAACTTCGAGGACATGTGGCAATAACCTTGATCCATACCTAAATAATCCTGTCATTTTTTACGGGTACTATTCTAATACTATTATACGAGTGATAGAAACGATGAGAAGATGAGTATTTTTTTTTCTTTCCTGCGTGTTTTAACCCACTTGAATTTTGCCTCTCATTCAGCGTATTCACTTTTTCAATGTCTCTTTAAGTGCTGACTAAGTGTGCGTTAAAATATCTCTTGGTCAGGTTTCCCCCAGTCAACCGTTCAAATTCCGCGAGACGCCACCATTACTGCCGACGACGACCCCCATCTCGTCTATTTGTCTCCGTCGTGTCTTGTTACTTCTCCCGCCCCCGGTCCATTCCACAGTGAGTCGTCAAAAAGCGATGCCATCTTCGCGTCTTTTACTTCCTTCCTGCAATTTCAGAAAGGAGAAATCGTCAGGGATCATCTCGACTAACTTCGAAGTAGTTGCTTCGGTTCAGTTCAACAAGAAAGACGGAGAAGTCCCGTGGGAAAGAACACGCAAATGTCGAGACGATAGACCTTGTTTCGAGGAGGGTTCTAACTGGAGTTCTTAGAGACTTAGATAGGAAGATGTATAAGATTAAAAACAGATATATGTAGATACCACCTCTCTCTCTTCTCTTCTCTTCTGTCTGTCTGTCTGTCCGTCTCTCTCTCTCTCTCTCTCTCTCTCTCTATCTATCTATCTATCTATCTATCTATCTATCTATCTATCAATCTATCTCTCTGTCTCGTTCAAAACAGGGTATTTAAAAGATCTTGTACAGATTTTTTTTTAAATCAAAACTCACTTAATTGCGAATAAGCTTGAAACAAATTTGTTGAGGGGATTCCATAAGTATATATATATATATATATATATATATATATATATATATATATATATATATATATATATATATATATATATATATATAAAAAGTTGTAATGTATGTATGTATTTGTGTATGTTTTCATTATCATAAATCCCGAATTACGCACCCGAGATGAAATAAACCATAATCGAATTCAGCACGTCTCAATCTATGATCAGCACACTCTTTTTGGCCGATATCAGGAAAAATAGATATTTCATAGATTTTATCGTATATATATATATATATATATATATATATATATATATATATATATATATATATATATATATATATATCAACTCCATTGTCACGATCTTCCTAATCATGCCTATAGTCTATCAATGCTATGGGGAAAGATAGAAGTCATGAGGAGTCAAATCAGGACTGTAAGGGGGCTAATAGACCCGAGTGATGCAATGCCTTGCAGGAATAGACACTTTCAATCATTGTAAACACACTGTACACACACGCATTCAATGGCATCTCACTGCAAACTGAGCGACCCCCTGAGGGAGTGTCTGATTTTGCAAAGTAAGATACTGATGGGTAGCAGAGTTTTATCAAGGTGGCGCAACCGCTCCTCGAGATATTCCGAATGGTTGGATACTCTCCAGACATATCTTGTATATTCAACAAAAGTGCCGTTTTGATACAGTACGGATTCGGTATTGCTATACAAATTGATGTAATTAAGTATAATCTGATAAAAAAAACACGTTAAATCCTAACGATGCGTGTTGGGGATGATCAGTTAAAATGGGAAAGGTGATGATCAATGAATAAGTTACAGCTCACGCCTTTTGCTACTTCAATATATAGTTCGAATCTATAAAAAAAATGGATAATTTAGCATAAATTTGTATTGTAAAACTTCCCCTTCAAGAACCTCTTCTGGAGGAATTTTGAAAAAAAAATCGTTTTTCTTAGACAGAGTAAATGCTTAAATTTTCAGCCATCTAGCTCCATCTGTGTGGCCTCCACATTCATACATACATGCAAAACAGGCGAGCTGGACCAACCTGGAAACTGAAAAAACCTATGTTGACAGTTTTGGTTGACAGTTTCAAATTTTGGAACGAAATAACCGCACTAATCAAGGCTTTGCTCCAGACTTTCATTGACTCACACTACGTTGATTTATAAATCCAAATATGTACATCTCTATATATACAAATACTTATGTATTCCAATGAACGGTGCAGTGGGCGGCTTTTCTTTGATCTTTACTTATGTTCGACGCTATGGCACCAACTTTTCTCTTTCATCTGCAGAGAGTTTTTGTAAATAATACAACGATTAAGCTCACAATTCGACAGTCAAATACTCACGAGGTCACGTAGTCGTAGAAACCAGGATTACTTTGTACACACGCACACATACACACACACACACACACACACACACACAAATACGAATATATATATATATATATATATATATATATATATATATATATATATATATATATATTGGAGTGCAGATCTGCTACACAGACATGTTTATGTTTCTTCCCTGTTTGGGCTTCTTCAACTTAATGTAGAGTGAATCCTAACTCAATTATGGTTTTGGCTCTACTCTAAATTAAGTTGATGTTTAATGTTAAATGTATCGAGCACTTTTTGGAATAAACCCGTCATACATCGGATACTGTATTATATTATATTACATTGCATCTGTTATTTCTATTGTGTAATATATATATATATATATATATATATATATATATAGAGAGAGAGAGAGAGAGAGAGAGAGAGATGGATAGATAGATATAGATATATATTTGAACAAAGTTTTATTGAAATTTAATTCATTACAATGATTAACCAGTTTCCATACG
>OY735240.1:35440013-35472513 GCA_963457665.1 Thysanoteuthis rhombus | reverse complement strand
AGGAGGGGGCAAAAATGTTTCTTGTTGACATAATAAGAGAATATTTGAATTTTCAGCCCTCTGGCTCAGTTGGTGCGGTATGTATACGTGGTACAAAATATATACATATCCAGCCAACCAGATGAACCAATATTTGTCCGATTCCCTACGAGAACAGAGTGTGACATAAGGTCAGCTTAATGAAGAAATACTACTAAAGTAAACGTGGGTATCGGCTGTCAGCAAAATTTCTCTTTAGTCCTCACAACTATTGTCGCAAGGACATCAGTGCGCAGGTCTGTAGTTCTTGGTACAAATTCTGAGCCCCTTAGACTTCAGAGCAATACCAGGCCTCATGAGGCTAAGCTCCAATCGGCTATGGAACCACATCCTACTCCAAATTAAGCCATTCGACAAGAAATAAAACCGTCTTTTACTCCGACCAACATTTGATAAGAATGTCTCATTCTCATGTCCTTTTTTTCCACTAATCTTTTCAACCAGTACAACTGCTGAACTTGGACGTTTTTTTAGGTGCATCTCAATAAGACACTTTTCAGTCTGCTGTCGCTTCCAGTTATGTTAAACAATGGGAATAGGAAGAGAGGGGGCTACGCGATTTATCTATTCACTTATTTACTATTACGATGTCGGAAAAGAATGTGATGTCATTAAAAGAACATTCATTTTATCAAATCCCAGAATATAAAAAGCGTTTATTTCCAAGAGACACTTCTAGGTCCCTATTTTGTTAAATATAAGTTTTCTCGGTCGTATCATGTTGGATTGATATGAAACTTGGTCCAGACTTTCGGATCAACCATCCTCGTCTTGTTATTCTTCCTAATTTTCATCCTCTTCCTTTTGCTACTGCAGCCAAGACTGGTTATGTTTAATATCAATGAAATGAAGACACTCGGGTGAACTATCCTCATTTGTCTAATTTCCCCTTCCTGATAATAAAATCAGAACCACAACTAACACTACTATTGCTGTATGTGGTACAATTTCTTTTATTACACAATTGGAAAGTGGCAGTACTTTCTAAATCTTTGCAGTTTTTCGTCTCTTTCTATCACATATTATTGAAAATTTCGATGCAAAAACTATACCTGCCATTTCTTAATACCATAAGTTCTCAGAAGCTAATGAAAAATGTGGCAGGGAACAGCAAGGTGTTTCTTCATGTCTCAGTGTATCAGTGAAAAAAACAAGAGTCTGAGACATCATAAAATCCATCATTAAACTCCAATGACCATGGGCTGTTCATGTTGCAAGAATGGCAGTATCCAATGGACATCACGACCCACAACATGGATCTCCAGAGATGGAGAGACGAACTAGACAAGTTCAGAAAATAACGGCTCCTCAACGCCCATAGATAGATCTGGCGAACCCTTGGGAAGGTCTCTGCCCAATGACTGACAGGGATGAAGTATCATCATCATCATCAGTCTCTAAACGTCCGTCATTGGACATTGACCTTCCCCAGGATTCGCCACTCTCCTTTATCGTGGGCGTCGCAGCGCCAGTATTTTCTGAATTTGTCTAGTTCATTTCTCCATAATGTATTCTGTCGGCCTCGATTGCACATGTGAACTCGGAGGATCTTTGTCACAAGTCATGATGTCCATTGGTTGTCAGCCATTCTTGCGACATGGCCAGCCCATTACCATTTGAGTATTCTAATGGATTCTATAGTGTCCCTGACTCCTGTCTTCTCCTGGATGAATTGTGAAATACCATCCGTTAAAAAGTTTGCATGGGTGGAGTGTGTAAGTTGATCACCGTTTCAATGATGAGTTCGGTTGTGTGGTCATCGACAGAGCTGGCAGTAGCTGACCATTCCATTTCTTCTGGCATGCACCCAGGGATGGTACATGCCCTGGGGATCTGTGTGCACGAACGATGAAGCTTTGAGGCATTCTCTTGTGCTAGTGAGCCACTCAACTCTCCTCAAAGGATGGAAAGGCCACATTTGTCAATGCAGTGCCATTGTTCTATCCCCGTAGGAGACTTCAGATCATTCACAGCGATACCGCAGTGCTTTATGATGTCATTTTTTCAGTCCTTAGAGTGTTTCTTTGGGTGCACTCTTCTTTTATAGGGGACTTGACGGAGCAAACGGGACCTTTCGAAGCAGTTCACGTCACCCGTCCAGCCTAGCATGGACTTCAAGATAATGATCTCCACGCTGTTGAGACCAGCTTCTGTCCAAGACTTGTCGTTACGCATACTACACTAATTTTCAAACATACATCGTTCGTCTGAAACAATGATCATCCCGAAAGCTACTCCAATTGAAACAGAGGACATCCTTAATCATGAAAATCATTAATATTGAATTTGTTTTTCATTACGGTATGCATATATTTGGCGCTGCCCGGCTGAGATGAAAATAATTTTGACAAATGAACTGTGTAGACAAAAGATGTTTGTCAAAGATGCTTTTTATATTCGTATAGAAACTGAATCTTGAATTTTAGCCAAGATGTCATGAATTTAGACATTGCTTATGTTGATGAAAACTTTTTGTTTGTATCTAATTGGAGAACTAATTCAGAGTATGAAAATAACATATTACTTATTAAATATATTACAGCAAAATTAGAAAAGCATCAACCACCTAGGTTTCTTCAGTTTTCAAGCTGGTCTGGTTGGCTAGCTTTGTATGTATATATTGCACGTACAAGTCACGCCAATGAAGAGCGTTCAAACATTTACTCCTTATTATGTCTTGAAAAAAATGCTTTATTTTTTTTTCACTCAACCCACTCTTAGTTTTTTGTTGGTTGGTCAATTTCTGTCCAATGTAAGTTTCTGCTGAATTGGTCCCTCAATTTATATCCGGCAAGAGTCACGCTCACTTCTTTTTGTTTTCTTTTTTTTTATATATATTTTGACTCTTTAAGTGATCACTGCCCTACAAAAGGCCAGAGATGAATCCATTAATCACCATTTTTTCATTTTTCAATTGATCACCCTAATACTGCATGCTGGCAAAGCTTATTGAACACTAACGTATTCTATGGAGAGAACAACCAGATCTGTCTCCCTGAAGATTTCGTTCACCTTGTTCTGGGCTATACTGTAACTTACCAGACTTTGGGATATTTTGTGTTTGCTATAATAACGAGCCATAAGGTTTAACAGCATCGAGTTTAAACTCCAGCTAGAGCTGTTTATGTTCAGTACACACTAATAGAATTGGGAAAGTCATGAATCCACCTCTCCCCCTCTTGCTGTGAATGAATAATCAGGACTGTCTGAGCTCAATATTTAAAACCAGCTATGTCGTTCTCAAACTAAGAACCATATAATGTACTTACTTAACATCATATAGAGAGATCACGACAGTGCATTATGCTAATGAGAGAAAAAAACCGGAATCAGATATATCATAAAATCCATTAGAAAGTTCAGATGGCAACGGACAGGCCATGTAGCAAGAATGTCAGACAACCGTTGGACATGACATCTCGCAAAGTAGATACCTTTGGGTTATATACAAGATTATGGCCAGCTAAAAATCAGATAACATGGCGATTAAGATGAGTTCAGAAAATATTAGCTTACAATAGAACTTAGCCACCCCTTTGGTTATTTTGAGTTTGCCGTAAGATAGAGGGTCTGCCCTAACTAAGGTGATTACATTTACCAGTTGTCGGTGTATTATGTTCAAGTACACTCCTGATTATTGACCAAAAAGTAAATTTATGATATACCTCATGTACCAATCATCGTAGCTCAGCGGTAGAGTGCTCTCTTCCATTTCGTTAGGTCATGATTAAATCCCTGACTATGTCATACCAAAGATTTCAAAATAATACTCAATACCTCTCCGCCTGACAGAAGGGGTTGGTGATGCTCTTTTTCCCTTCAACCATGATCAACTATCAGTAATTTCGTAATCTCTCTACCTTTTACAGCTTTTACGCTGTCTTCAATTTAGGAATGGCTAGTCTTGTATTGGTATTAACTACCACAACTGCTTGGAATGCTGAACACGCAGTTTTTGATCCGCTACTCTTTTGATAAGAGCTTAGCTCTGGTGAGAGGTAACTGAAGCCTGGAACTGCTTTCGGACACTGTCTTGGTGATGTATGAAAAGCTTGTTAATCATTATTTTACCCCAGAAACTCGAAATATTTATTGATTGAAGACATAAAATTTATTTTGTCGGAATGAAAGTTCAACTTGGATCCTCCTGGTTCGGTATTTTTAGATCAAGTCGGTTATCATTTGAAGTTATTCGTTGATCAATGCCTTTATTGTAAGGCTTTTTTTACGATACACGTTTAAATTTGATAATTTAGCTCATTTATCAACATATATGTTAGTGAATATAAAGCTTAATAGGTTTGTCTACGCTTGTAATATTTGTGGGTTGGGGGAATGATATCTTTCAGATGAGACCATGCCCCTTTTATTGTGCATTTGTCTCCAATGTATGCTTTCTTAGATGGAGACGTTTTCTCATTTTCTCATTAACCAAAAACGTAGAGCTCATAGAAAAACCGAACTCATTAAACCAGCAAATGGTCAACACATCGATGACGTACAAGAGGGGAGTCAGAGCCAATACAGCAAGGCACCAGTATCGTTGAAGGTATAGCCAGATATAGGCTGAAGACAACGTCGGAGAATCTTACGGATTCCAGTCCATTCATTGTCCTTCCTTTAAAATAGTCGTAGTTCAAGGCTAGAAAGCCTAATATGAACTACTGCTTCATATATAGCTGAGGGGGAAGAGATGGATTCATATCTCTCTGGAGGGTATTAATGTAAAGTTAATACATGAGTTTCAAGTCGGCTCACTGATCCAATTGTCTTTGCTGTTTACTGTTACTCCACTCATACCCTGACAACGTCGTCTCACATTTCGATAGTTTGTTTTTTTTTAAAGAAATTTTACTGATTCAAATAGTTTGAATTTGATTTATAAATATTTAATAGCGTCAACTGCTACAGTTAAAAGTCTTGGAAAAATCTCGCCCGGAGATGAGATTTGACTCAAGACGTTGGCGATAATTAGAAATGTAAAGGAAAAAAAAAATAATTCAATTTCTTTTCTGATTGCAATTCACCAAAACAACATTTTAATTTTTTTGTGCTTAATTTTTTATTTTTGTCACTGGGTTTGATTTTGACCAATTTTTCACAGTTAATGATGTTGCTTGCCATCCTAATCAATTTAAGACTTTTCGGAGGAAAAAAATTGTACAGACACGAACTTTTATGTGTATCCTTATAGAAATGATATCAAATAGATTTTTTAGTTTTTAAATTCAGGTTAATTTACAATAAATTTTTATAGAAAAAGACCAATGTATTTCTATAGTAAAATCCTTGACAATGCAATTTCTCAAGTACAAAACTATAAGCTAATACAGTACTTATTGTAAAAAATCATTAGTAATCTAATTTCTTTAGTAAGAATCATAGGTATTTACAATTTCAATAATATATTATTTGCAATGCAATTGCTATAGCAGAAATATCTCACAGTACAATTTCTATCATAGAATTATTGGCAATACAATTTCTATAATAGAAAAACATTGACACATGCAATTTCTATAGTAGAAATCGTTGGTATATGTGATTTCTAGAGTAGAAATCATTAGCCAATGCAAATTCGAAAAAAGAAAGAAATAAGAAAGAAAGAATGAAGAGAAAAAGGAAGAGAGGAAGGAAGAAAGAAAGAGTGGAAGACAATACTTAGGAGAGGGTGAAAGAAGGATAGAAGCAAATGATTTAATTGGCATCAAAACACGGGCCAAAAAGGCAGAATAATGAATTTGCACACAAACAATAAATAGAAAAAAAAATTATCAGGATAAAAAGAAGAGAAAGTAGTTACGAAAAAGTGAAAAAAAAAACAACAAAAAAACAATCAACAAAAGACTCTGATTGCTCTTTTGCATATCAAGATTCGGTTGGGAGTGAGTTAAAAATCCTGTGAGTGTTCACACAGACTTAGTGGTAGAACACAGGGGGAAATGACCAGGATTTTGCTGTTCAAGCAGACCATAGGGTGAAGCTAAAATAGGATAAAAAAAAGCTGGATAAGTATCTAAACCTTGCCAAAGAGCTGTAGAAGTTGTGGAATTTGAAGGCAGCAGTCGTGCCAGTTGTTGTCGGAGCCCTTGGAACGTTTTTCAAGAATAGAGAAAAGCTGAAAGAACGAGGAAATCAAGGGAGAACCGATGCTATCCAGATGACAGCACTACCGCAATCGGACAGAATACTAAGCTGAGTCCTGGAGTATTAAGGATATGCTGTTGACAGTGGGGACCACTAGCCACTGCAAGTATGAAAATAGTGTCCGTACATAACATAAATGAATCACCGTAGCCTACGTGTGTACCTCAACTAATCATCTAAGAAAATTTATCTAAAATCATCTAAAATATTTATTCTAACACTATCTGAAAAAAATGCCAACACGAGATTTGGACTTTGTTAGCCAAAAAGTACCATAGAGACTTGAAAGTCTTCTCTGAAGAAAATATATATTGAATGGTACCTAGTGGTGTACTCTAACATTTTCAAGGTTGTAACCCCAAAAAAGTGAACATGGGCGTCCAGACACACACGCGAGGACACCCAACGAGAGAATTATCTGTAACCCTTTTGGGTGGTTGGTCGCAATGGGTATTTGTGGGGTAACGGTTGGGTTAAAAGTAATTATTTGGCTGTTGTATTACCAGCAGCTGTTTAGCTCAGTTGTAAGAGCATCGCTACGTTGAGGTAGCTACCCTATCGGCGGCAGGGTCAATAACCACAGCAGCCTTTTTTTCTTTAATTGTAAATTCTATTCATGTTTTCCAAATTGAATGATACATTAACCGTGTAACGACGGGAGATCAGTTCAAATAAGTTTCTATACAATATAACGCTAATTATGATTCATATGTGAGTGAGTGTATTTATGTGTGTGTGTGTGTATGTGTGTGTGTGTGTATGTGTGTGTGTGTGCGTATGTGTATATGTGTGTGTGTATAGGTTTCCTCTGCTATTCTAAAATAGTGCAAAGAGAGAAGAATCGGTAGCCCACTTGGCTGGTTGGTCTGGCAGACAATTTGTGAGACAACTATTACTACTAATACTAATAATGATGCTAACACGAATACTACAACTACTACTGGAACAACTATTATTATTATTTTTATTATTATTAATATCATCATTATTATTATTATTATCAATAATGATAATAACAATGAAGGAAGGGGAGGAGTGATGAAAAAGAAGAAAAAAGACGAAGGTGTAGAGTGGGGAGACGAAAAAAGAATAGGAAACGAGTGAAAGAAAGAACAATGTGGGAGAGAATAAGCGAAAGAGAAAATGAAAGAAGGAAAAGGAGAAGGGAAAAGAATTAAGGAGAGGGTGAAGGAATGAGATTATGTAGCAGGAAAAGTGAAAGAAAAAAGAAGACGAATGCTGAAAAGAATGGAAAGAATGAAGGAAGGAAGAATTACAAGGTATAGAAGTCAATGAATGGAGATGGGAGGGAAGGGGGGAACAGAAAGAAAGGGAGAAATTGATAGAGAGAGAGAGAGAGAGAGAGAGATGAAGAGATAGAGCACGAAGAGAGAGAAACTAAAGAAAATAAGATTTTTTAAAATCAAGGGAAGAAGAAGAAGAAGAAAAAGAAAAAGAAGAAGAAGAACAACAACAACAACATTAACAATAACAACAAAAACCAGAAGAAGAACAAGATTATTAGCTCAATGTACTCTACGACCTTTCTCCTCCACACTTATCAACGTGGGGAAACAAGTTTGTATTAAGAAGGAGAGTAAAAAAAGAGGCGTTACATCAAAATAGTATAACTAAACGGAAACAACACGCGTTCTTCAACGTGTGTCTGTTTCGTTGAGATAACCGTGTCGACTTCTGATTATACATGTGCATAAATTATGTGATTATGTTCTGGCGAAGGAAGGTCTTTACTTTTGAATTTTGCGCGTGAATGGACGTAGCGTCGTGCGTGAATATTAAGGGCCGTCAACCGAAAACTGCCGCCAAAACTGTCAACAAAGGTTTCTTCTTTTAAAGTTGGGGCGACTGGCCGGCTTGTTGGTTGGCCGGCTGGCCGAACGGCTGGCAATGTATACATGTATCGGGCGTATGGGTCGTACTAATGAGGCCAGGGGACTGAGAATTTAAATATTTACTCTCTCTCTCTCTCTCTCTCTCTCTATATATATATATATATATATATATATATATATATATATATATATATAGACTTTTTCCCATCCCAAAAGAGGGTTTCAATAGAGAGTTCAATTCCTTTATGTCCAGTATCATTCAGGCTGCTTCAAGTTTTTAGTGATCACACACAGAACAAAAGGCGGGTAAAGTAACTCATTCCTCGATTGTCCCATTTTCCAATTTTCTTAATTGATCACCCCGATATGACATGCTCCGAGTGGGACAGTTGTACTATCTTGTGATAATGTGTGTGTGCTTGTGTGTGTGTGTGCATGTGTGAGTAAATACATGTGATGATCATCTGGTGACGAATTACCCCGGCAAAGCTTTTGGATTTTACACGTGAATGGTCGAAGCATCATGTGTGAATATTTTATAACTTTTTTTTTTTAATGATTCATGCGTTCGAATTAAGAAAGCGTGGGGTTCATTGTATAAAGACATCTGGGTAGATCCTTTGAAGATGGGAAATTACGCGTGTATGTTATGGGTAATTATGCATCTGTTAGAAGGTAATCCGGAAAAATCCAACCATTTTGAATATATCAAGAACCGGTAACGTGGCCTTGATTCATCTTGGCAATCGATTACAGGGGGGAGACCTGCTGTGCATGTGTGAGCAGATTTCCTATTGGATTACACAGTCGACAGCGAGACGCTATTGTTTGCGCTTGTGTGAGATGTAACCCTCGGATTCACGATGACCAAGTCATTGTTCGTGTCCCTTACAGGCTTTTTGTTAAATCATCACATCTCACAGGTCTCTGAGCTCCCCTAAAGTCTAGCTTTAGCTCTGTAATAGTCCATTCTCCTCAAAGAGATCTCAGGCCGTTAAGAGGTTTAACAGAATGCAATGAGGCTGCAAGAAGCGATCACGAAAGAGGACTGTACAGTCGATAGTGCTGGGGTTAATGTTTGTGATCACGATGATATAGAAGGAGAGATAAATTTGAACAAACTGGAATGGATAGATAGATAGATAGATAGATAGATAGATAGATAGATACATACATACATACATACATACATACATACATACATACATACATACATATATATACACACATATTAACAAACTGAAATAGATAGATAAATGAATGTGATTAAAGTGAGATAGATAGATAGATAGATGGATATGTGGATAAATAGATATGAATAGACTGAAATAGATTGATAGATAGATAGATAGATAGATAGATAGATAGATAGATATGAAGAGAATGTGATAGATAGATAGATAGATAGATAGATAGATAGATAGATAGATAGATAGATAGATAGATAGATAGATATGAACAGATGGTGATAGATAGATAGATAGATACATACATACATACATACATATGAAGAGACTGAGATAGATAGATAGATAGATAGATAGATAGATAGATAGATAGATAGATAGATAGATAGATAGATATGAACAGACTGAGATAGATAGATGGATAGATATGAGTAGGATGAGATAGATAGATAGATAGATAGATAGATAAAAGGCAACAAAGCAGCCAGTGAGAACTTATGGTACACATGTTACTAGTGATTCGTCGTGGGTTTTCTAGGTGAAACGCGATGGGCTTTAAAAAAAAATTGCTTAATTTCATGATCCAACTTCTGGTAGAATATTTTGGAATTTCGAGTTATGTTTTATATCAAACTTAGTTTTATAAATATATTAGAAAGATAGTCTGTTTATCTAAAAGCATTTATCTAAAATTGAAATGCGAGTATACATTTAAGTGACAATCTGAAAACAAGATATAGAAAAAAAATCAACACACAAGGTCACCATCTCTGGTGTAGAAAGCTAGAAGCATTGGTAGATATGGCCTGGCTGCCGGTGAGAGACGAAAACGGACTAAATAGAATTTGGTTTAGACAAGAATAGATAATACCAGACTAGACATAAGAAGATTATATATATATATATATATATATATATATATATATATATATATATGTATATATAATATATATGTATATATATATGCACACACACATATATATATATATATATGTGTGTGTGTGTATATATATATACATATATATATATATATATATATATATATGTGTGTATATATATATATATATATATGTGTGTGTATATATATATATATATATATATATATATATATATATATATATATATATATATATATATATATATGTATGTATGTATGTATCCTTAGTTGCCGTAGTTCGTGCCAGTACCTGAAGTAATGATAAAAAAAAAATGTCTAAACTTATCAAAAGAAATGAATTCTCTTATATCTATGATCATCTACAAAAGTTAATCTTTTATCTAAAATTATCCAAAAAAATAGATCTCTTATCTAAAATTATCTCAGAAAATAGATCTCTTATCTAAAATAATCTATGAAAATAGATCTTTTATCTATAATTATCGTGGAAAATAGATATTTTTTATCTAAAATAGTCTACAAAAATAGATCTCTCATCTGAAATTATCTTAGAAAATAGATCTTTATCTAAAATAATCTAAAAAAATAGATTTTTTTTATCCATAATTAACAACAAAAAATAGATCTTTTATCTGAAATTATCTACATAAAAATAGATATTTATCTAAAATTATCTACATGAAAGTAGATCTTTTATGCAAAAATATACGCAAAAAATTAGATATTTTATCTAATATGATCTACAAGAAATACCCGGATTGGGCTATTTCTGGTTCCAAATTGACCATCGGGACAAAAAGAAAACGCTTTTTCGAAAAAAACAAAACATCGTTATCAGATTGTACCTAGTAGTTTACAAATCTTACTTTGCCCCAAAAATGTGACCAGGAGTGCCAGTACACCCCCATACACACTCGCACGCACATACATAGGCACATGGATAGACAAAGACTCCCAAAGAGAGAAGAATCTGTAGCCAACTTGGTTGGTCGATTGGTTTATTTGTGGTGCTACGGTGATTCCATAGATATATTTGGATAGGCTGCCAAAGAGAGAAAGAATGCGAGATGAACTGACTAGTCTTTGATTTAGACGAAACCAGATAATGCAAAAGTTAAATCATCAGAAGATTATTCATATATGTGTGTATGCACGATTCTATCTCTCTGTATGCACCAACCTATATCTACACGCGAAAGCATAAACCCCTATATCAATATATTTACAAGTTTTGTATTTTGCCTGTGTGTTTACAGAGGACTAGACATCCCAGAGAAAAATTAAAGGCATATTCGTAATCAGCATGTCTTGGTCTGCCAATGGCACACATCAAATTATGAAAGATAATCGCTACAACTGAGTACATAAATACCAGTCAATTCATAAGGGCACATTTGTCAACAAGTCTCAATTTAAGGCCCAAAATATCTGTCATTTTGAGATTAACCCCTTCCTTATTCCTATTCCCTCGGGTAATGCCAGGTACTCGAACTAGATTATAACGAATCCTTATGTGATAGTATAACTGACAAGAAATGGAGAATTCACATAAGATTCCCAATACGTACGTATCCGTCATTTCTGTAATTTTATGGCTTCCCAGTTTCACTAATAGTGAAATAATGGTTTACAAGTTTAGGATACTAACCATTACGACATTAGTGTCAAACTAAGCAGTGTACACACAGTATATTCTGAAGCAGAATTCAATTTTACATGATTAGTCTAGTTTGATTTACGGTTACCGTGACATATCCAGCGTAATTTGACAGTTACCCCTTCGGGGAAAGGACCCTCAATCTTAGTCCTTGGTGCTTAACGGAGAAGCATTGAGTAACATTTTAAAAACCTTTTGTGCGATTTGGCGATGAATCAAACCCCGGCCTACCGAACTAGAGGCGAACACTCTACCACTAATCAGTCTCTATATCAATGCATTTTCAATAAATCCTAGTGAGTAAACATGGCTGACAAGAAAGAAGGTATTTACATTGAATATTCACGATACGTTCCTATTTCCCCGTCCCTTCATTTTGCAAAAAATATTTACAAACACCAATATCACGTTTTGCAAATATGTCAATACGATAGCGTGTGTGAGAAGAAAAAAACAAAGTTACAAACGAACGGGATCTCGTCGTCTTTTATCGAAGTCACGTCTTAACGAGATCATCCTGACTTTTTTCGTCTTCTGAAAGACTTATCGGTGGATAAATATTAATCAAGCATTTGCACACACTTGCACCCGCTTGCATACTCACACACACACACATACACACACACATACACACACATATATATATATATAATAATAATAATATATATATATATATATATATATATATATATGTGTATATATATATTCCAGTTTTTTTTTTTTTGTGATCTATGGGTCGACTTCACAAAATTTTATTCATTTATCCTTCGTTTGATTTATGTTATTTTCAGATTTTTCACTCGTTTCAAATTTAATTCATTCTTTCCTTAACTATTCATTTTTGTATCACACGTACAAGGTGGTAAATCAAATTTACAATGTGTGTTTATGCTAAATTTGATCCTTAGTTTCTGACTGGCTGCGTTCGAGTTTGATTTTTAAAAATTCGAACTTTTTCAGTTATCACAGTTCAACAATATATAGAGAAAAGTAATTTATTCATAAATAATCCCTTTTTCGATTGATCACCCCAACGTAGTATGCTGCCACCAGACATCCATCACGTGACGGTTTCTACTGAGTGAGTAACCAAAACTGTTTTCTTCCTTTGTCGATATCCAGAATTCACTTATTCATTTAAATCTTTTTTTTTAGTTCCGTTCATGGTTCAGAAACATTAGAAATCAAAAGCCAGAACTGTCAATTTTTTCTCTTCAGTTTCTAAGTGGGTCTTGCTGACTGGCTATCTATTTCTGTATATATGTTGAACATGAACGGATGAAGATTCAAACATTCACTCGATACTAAGTTTAGAGAAATGTTTTTTTTTTTTTTTTCAACGACTCCACCTCTAATTGGTTATTAGTGAGTGTTCAGTTTACAATCTAAATGTATGCTAAATTCGTCACTCTCTTACCCAAGGCTTCTCGTTTTTAATTCTTTTTTTTCTTCAGACATCCTTCACACCCACTTTGTTTTTCTTTCCCTTCTTTTTATTCTCTTTCTGCTTCCTAATCTCCTCTTGACCTTTCTCGTTTTCTTCTTCTTCTTCTTCTTTTTCTTTTTCTTCTTTTTCTTTTTCTTCTTCTTCTTCTTTTTCTTTTTCTTCTTTTTCTTCTTTTTCTTTTTCTTCTTTTCAAATTCAGTTCTACCGATGATTTTTTAATAATATTTTTTCTGCGTTTATCGTATACCCTAACGCACTAACATATAGGAACGCCCTTCGCCCCCAGAGAGACACACACACATTCAAAAGGAATTCAAACACTCCAAACACACACACACACACACACACACGTGTACACGTATGTATACATACTGGTATGTATCCGTCTTAGTCAATATATAATCTATAAATATGGAGTCAGTATATTTATGTAAGCAGATCAAAGGATGTGTTTTTTTTCCTTCTGTCATTAACTCGAAACTCTTGTATATACATAAGAAATGTTGCCAAGGAAACACCGTAGATCAATTTTGCTTCTTATCAATGCGAATGGTAGCATTGGCTATGGAATTTTTCTTATGTTTATCTACATTCGAGATATATGTACTCACATGTACACAGAGAAATATCTCTCATCCCTTTTTAAATCTTTCCTTCTCTTCTCCTCTCAATCTGTCTCTCTCCTTTCCTCTTTCCCTCCCTATATACACACACACTTATATATATATGTGTGTGTGTGTGTGTGTTTATCTATCAGAATGGAATGACAATTTGTGAGACCGTGTTTTTGTACGAATGAGATTCCTTTAGTTTATAACAACGTTTCGCCAGCTCATTCTGGCTTCTCCCACGAAAGAATAAAGAGGAACTGGAGAAGCGTCGTAATAAACTAAATAAATCTCATTTATACAAAACGTGGTCTTATGAACTGTCTTTCCACCCTAATATTGTCGGATAAATCATAATCCAGAAAACTCCCAGACACACAGAATCACATCGCATAAACTTGCGATGTATAAACTATATTTTTTATATAACTATGCGCAGACACCTATCAGCTCGACAAATATACACATACAACTAAAACTCTGGACAAATAGATAAGAATTGATAGTCAGATATGAATTAACGTAGCTATTTTCAATATAATCACCTTCATTACTCAGCTTTAGAAACCCTCACCATGATTTTTATTTACAACTAAAATGGTATTATAAATGAACAAAACAAGACAAATATAGATAATGCTAATATCAAGTAGTTGAAAAAAATCGTTTAAATCGTTAAAAATCGTTTAAATTTGAAAAAACTCGAATAAATATTATCGTTGGTTACAATTAAACTGAAATAGCTCTTAGAACAACCCCTTGCTCTAGGAATCGGTCATTCGTTAGAATCTCTACAATTATCTTGATACAATTCCCTGGGGCCACTTTTACTGATCGTTTTAAACCCTAACGGTGAATAATTTCTCTAGTACGAAGAGAAATTATAGGGTGTTAAAATACGTGAAAAATCCCTGGAATGAAAGAGTGGTGTCCATAGCAAAAGAAAGACAAAATGATCGTACAGGTTTCTTTTGGTCTTCCAGGGAAAGCGGAGGTAAGTCTGAGATATCGTTCGTACACATACACAGTAGTAATAACTCGAACCGTTAGGCCTTTGCAAATTTTCAAACCGAATTGGATAATTGTAGAATACGATCATCAACATAATCATCATCATCATCATATTCAACATCATCATCATCAGTCTTTTAACATTCGTCGTTGGACATACACCTTCCTCAGAATTCACCACATTTCCTTATCATGGGCGTCACGGAGCCAGCATTTCCTGAATCTGTTTAGTTCATCTCTCCATCTTGTATTCTGTCGGCCTCCGTTTCCCATGTGATCACTGGGTATCCATGTTGTGAGTCTTGATGTCCACCGGTTGTCTTTCATTCTTGCAACGTGGCCTGCCCAATGCCATCTGAGTTTTTTTAATCGTTTCTATGATGTCTCGGACTCCCGTTTTCTTCCTGATGTACTGTGCTGTCTTGTGATCTCTCCATATAAGATTGAACATGATTCTCTCATGTGAACGTTGCATGGTTCTAAGCTTACAGGTTTGTCTCTTGGTTAGGTTCCATGTTTCAGCTCCATAAGTGACTATCAGAAGGATGCATAAGGAAATAAATTGGCTGTTTATTTCCAGAATCCACAGAAAACATGATACGGCCGTTGGCTGACGAGTTCAAGAGGCATGAAATGTCTACATTTACCGGGTAAATATCCTCGGTAAATATATATATATATATATATATATATATATATATATATATATATATATATATATTTCGGGCATTTTCAGACTTTTGGTCTCCTTCTCTATCTGAAGAAACTCGAAAAAGCAGAAACACAAGCATGCCTGCGTAGTGAATCTACTATTTCATCATGTTTAAAACTCTTCTCTAAGTTTTGTATCGAGCGCTTTTATGAAATAAACCCATCCCAAATCGCGTATTGGACTACACATTTGTTTTTCTTTTCTTTTCTCATACTTTTTGGTAAAAAGCGAAAATAGCATTTTTTCATCTGTTGTAGAAGTAGTGCACACCTTCTTCAATCGTTGCTACACTCCAACCAGTGCAACCTGAGGCGACTGTATCTATCATACCATCGTTAGCATTTTGGGGTCTGGTAACTCTAAAATAATCTCACATATAAATCAATGTTAATTGCTTCGTCACTTCACACCATTTCGACTTGAGAAATATTTTTATTTGAACGCTTCACTTGTGGATAGCTCGGGAATACATTTATGTATACTTTTTTGTGTATACATTTTTCTATACAAACATAATGATCATCGCCCAAGTCGAGAGAAGTAACTAATTCATTGTTCTGCCCTTTTTTCCAATTTTTTCAATTGATTATCCCCAACACACCATATTTTCAAAAGATGTTTTTCACGTCATTGCAAATGATTGAATGAAAGAGGAGATGCAAGGGGCGTAACTCTTAACATTCTGATCGAGACTATTCACGTTCAATTCGCACTAACACCCCTGGGAAAGTCATGAATCCATCCTCCACAGTTGGGCCGACTGGGTTCTTGAACCTTGGTAAGCAACCAATCTCGGAGAAGGGTGACATTAAATTCAAATCTGTAGAGAAAGTAACGGTAAACCCTCCACTATTTTTTCCGGTTGGGTAGGGGGTGATGCACAGTTTGGAACTGTAGAGAAGCCATGACCGCTCACTTTCTACTAAGATTTGGTTCGGCACGCATTTTAGATAAATATCGAGAAGACCAAATCTCGTTCGATGCATCGGTTCCCGTATGAACACCGATCAAGTCAGGCGAGACCGAGCTTGATCAGTACCTATATGGATGATCATCTGGGAATCCCACGTACCGTACGTTACAACAAGACAGTTCTATGACCGTCTCTGTCTATGTTCTGCAACCGAATAACAGATCATCTTGTCAAGACAGGACCGGACTGAACACCCTGTCCCATTCTCATGTACACACTACCCAATAGAGTACACCTGACGGTGTGCTCTCCTAGGAGCCGCTATAGCCGTTTGGTCGAGTGTCAGCGAACATCGTAAAGGGTTATCGAACTGAGAAGAGGTCAAACTGAGCCGTGGGTTGAGTAGTCGTGTATTAATGATAATGAAATTCAAAATCTTTCAAAGATATTTCAACTAATGTTGTTCTGTTAGTTTCAACAATATTTAGGCTTAAGTAGAAACCATTTAAGACTATGAATATTTATTAAACTTAACTTTGTTTAGGAATAGGTTTAATAGGGGAAAATGGGCTTGGAATATTGCGTTAGTGTTCAAACAAATCAAAGTCTTGCCTTCACAGTCAATGATTGAACAACCGTAGCGTCAAAATTTGAAGTCATGTAAAAACAATTCTATGGAAGAATAGATATGATCATAAGAAATTCTGTTTATGACATCACTGACGTTTCCCATTGGGGAGTCATCTAAAATAAAATTTTTAAAATATATAGAGACATCTAGATTTTCACGACCATCAAAATAAGCTTCTTTTTTCCAGTAAGGTTCGTGTGGAGTACTGATGCCAAGTTTCAAATCCATAAACAAAATGGCATGGCCAGGAGCTCTGGAATACAAAAAGAAACGGACACACATACGTACATATAAAAAAGGATAGAATCCTTTGCCATCATCGGTCGCTACGGTTGCTCAATAATTGTAAGTAAAGCAATTTATGACCGATACAGGAAGAAGAAATGAGATTAAAGAAGCAATGCATACTGGTGGACACTAATCCTAAAAGGAAGGGATGCAACTAATACATACTCCTGATAGTCACCTATGGAGCTGGAGCATGGAACCTAATCAAAAAATCATTCCCCGACCTGAGGACCATGCAACGTGCACAGGAAAGAATCATGCTTAACATCAACTGGAGAGATCACAAAACATTACAGTATATAGAGAGTCGGAGATACCATAGAATCCATCGGGAAACTCAGATGGCAATGGGCTGGCCATGCTGCCAGAATTGCAGAAAACCGCTGGGTATCACGAATCACCTTGTGGATCCCTAGGAATCATATGCAAAAATCTAAAAGATGGCGTAACAAACTACACAAGTTCATAAAGTACTGGCTCTGAGACGCCCATGATAGAGAGGTTGGGCGAATCTCGGGGAGGGTCTGTGTAACAACGGAGCCGATACAGATGATGGTGATGTAATAATGTGAGGTAGGGTTCACCCACTATTTGAAAGTAAAGAGTTCTCATGAAACCTTTCGTAAACCGAAATGGTGTGAAGCAAAGAAGCGTTTACTATTAATTTATATAGAAACAAACCTTACGGCAGCAGGTTCAAACCCTACCCCAACTCCTAGTCTAGCAGAAGATGATTCCTGCAACTTTTGTATTTGATAAATGAAAATATGATTTTAAAATACTTTTCAGAATGTATCTATTTATTAGAATGAAAAATGCTCTCACGTATTTGTTACAAAATTTCTCAGAGACATGAAAGTCATGTCAATTTGGCTCAGTCAATAAGAGAATCGCCGTTGGATCAATTGTTGGTGATTTCAAATCACAGTAAGAAAATGTAGAACTATTTTTTATTGGTTTAGTTTCACAAGGTGGTACAGAAAGACGGTGAAGAGTTTTCTCCCTTTGATTAGTTGAGGGTTGTTATTATTGTTGTGGTAGGAAAATGAAATCAACTTCACTTGGACTTGAGTTTGACAAATGAAAAAGCCTTCCTAGATCCAAATACAATGACGATGTTATATTAGGCTGAGTTTTGGGGAGGTTGGGATGGTGGAAGTTAGAGATGACTGAAGGTTAAGAGGGTGGGGAAGAAAAGTGTGTGAGCTGCATCTATAAAAGTTCTCGACGCTATTTTCACTTTCCAGCTCTTCGTAAAAGTAACGTAAAGTGATCATTCGACTCCTAGGGTATAATTGTATTTCCATTAAGCATTCATGCAATAATTGATGGATCCAGAGGTAGTTATACTGGTATTGGAAAAATCTATTATTTGAAAGAATCTGCCCGACTTCCATCTCTGTGATCAGTGCTATCAAGGAGTGCTGACTGGGTACACTACAAAGTGCTTTGGTACGAGTTTAGAAAGAAAAATATTGATGGATAGGAGATCTCTTTCCGATAATTTCCAGTGGCAGCAAAACAACTGCTATATTCATTGTCATTTTTGACAGACAGGCATCAGTGGAAACCACAGACAAATACTTTCACAATCGAAACGGGTTTCTTCAGTTTTCAAGCCGGTCTGTCTGGCCATGTATGTGTGTATGACATGTTCAATCACACCAAAAGGACCACACTGCTGAAACCCCCTTTTTTTAAAATCACAACTTAGTAGGTCATAGGTTCTCGGGTGTTCAGTTTGCAATTTAGCTTTACGCTTTATTGGTCCCCAGTTTATGGTTGCTTGATTTTGGAAAAATCAGAATTTCTAACGATTACTGACCAACAAAAGGTGAGAGAAGTAACTTGTTCATAGTTCACCATTTTTTCTACATTTTTGATTGGTCGCCCCCAATATTAAATGCTGCCGAAAGACATTGGTCAAGTAACAGTTTCTATTGAGTGACTAACCAAACCCGGTTTTCATTTATGTATATCTTCCAAACAGAAATAAGCTTAACGTTGATAGCTATAATTTCCTGTGAGGCAGGAACGAACAAAAATGAACTAAGTTGTATTCTTTCATCCATTTTAGGTTCACCAAGTTCATATAAGAGTGATCAGGACTTACCAGGTCACGCTGGTCTATAACGTGTCATGGGGGAGAGACAGATACATGCCTTTCCCAAAGGCATCAATTCTAAGTGAACTCAGTATCAGCCAATCCCATTCTCCCTGCCATTAACTAGGCCATTGCTCTTCCTTTTATTCATTTAACAAACAAAAATACGATGAGCTGTAATAGCCATAATCATGTTATGTGTGGATGACCGACGAAAAAGCCAGTATCAAACTGTAATCACTGACAGAAAACTTTAACAGTGTGCAACGAGATGTCTGTTCTTGGGCAGTGAATGTTATTTTCTGATTGCATATGTAAAAAAAAGTATCAAAAAATTATTTCCTTCAAATTCTGCTTCGGTGACCAAAACAAGATATTCAAATGTGGTTGGGTTTTTTTCCACTTTATGAGACCAAAAATATACACATTCTCCAATTTGAAATAAAAAGAATTCAAATCATTACTGGCCTGGTCGGAGGGACTAATAGCCATTTTCTAAACTTTTTAAACATGACCAATTAGAAAATAAAACTCACTACCCAAGAATACAAGTTTTAAAAAGTTGCTCAGTGTAATCGAACGTCGATGTGATGCCAAGCACCTACGATCGAAACAGTAGACTATTTTATCTTCTCAGCTTTTAAAACCGAAAGAAGTAGTTTAAGATAAGGTCAGGAGCCTTGGGAAGAAGATAACGGAGTGGAATAGTCGGTAAAATGATTAAGTTTGATGTTTACGGGTGGATGGTGGGGGGTAGTAAGTGATGAACAAAAAAAAAGCCAAGAGATAAGGACCAATCGTTTAGCGCAAGTCTCAATTTCGGTTTATACAACCTTCACTCACCACTAAACTGGTCTCCCCCAAATCCTCCCCGCAACGCCCCGTCACCTCCACGAGTAATGCCACGCTCATCTCCGCGGCACCCCCATCTCATACACAAGCAATACCACGCTCATCTCTGCGGCACCCCCATCACCTACACAAGCAATACTTTTCATCAAACTAGCAACCGTAAAATCCAAAACGTTCTTTTATTATCTTTCTTGCTGAGTTCTCCAAAGAATTTAAAAAGGAAAAAAAAAAAGATTAAAAGTAAGGAAAGAATAAATGCATAGGATTAATCCCAAACGCCCCTCTCCTTAAATAGCAATACCCACTTCTGTTATAAAACAAAATGCAGAAACAAAACGTAAAAAAGTTGGATGAGGGAAAAGAGCTCCAAGGTTTTTATCGTTTTCTCTTTACAGATATGATTGCTTCTCCTTTGACTCTCCTTTTTCCCTACTTGCTCTCCAATTTTCCGCGGTTTTTAATTCGATTGCGCATGCGTTCCCGTTTCTAAAACGTTTGCTTTCGTTTCTTGTCTTTGAATTGTTTCTCTTTGACTATTCCGTTTCTTTCTCTATTTTTGCTTCTAACCATTTATTTCCTACAACCTTCCCTCGACCCCCTTGCATTTATTGTATCCATCTTCATTCGTACGAAGATATGGATTATCATTATCTTACACACGCTTGCATAGTTATATGTACATATATATATATATATATATATATATATATATATATATATATATATATATATATATACGTGTGTGCGTGTGCGTTAAAATGCATATTTTGATGGCACTTATTCTTTTAAGCAAGTTCCAGTAATCACGATGAATGATTGATGACACTTGTTTAAATCTGTGTTTCTTGTTTTCAAATGAGATGTTTTTTTTCGTATTACGAACACTGGACAGTTCTTTGAAACAACTAATTGAAAGAAGTAGGTTATTACAGAATCAAATCCACAATATCATATATATATATATATATATATATATATATATATATATATATATATATATATATATATATATATATATATATATTCCATAGGAATAGAACACTCTGGTGGATGAGGAGTTTCTGCGTAAATGAATATATCGTTTCAATTCAGCCTTACCAACCACCCAGTTCCGTAGTCCAGAGGTAAGATATCGGCCTGAAGAGATGTAATGCATCGAAACAGCTGTCTATGGATATATATATATATATATATATATATATATATATATATATATATATATATATATATATATATATATATATGCTTGTATGTGAGTGTGTGTATCATTATAAATGATAGGCAAGTACCATCTTTTTAATATTTCACTAATTTTTTTTTTGCTTTCACACGAATAACGAATTCCTGGTTTCAATGTATACATATTTACTTTCCAAAACAGGGAGCGCTTTCGGTTGCATCTTCTGTCATTTTCAATATCTGGGTGAAGTTCTACAGTTCAAATTCATGTCAGTGTTGTATCTTCGTTGATGTTATTTCGGCATTTGTAGTTTGCTGCTGTTTTTTTGGAGGGTGGGGGAGGTTGTCACTATTAGTGTTCCAGTGACGTCATTTGGTAGTGTGTGAAGATTAGATATTTTTTTTTTGTTCAAAGGATTTTTTCAGATGTATTCAAGTGATCAATCGAAAAATTAATTGGATAATTAATAATCAATCAGCCAAATAAATCAAATACATCTGATATACAAGTTTCACTATATATATATATATATATATATATATATATATATGTGTGTGTGTGTGTGTGTGTGTATGTATATATATATATATATATATATATATATATATATATGCTCCTTAGCAATAAACAATTGGCCTGTGTGCAGAAAAAAACTCTACTCTGCGTGATGCAGATATATATATATATATATATATATATATATATATATATATATATATATATATATATATATATATATATATATATATATATATATATATTTCAATACTAACACAGAGACGGAGGATGGTGGACCAACAAGTCCCTTCCCCAACACAGCTGAATTTTGATTTGAAATGCTCACTGTATAATGTTAATTAGGTTGAAAATCGATTAAGTACATTGACAAGGGAGGAAATTATTTCGAAAAATAAATATATTGGTCGTGTAAAACGAATTCTTTTCTCCTCATCAGGCAGCAAAATCGATGTACGCAAGCACACACACACACATACTCATATATATATATATATATATATATATATATATATATATATATATATATATATATATATATATAAATATATATGCCCTAATCAGAGAGTATTGTAAACAGACGAGTCTCGCTAATCATTGTTTGATTCTTGAGTCAAGTTCAAGTATGTACTGAGTGCCTTAGTATTCAGGACTGCTGCAGATCTATAATTCCACCTAATATATATATATATATATATATATATATATATATATATATATATGACCAATTTTTATCAAATTCACGTGATGAAGAATGTCATTTTAATTGTTCTCCCTATTTTCTCTCATGAGAGCGAATTTCAGGGTCGAAGCGGTTTTAGCGTAAGGTTCAGGGTTGACCAAACGTTATTTTTGAGCGAGCATTTTTGACTGATCTTTATTATCAAGATCTTTGAAATTCATATTTTTGATGGTCTAATAATAGAGCTGGAAAAAGTAGACAAATACATCTACCTTGGACAATGAATCTCCACGAAATCCTTAAAAGAAGAAGAATTCAAGCGAAGAATCACTCTAGGATGGCAAGCCTTCGGTAGAGCAAGCTCAACCTCCAAGAATAAGAAAATACTATTTGCCCTAAAAAGAAGAGTATACAACCAATGCATCATCCTGAGAGTCACTTATGGTGCTGAAACATGGAACATAACTGATAGACTGACCAGCAAACTAAGAACCATGCAACGTGCACATGAGAGAATCATGCTCGACCTCACATGGAGAGATCACAAATCAGCACAATATATCAAGCAGAAAACAGGGGTCTGAAATATCATAGAAACCATTAGAAAATTGAAATAGGAATGGGCTGGCCATGCTGCAAGAATTGGACATGATGACTCGCAAGATGAATCCCTAGAGATTACAAGCGGAACCCAGGTTGGTAGAATATGAGATGGTGAGACGCACCAGACAGGTTCAGAGAATATTGACTCAACATTCTCAACTTTACAAATTCTTGCTTTTCAAATAATATTCTGTATAACATGTAGAAAAATATCAGCCTCTAAGCCACTGATTTCTCTCAGATATTATTCTTCAACTCAGGAGAGCACGTGGCTAGCTAGAGTAAACGTTATCCTTCACAAAACTCTTCTCACAAGTCGTTGGCAACGGTTTCGCATATGATTTTAATGGACCCACGTTGTAAACCGAGTGGTCCAGCAGTTGTCTGCCATTCTTGCAACATATCTTGCCCATTGCCATTTTAGTTTTCTTCATTTTCTCCTCGAATATATTGTACTATCTTTTTATCTCTCCATATGACGTTGAGTATGATTTTTACTTTGAGGGACAACCTTCTTGCTAGGCTCCGGGGTTCAGCTTGCACTAAATTCGTTAGAGTGACCAGCCAGTTAACTTAAGCTGAGCAGAACGCCTCTGAGTTGATGTTATCAGGTTATCGGCTACACTCCCCTGAACACGTATACGATTGTCAGCATTTGGATGGAACGTGGTCTCCCTGTTCAATGGTGATCTCTAATGAAGCAAACAATGAACCATAGACTCAAATGGCGGTGTCGACACGTTCAAATAATGGTAATAATATTTATGAACAAAAACAAGAACCCTAAGTTCAACGACGCATCCACCGTTCATGGTATCAGTGCCAGGAGGAGGAAGAAGTAAGAGCAAGTAGTCAATCGATTGTCATACTTGTTTTGTTTTTTTTGTAGATCCAGACTTTTCCATGGTTTCTGCCCAAACCAAGGGCGAGTCTTATTCATTGATCACCCCTTATTATTTGATAACAGCAACCTTGCATCCCGCTCATTTTTTTACGCTCGAGTATCATACTCCCCAACACTTTTGAACTTGATTTTGTACATTGAATCATTCGGATCATACAAGAGTAAATACTGTAATTTAATATGTTTGTCAATCCAGACTTTTTAGTGATCACTGTCCAACAAAGGGATTGAGAAGTGACTTATTCATTGAGTACCTTTTTTTTTAAATTTTGAATTAATCAAACCCAACGAAGCATGATGCCTAATGACGTTGATCACGTGATAGTTTTTGTTGAGTGACCATCTAATAGCAAGCTTTCATCATTTGGGGATTTGGCAAATTTCCGTTTTCGTTATTATTACGACAAAAAAATGAAAATATATATTTGCATACTATTGCAATATTTCATTACCTTTTAATTACCTTTTTTTCGTTGAAAGATTTCTTTTAGGTCAATTTTATTTCTCGATTAGACGTGAAATATCATGAATGATCAAAAGACGGTGAAGTTGCTGGGAACACCGTCAGGAGCGAACTCACTACACTAGTAGTGGATGGGAGGAACTAAAATGATTAGTATCACTCTATGGTAGGTGCTCTACAATGATAACTTATTTTAAAAGACTGATTAAAATTTTTTGGTCCCTTTTCTTCGTTCTCCTCATTTGACATGACGTGTGACTTTCCGTAGCCATCAAATATGGCCCAGGGTTCTATCCTTTTTTCATAGATATATGCGTTGTTCCAGCGTCCCTGGCCATGCCGTTGTCGCTACAGACTTGGATTTTAGTATCAGTACTCCACCAGACCCATTCTAAAAATGTTTTTCGTTTAGGGGGAATTTTTTTTATCTTCTAGGGCCTTATTTTGACAGGTTTAATAATAAGATCTCGATTCTCCAGGATCTAGATATAACTAGATATTTTTTACTCTATTTCAGACTTTTTTTCCAATGGAAAAAACAAATAATTTTATGACTAGAGTTTATTCTGACCATATTTATTCTTCCAATGAATTTTTTTTCCATCAACATGACATAAAAAATTGAAAATCGTTATTTGTGTAGTATTTCAATGTTTCATTGCTTTCTTCCTATCTTGTTTTTGTTTTGTTTTTTTTTTCATATTTAGTTGGGCTCCTAGTCAGGATCATACACACTACACTAGCAGTGGATAGGGGGACTAATTCAATAAGCATCACTCTATAGTATGCGCCCTTCTCTGATAACCTCTATCGACTTTTTGAGTTTTGCCTTTTCGTTTTTGTTATCAAGATGAAAAGAAGAAATAGCGAATTTATATTCGCATAGTATTTCTGTATTTCATTGTCTTTCCGCATCTATTTTCTATATATTTCGTTTTCAATCAATTTTATTGCCTTGATTGGACTAGAAATATAATGAATGATCAAAACACACAAATGAGCAATGGTGCCCGGGGCCAAAGCAAATAAAGAGGTCCTCGTAATAGCTTGCGTTGAAGGAGAGGAGAGAGAAGATAGGGTAGTTTGTTTGATAAAAGGGTAGAAAGAGAGAGGACAGAAAAGAAAGCTAGGTATTTTATTGGGGTGATACGAAGATCTTCAGGAATGCAATTAATCTAGGGAATCGGAACTGCTCTGAGAGATCTGTTTGTAAATCATTGTTCAAAAATAGGCATATTTTTCTTTGCATAGCTGAGAAATTCGAGAGGTTGGGAGCACAGTGGAGAACACTCTACACTAGCTATGGATTTGGGGGCTAAATTATTTAGCATCCTTCTGTGGTAGGAGCCCTTCCCTTAAAGCTGCAATAGTCGTTTTATTGGTTTGATCCTTTCAGTTGTGGAAATAAGTAGAACAGAGTATTCGGGAGTACGGTGTATACTTACTTTGCAATTTCCGGGAGTTTTATATGTTCATGTGTTATGGAGACATAACCATATTCTAATTCACAAAACCCAGTTTAATTGGATGTACCCAGTCCCCGAAACCCAGCTTTACTGTATACCCAGTTCGCAGGACCCAGCTTTACCGTACATCCTGTTCCCCAAAACTCAGCTTTACATAAACTCACTTCATGAAACCAAGTTTTAACATAAAGCCAATTTCCGACACCCAGTTTTAACGTACACCCGATTCCCAAAACCCAGCTTTGCCGTGCACCCAGTTTCTGAAACCCATCTTTACTGTATACCCAGTTCCCCGAAACTCTGCTTTATCGTAAACCCACTTTATGAAACCCAGCTTTAACGTAAAACCAATTCCCAACACCCAGCTTTACCGTGCACTCAGTTTCTGAAACCCATCTTTACTGTTTACCCAGTTCCCCGAAACTCTGCTTTATCGGAAAACCCACTTCGCAAACTCCAGTTTTAACGTAAAGCCAATTCCTGACACTGGTTTTACCGAATACCGAGTTCCTGAAACCAAACTTTACCGTATACCAAGCTCTCGAAACCCAGCTTTATCCTATACCCAGTTTCCAAAACCCAGCTTTACCGTATAACCTGTTCCCAAAACACATTTTCATTATTCTAAGTTTTGCCTTTATCCCTGTTTTTGTTATTATGAGAAGATAAAAAAAATCAAAATTATTAGTAGTGTAGTATTTCAGTATCCCATTGCATTTTTTTTCAGTCTTTATCTCCCTTCCCTAATTCTTTTTCGATCAATTTTATTGCTTTGATTAGTCTGGAAATATAATGAATGATCAAAACATCAAGATGCAACAAGGCCCGAAGCTAAAGCAAATAAAAAGATCCTAGTAATGGCTTCCCGGGAAAGAAGAGTAATGAAACAAACATAAAGAAAACATGGCGAATTTAGGTTGGAATTTGCTTCAAGATGGCCCCCGGGAAATATACGCTTGTTAGAGGAGAAGAATGACGAGAATTCGAGAGGCCGGAGTGTAGGTTGGGGAATGAAGTAAGGGGGTAAAAAGGAAGGAAGGAAGGAAGGAAAGAAGAAAGGGCCGAGGGAAGGAAGGAGGGAAGTTATGGAAGTTGGAAAGGAGGATGGGAAGAGAAAGAAAAACATAAATAGATGTGGACAGACGGAAATGGACAGATAGATAGATGTGAACAGACTGAGATAGATAGATAGATAGATAGATGGATAGATAGATGTGGGCAGACGGAAAGAGACAGATAGATGGTATGAACAGACTGAGATAGATAGATAGATAGATAGATAGATAGATAGATAGATAGATAGATAGATAGATAAATGTGAACTGATTTGAATAGATAGGAAGAAATAGGACTTAACTGGATAGATAGATAGATAGATAGATAGATAGATAGATGTGAACTGATTTGAATAGATGGATAGATAGATGTGATCAGACTGAGATAAATAGATATGAACAGACTAGGATAGATAGATAGATAGATAGATAGATAGATAGAAGAATAGACAGATATGAATGATAGATATGGGTAGACTGAAATATACACAGGCGTAAATAGATACAAAAAAAGTAAAAATTCAAATTTGACCATATAGCTATATTCTCCATCATTCTCCACCAGTAGTAGTAGTAGTAGTATTAGTAGTAGTAGTAGTCTCAAGTTGCCTTAATTGATTTACCTGTTTCAGTCATTTTGTATCATAATGCTCCCGTCATTTCTGTACTATACTACAACATGGATCGTGAATGATCGAGTGGCCCTTGGCAACCCTAGAATTGCCTAGATGAGGCGCTGCTTATGTCAGAAAGACTCATGTGGTTTCAAGTTCGAATCTTGTCGGATGCTAATTCTTTATTATTTGTGGTTTGATCTGCGACGGATTTAGGTCCGGCTGCGTAACCTTGCAATTTTATTTTACATTATTCATTTTTAGATTTATTGATATCATTCTGTTTTTTAGATCCTTCGGGTTTCCACCCCAGAGCCCCGGAGCTCCTCACAGTAATGTTGTCTGCTTGGCACACGCGCTACCACTATTCTGATGGATCGAAACTTCCCGTTTCATAAGTAGAAAAAAATGTCATTTGAAATTGACTGAACCCCAATGTTTCTAAAAACAAAATAGACGTTTCAACACTTTTTCTGGATAATCCAATTTTTTCTCCCTTTATTTAATGTTAACACAGCGTTTCGGTAGATTCATTCTACAACCTTCTTCAGATGTGATTTGTGATAACTGTAAAGATAATGGGTTTCTGATCGGTCTCAAACCTGAGTCGTACTTGAAGCAGAGGAGACTGCACAGCTGCTCAGCGCCCCAGGATTTTAAGGATCCTCCCCAAACCCCCAGAGTTGACTACTGTAACAAGAACAAGAACAACCCTCTCAAAAATTTGGGGATGTAAACTGATATGCTAAATCCAAATTCCCTTCTCGTGATATAGACTCGCAACCAACCGACTGCCAGAAGGCTGTCTTACTGAGCTAAATTTAAATAGATAAATACATCTATATAAAGAGTATTTGTTATTATTTTATATAATGAAAAGAATAAAAATGTTGCTGTAATTGTCTTCAGCTTGGATAGAAGTTGGAGTAGTGTTTGGTCCTGTTGCAACTAGGATTGTTTTTATTTTCCGTATTGTTGCAAATTGTTTGGAGATTTATTAGTCACATAGAGATGTATCATTGATCCAAATTGCTTTGGTTTGTTTGAAAATATAAGTTAAATACCAAAATATAACCCCCATCGCCCAAAAAAATGTTTGGCCCTGGGTCCAATTAATGTTAGATTTGGCTTTGAACATGGGAGAAATCTAATTCAATCCACCGGTAGGATAGGTGGGAGGTTCTGAAAAATAAAAAAATAAAAAATCCAAAAAACAAATACAATAAAATATATTAAAAAATAGTCGACTAAAAACCCAAACTGTCAACATAGGTTTCTCAAGTTTTCAAGTTGGTCTGGATGACTGGCTATGTATGTATTTACAGGCTAAGATCAATGAGTCTATAGAGCTGAAGATCTGAAAATTTACTCCTTATTATGTATAGATAAAACGATTTTTTTTATGTTCCCCCAAATCATGATATAAGTTCATCCTAAATTTGTCCCTTAGTTCGTGCCCGATATAATCCATGCTTGTTTTTTGATTTTTAACAATCAGCTTTTTTTATTCATTACTCTCTTGTAAAAAACGAGGAAAGTGATTTATCCATTGATTACCCCTTTTTCGATTTTTTATTGATCACCCCTAACACAGTATACTGCCAAAAGTACATTCACTGCAACTTTGAATAGAGCAGTGTGATTGGTGTGTCCTCTGTTTTAGGCTTCCAGGCAGGAATTGAGTTTAGATTGTTGCCGCCACAGCTGCAGGAGATATCATGTCCACTGATGGATAAAGGCCTTTCCCAACACCTCCCATCACGGTCGTCATGGAAGGTGTTGGGAAACCCTGCCATGCCTAACCAGCAAACTTTCTTATCTCATGATCCACTCTGGTCTGGACTTCTATCGTTGATATCATCTCTTCTTGCTTTGTGTACAGACCATCTCAATTTTTGTCGCTTAATCATGTTTAATGTCCTTCAAACTAGTCTTCACTCTGATCTATAGTGATATATAAAAGTTATCCCTGGCATTGTGCTTTCGTTGAATGTTTGTGCCATTCTGAGTTGGTTTTTAGTTCGTTTCGTTAATTTTCATGTTTTGTATCCCTAGGCCATAGCTGATATGATGTATTCATTGTATACTTTACGCTTTAAGCACATTTGCAAGGTGGTTATTAATATATCTCTTTTCATACCAAATGATATCCAGCTGATTGTTATGCGTCATTTTGATACTCTTACTTTATTATCTGTCCTAAGTAAATGTATTTGTCAATCCCTCTTGGGTCTTTGTCCTATTGCCTTGAATAGAACAGTAGAATGTTCGCCAGAGGCAATATGCCACAAAACGCACATGTGCTGCATGTGAAAGTGAAAGTGAAAGTGAAAGCGAAAGTACAGCTGAAAGATGTAGGAGTGGCAAATGTGTGTGAGAATATAGTATTGTCAGTTGAGAAAAATCGGCATTGGAAATCTAGGATTTTCCAGATTTCAAACCCAAGTTTCTGTCCCTGGTGGGAAATCTTCAACTATTTCAACCACAGAGCAAGTTTGAGAGGATATTAAACAACGGCAGCCATCAAAGATGACATAGAGTTCTATCTTTTCTTGAAAAAAAATATGTGCCTATGTATGCCTTCTTCTGGTAGATTTATTGATGATATCTATATTCTCCAGGATCTAGATGTTTCTAGATGTTTTTTCTACTCTATTTTAAATGTTTCCCAGTGGAAATAACATCTGGATTCTGGAGAATCTAGATGTTTTTAGATATTGTTTTACCCAACTTCAGATATTTTCGTGTGAAAAACGCCGATGTTGCTATAAAGGGGATTTATTCCGACCGTTTTTAATCTTCGATGGAATTTTCTTTCATGACTTTTGATTTTGACGCTACGGTTATTCGATCATTGACTGTGATGACGAGTTACGTTTTAGTATAGATTTTTATGCACTCTCCTAGTTTCGTGGTTCAGCCTTTGGCAGAATTTAGTTAAAGATCAAAGTGAAGTTTTACTCACGACTCGGCATTAACTTCTTATTTCAAGTTGTAAACGTTGTCATCATTGCACTTTAATTGTTTTGTTTTTTTTGACGAATTTCAGTTTAATTCGAATTTTCTTTTGAATTGACAAAAAGAAAAAGTTGTTACGATTTTCATTCATCGTCGTTGAAAACCGTCTGACATAGCATCCCATACCTTTTTCCAGTTTTAAATGTTATCATGATTTTATTTCAATTTTGTTCTCGGATTTTTATTCGATTTGAATTCTTGAATTTTGATTCGATTAAAATACAATGACCTCACGACAGTTCCAATCCCAAACCCTAACCTTAACCCTTGTTGATCACGATCCAAAAAGTATTAGAACTACAAATGAGGTGCATTCCTAAAGATCTTAGAGTCTTGCAGTACGATTTTCATTTTTAAATAATGCTGCCTTCGGGGAATTTTTTTTTTCTTTTCCTTTTCAAAATGGAGGCAGGACAAAGATTACGGAAGGAAAGGCGGGAAAAAGGGGAAGTTTGGGTTGACAGCGTTGACAAACGTTATAATTGGGTCATGGAATGGTAACGTTTGTCGGTTGGGGAATTTCGGGAATAGGAAAAAGCTGAGGAAAAGGCATAAATTGCAATGGGCTTTCACAGAATACATATCTTCTCTTTCATCTTCTTCTTCTTTTCTTTTTCTTTTCCCTCTTCTTCCTCTTCTTCTTCTTCCTACTTTTTCACTCTCTCTTTATTTATCTCTTGACCTTTCTCTTCCTTTCTGTTCACTTCTTCCTTCCAATCACCAATATCCCTTGACTTCTATATCTTTTAGTTTCTTCTTTCCTTCCTTCTTCCCTCCCTTCCTTCCATTCTTCCTTCCTTCTTTTCTTTCTTTCCAGTATTTGTCTTCTTTTTTCTTCTATTGCAACATAATATCTACGATTGTCGTCCTTATTTTAATTCTCTCTCTTTCTTCTTTCTTATTTCTTCTTTCGATGATCTTCAATCTCTTTTTTTTCCTTTCTTTCTGTCTTGTTTCTCAACCCCTTTTTTCATCTCCTCACTCTTCGACTTTCCTTTTCTTTCTTCTTTCCCACCCTAAACACTCCTTTATTCTTTCTTCTTCTTTTTTTATGTCGGAATTTTTTCAAAACACAATATCGTCTGAAATAACGACAAATTAAATTTTCAAAACTTCTCGACCATTTTCGTGACGTCAATCTAATCTTACGCAAAATGTGTTCTGTCACGATTTCCTTATTCGTGCTAATTTCTATTCACAAAAAAGACCGTCATCAGCATCTCAGTATTACAGTAGACTCCCATCATCACAATATGCTTTCGGATTTAAAAGCGCTGTTTTAAGGAATTCGCTGTTATAATGAATAGATTTTTTAGAGGTGTATTAATAATGAGAAATCAAAAAGTATAAGATAACTTTCTATCACCCTTCCCCTGAATAAAGCACTATATACGGGTCACTGGTCTGTAAATGAAATGAGCCAAAAAGCAAACCAAATACACAATAGAATGGAATTAATTGTTCGTTGAACGTACAAGTGAATTTTTAGAAAGTATCTCCCAGAGGCAAAACCTTGATGCAAAACATTAAAGGAATGGTAGATTTTTCAAAAAAAAATTCATTTGAGCAATCAATTTATTTTTAGGGATTACTAATTTTATTTTTTCAAAAACTGCACTGAAAATCTCCATGTGCTATTGCTTCAAACTAAT
>OY735240.1:35410013-35435013 GCA_963457665.1 Thysanoteuthis rhombus | reverse complement strand
GAACCAATCACTTTAGGACATGGTAACCTAGATAACAATAAGCAGATGATAACAGTAGGACCTCCGGCATCAAAAGAATCAACAATTCCAATGTATGTTTCGAAGATTGGCTTCACAGATGCAAACAGTCCTTTATTGGATTTGCCAACACGTGCACGAGAGTTAGAGATAGATAGATAGATAGATAGATAGATAGATAGATAGAGAGAGAGAGAGAGAGAGAGAGAGAGAGAGAGAGAGAGAGAGAGAGGAAGGAAGGGAGAGAGGGAGATTGGGGAGGTACTTTGGGATTGATGTGTGTTCAGGTAAGGATAAGAGCTTACTAAAAACCAACAAGGAAAGAGACAAGAAGAAGACGATGATTGTGAAACGAAGGCAATGCAAGAATAAACTTTGGACACAATCAAGATATTCTAAGAACAAAAGAGTAATATCTACATAAATATAATATTCATGCAGTCAATATAGAATACAAATAAAAAGAAACCCTTACCCCTTATCATCAATTCAAACGTGTAGCCATTCAGAGCTGTACTGCTTCATTTCCTTCCTATGCTCAGCTCAAAGAAAAGTATTATCAATTGTCTCTTGGGTATCTTTTTTCGGTGGCTGGCTTTGTTGTTGCAAGCTCTTGGTGAGTACCCAAAGAGAGATTCAATCTGTTGTATTTGCATGCAAACTCATACACATACCCAGTTGTAACGACTGTAGTCTGATGGCACATCGATTGTTCCACAATGGTCACAATATGATGAGCATTCTGAATGTGGATGTAGAGGTAGCCGGTTATTGTGATCAATCCGGAACGCAGTGATTTACATTACAATAAGCACCTGATAGCATTTAGAACTCTGGCATCAAAAGAATTACCATTTCCCATGCATGGTTCGAAGATTGGCTCTGTAATCCTTTATTGAATTTGCCAACGAAAGCGAGGTGTGAACGAGAGTCAGAGAAAGGTAGAGAGTGACTGTGTGTATATATGTTTGTTTCGACGAAAGAGAGAGAGAGAGAGAAATAATCTGGGTGCCGTTCGAGGTTTCACATAAGGTGACATGTCTTCAGGTAAAGATGGGTGGCTATCCTCAAACACGTTAGTAGTGAGATGATTTCGCCTAAAAAAGAACTCTTACAAACCAAGACCGACAAACAATATATATATATATATATATATATATATATATATATATATGTATATATATATATATATATATATATATATATATATATATATATATATATATATATGTGTGTGTGTGTGTGTATAAATTTCCCTCAAAGTGTCAAGATGGAATTTTTTCGTTTTCAAGTCAGTCCGGCAGACTATGCCTGTATATATATATATATCATGTGCACAGACCGGAGCGATGGAGCTACAGGGTTGGAAATTTAAACATTTACCCCCTTTCATTCCTACAAAAAACGTTTCTATTTGTTTTATCGAAAATTCCCCACCTAAATAGTTTTTTTTAGGCGGGGTTCTATTTTGCAATCCAAGTTTATGTCAAATTGATCACATAGTTCATGTCTGCTTGTATGTTTTTCCTTTTAAATCCATTTTTAAGACATTTTTAGGGATAACTGTTCAACAAACCGTATTCATCGACCCCCCCACACTTTGGTCCAATTTTTTAACTGATCACCCCCCCCCAAAAAAAAACAGCATACTGCCAAAAGATGTTGGGCACATAACAGTTTGTATTGGGTGACTAACCATACCTCTTTCGCTAATATTGTTAGTCTGATTTTATGCCCGGTTCGCAATCAAGGTAACTTTGTGCAAAGCTGAACTGAGATAGTAAAGATCTATTTTGTTGGCTCAAATACACATATTCGAGTATTGGTGTGTGTGTTGGTCCGTGTGTATGTATGTATCTTTTTCACACGTGTGTGTGTGTGAGAAAGAGGGAGAGAGAGAAAGAGAGAGAGAGAGAGTGTGTGTGGGTACTTGTATGTGCCACTGTTGCGCATGTGCAGAATCGGATGTTTCTAAACGATCAAATTGCAAGCGTCCGAATGGCTATCTCTGATCACAAGGGACAGAAATGGCTGCGATAATAGAATCGTTACCGACAGAAGAGCAGGCATTAGCTCCTAAGTAGGGGCCATTTCGGCACTTACGCAAAATCAAAAAAAGAAAAAGAAAAGTCGTCTGGTTAGTCACTCAATAGAAACTGTTAAGTGACCAACGTCTTTTGGCAGCAATTAGGGGGCGTTGAAAAAAATTGGGGGTTATCAATGAAAAAGTTACTACTCTTGCCTTTTGTTTTGGGCAGTAATCACTAAAAAGCCTGAAAAAAAACAAACGTGGATGCTGCAGGAAACTAGGGGACCAATTTAGTATAAACTTACATTGTAAATTGAATCCCCTACTGAAAATCTGATTTGGGAGGGATGTTTTAAAAAAAAAGTGTTATGCTGTTAAACACTAAGGGACCAGTTTAGTATGAAGTTACATTGTAAATTAAATCCCCTATTGAAAACCTATTTTAAGTGGATAGTTTAAAAAACTGCTTCTGTTTACATAACAAGGAATAAATGTTGATAATATCAGCCCTGTAGCTCCTTTTGCACAGCTTGTACGCATGGTTCATATATATATATATATATATACATATATATATATATATATATATATATATATATATATATATATATATATATATATATATATATATATAATGTGTACTGTAGAGAGTGAGACAGACTCGGGAGTGAGGTGTTTAGAGGTAAGGTTTATTAATCCTTAGATGTAAATTGTCCATACATGTTTTGGGATTCTTCCCATCTTCAGTGGTGTGTGCTATATATATATATATATATATATATATATATATATATATATATATATATATATATATATATATATATCCAGCCAGCCAGACCAACTTGAAAACTAGAGAAATGACTTTTGACAGTTTTTGGTAACAGTTTTGTTCAACGCTTGAATGTTCAAAATCTTCAACCCTCTACGTGCGGCACATTCTCGGTCTGCCAACCAGCGAAACCAACTTAAAAACTGAAGAAACCTAAGTCAACACTTTCCGTTACAGTTTTGGTTGAGGGTTTCTAACGATGAAGAGCGGAACGAAGGGAATAAATCAGCTATCAATATTTCTGTGGAAACTTATACCACGAGAAATAACAGAGGTAATAAATTGAACGGTAACGGCGAGATATATGAGAGTCTCCTCAGATTATGAATAATGCCCAGTCTTCAAGTCATTTGAGATATCGCAAATTGTTTGACTAATATTGTGATATACACGTATATATATATATATATATATATATATATATATATATATATATATATATATATATATGTATAGCGAGAGAGAGAGACAGAGAAAGAAAAAGAGTTTTACCAAGAGAACCGCACTCTCCAAAGCAAGCTTCTGACCGTCAGATGTTGACAAAACCCCATAAATCTCTATTTAGAAAGCCAAGCATATATTTATCGTCTTCGAAACTTTGCTTGTCACCACTGAAAGACAATTTTTGTTTTAGAAATTTCATAGATTTCATTTAGTCCCGAATCATATCACGATGTTATGTTATGAAAGTCATTTATTTTTCCAATCACTCTGTTGAGGGGATTCTGTGTTTCATATAAAATTTCATTAAATTTTTACCATAATATGAATTAGGATCGTAATGTTATAAGCTTAATTTTATTGTAGGGATCATCAGCTTTTTTTTTTTCATGAAGCTGTTCCGGGGATATTTAAAAAAAGTACAGGCATTTAACATGGCATCCCCGAAAAGTTGATCGGACACAACCTCTCTACATATATATGTATAGAGAGAGAGAGAGAAAGAGAGCGAGAGAGTCACAGAGAAAGAGAGAGAAAGAATTCTACCAGGAGAAACACTCTTTCCGAAGCAAGCTGCCGACCGTCAAATTTTGACAAAATCCCATAAAATTCTGTTTGAAAAGCCAAGCATATACTTATAGTCATGTAAACTTTGCTTGTGATCGCTGAAAGAGAATTTTGGTTTTTGAAATTTCGTGCATATCATACGGCCCTGAATAATCTTACGATAGTATGTTTTGCAATTCACTTATTTTCCCATCGTTGTGTTTAGGGTATTCCGTATTTCATACAAAATTAGATCAATTTATTATTAAACTATGAATTTGGATTGTAATGTTATAAGCTTTATTCCATCGTGGAGATCATCAAATGTTATTTCATGAACCTCTTCGGCGGATATTAAAAAACTGTGCAGGCATTTAGCATGACATCCCCTACCAGTCGATCAGACACGACCTCCCAACATATATATATATAGAGAGAGATTTATGTGTCTGATTGTATGCGTGTGTGCATATGTATGTATGTGTGTGCCTCTGTATGTGTGTTGCTGTTACTTGTCATTCTATACACACATAAAAATCTTGACAAAGAAACAAAAATTCATGGGTATAAGCTAAACAAAAGTTTTCAGTGATTATCATGTTTCAGTAGTTTTCGAACCATGAAGGGAGGCAACTCATCAGTTTTTTTTTTGGGGGGGTAGACTAATTGCTTAGGGGGATTTTCACTTATGGGGACCCGAGGGGAGCCAGTGGGAGATATGTAAAGTGTTGGATTGGGACTAATTGTTAAGGAATGGATATCTTTTTATAACTTTTCCATCTTTACATCGCTCCACTTTAATATTAAAGCTAAAAAATGTCTGGTTAGTCACTCAATAGAAACCATCAAGTGACTGTCCTTTGACAGCATGCCTTAATACGGCTAATCAATAAAAAAAAAATTGGAAAAAGGGGTGATCAGTGAATATGTTATTTCTATCGCCTTTTGTTGGGCAGTGATCGCTATAAAAGTCTGAATTTCCGAAAAAAACAAATATGTGTGGATGCTGCTGAAAGTTGTGTTGCAAATTGCACCCCACTAAAAACTCATTGGGGAGTGGGGATTTCCAAAAAAACAGAAAAAAAGTATTCTACTAGACATAATGATATATATATATATATATATATATATATATATATATATATATATATATATATATATATAACTATCAGCCTTCTAGCATAATTGGTGCTGCCGTCAGGTGTGATATATACATACATAGACTACCAAGCCAATTTAAGAACTGATTCGGTGACAGTTTTTGGTTGACAGATCCTTACAGATCAAGAAACACATTCATTTTAAACCTGACTCCAATTTCTTTTAAGTGTCCTGTAATTTATTGTCTTCCAAACGTTATCAGCCCAAATGGGTCTTTACTTAATCCAGGTAGAAGGAAACTAACGGTTATCTCCAATGTTTAGAACCGTCAACCAAAACTGTCAACACAGGTTTCTTCAGTTTTTTAGGTCGTCCAGCTAATTAGCTGGCTACCTGTGTATGTATATATATATATACACGAATGTTTGTATACATGTATTACGCGTATCTGTCGCACCGATGGAATTAAAGGGCAGAAAATCATATCTAAAAGAAATGTTTTTTGTTTCCTTGAAAATCTACCCTCACCAAAAAATAGGTTTTTAAGGGCGGGGGGTTCAATTACTAATGTAAGTTAATGCTAAATGTATTCCTTTTTTGCGTTCGCTTGATATATTCTTTTTAATTTTAGTGAGCACAGCCCGGAGAAAATCAATTTATCACCCCTTTTTCCCAGTTTTTCAATTGATCACCCCGAAAACGACTAAATACGTTGGTCACATGACCGTTTTTATTGACTGACTAACCAGACCTGTATCTTTTTTTCTTCTGTCCCTTTGAAACGTTATCAGCCGAAATAGGTATTCGTTCAATCCAGGTTAAACTCTTAAAGTTATCAGCCGTCTCCAGTTGTTAGAAATGGTTTCTCTCTCTCTCCCTCCCTCTCTCTCTCCCTCTCTCTCTCTCTCTCTCTCTCTCTCTCTGTTTCAATCTCTCCGTTTCAATCTCTCTCTCTCTCTGTTTCAATATCTCTCTCTCTGTTTCAATATCTCTCTCTGTTTCAATCTCTCTCTCTCTCTCTGTCTCTGTCTGTCTGTCTGTCTGTCCGTCTGTCTCTCTCTCTCTCTCTCTCTGTTTCAATCTCTTTCTCTCTCTCTGTTTCAATCTCTCTCTCTCTCTCTGTTTCAATATCTCTATCTGTTTCGATATCTCTCTCTCTCTGTTTCAATCACTCTCTCTCTCTGTTTCAATATCTCTCTCTCTGTTTCAATCTCTCTCTCTCTCTCTGTCTCTGTCTGTCTGTCTGTCTGTCCGTCTGTCTCTCTCTCTCTCTCTCTCTGTTTCAATATCTCTCTCTCTGTTTCAATATCTCTCTCTGTTTCAATCTCTCTCTCTCTCTCTCTCTCTGTTTCAATCTCTCTCTCTCTCTCTCTCTCCCTCTCTCTCTGTTTCAGTAGGCATATCCTACCTTGTTCCTTTTCTCTCTTTCTTTCGTCCCTCTGAGACCAAATAACTTGAATTCTTTGACAGAACTAATCTGAAATAAACATCTTAGTGTCTTACGACTCGCAGAATCACCTGCCAGGATTTCGAGCAGGCATTTTATGACGTGTAGGTGTCATGGAATCGGCACGGAGCAGGTGAAGCGACAATGATATATATATATATATATATATTCCCAAGACGCATTGGTTATTATTGCTATCCTGGCTCTCCAAGAGTATTGGATTGTTACACATGAAATATCGATTTTTTTACATCATAGAGGATAACGGTAAAAGATTTACTAATGTAATTGCATTTTTTTCTTTTTTGCATATTTAATGTAAAACCCACTATTATTCGGTCTGGTTAGTCACTCAAAAGAAACTGTCACGTCATCGACGTCTTTTGGCAGCATGCTGTGTTGGAGTGATCAATTAAAAAATGTATATATTGTTTTTTTTGTTTTTTTTCCTCCTCTATGGTGTCAGCGCTTGATATTTTAGAATAGAGAGTAAATGGTTGGATGGACAGATATTTCCATTTTCTGTTGCTACTGAACAATTTTACGCTGTCATTGCAATCGATGGACAATGTCTGTTGATCACAATAACTCGGAAAAAGTGATCCTTAAAAATATATAGAGAGAGAGAGAGAAAGAGAGAGGGAGAAGCAGCGGGAGTGAGAAAGATATATAGACGGATAGATTTCTTAATGAAATAAATTAAATGTACGAAACACATTCTTATTCATTCAATTAAATACGCACACACACACACACACATATATGTATATATATATATATATATATATATATATATATATATATATATATATATACTGAAGTAAGTCATACACCCCAGCAGATGGGATCCCATTTTTTGCTCACAAAGCAAAGCTCCTGATGGTGGACTTATGTTCCGCAGAAAACTTATTATCAATGAATTGTACAAACACGCACACACACACACACGCACACACACACACAAACAAACACATACACACACACATACACACACACACACATACAAACACACACACAGAGTATACACAACTGAAGATGGAATACCTCCCAAAACATGTCTAGATCATCAATGAAAACATATCATCATCATCATCAGTCTTTTAGCGTCCGTCGTCGGACATACACCTTCCCCAGGATTTGCCACACTTCTCTATCATGGGAGTCACGGAGCAAGTACTTCCTGAACCTGTCTAGCTCGTCTCTCCATCTAACATTTTGCCAGCCTCGGTTGCGCATGTGGTCTCGGGGAATCCACGTTGTGAGTCGTGATGTCCATCGATTGTCTGCCATTCTTGCAACATGGCCAGCCCACCGCCATTTAAGATTTTTTATGGATTCTATGATGTCTCTAACTCTTGTCTTTTCCCGGATGTACTGTGCTGTGTTGTGGTCTCTCCATGTGAGGCCCAGCATTATTCTTTCATGTGCACGTTGCATGGTTCTCAGCTTACAGGTCTGTCTCTTGGTTAAATTCCATGTTTCAGCTCCACAAGTGACTATTGGGAGGATGCATTGGTTATACACTCTTCTCTTTAGGATTAATGGGATCTTATTATTTTTGAAGGTTGAGCTAGCTCTGCCAAAGGCTTGTCATCCTAGTGTGATTCTTCGCCTGATCTCTTCTTCTTTTGAGGGTCTCATGGAGATTCGTTGCCCTAGGTAGATGTAGTGGTCTACTTTCTCGAGTTCTGTGTCCTCGATTTCGATCTTAGTGTTTTTATCTCCAATGTGGTTGTTGCACATGATCTTCGTCTTGCTGAAGTTCATGTGTAGGCCGACTTTCTTGCTCTCTTCATTTAGTTGATCTATCATTAGTTGGAGGTCGTGTAGGTTCTCTGCGAAAAGGGCTATGTCGTCTGCGAATCTGAGGTTGCTCAGATACTCGCCGTCTATTTCAATTCCTTTATTCTTCCAGTCTAGCCTTCTGAAGATCATCTCGAGGCAGGCTGTGAAGAGTTTAGGTGAGCTGGTATCACTTTGTCTTACTCCTTTCTGGAGCTGGAAGGGGTCTGAGTCTTTATGTAACCTGATAAATGAGCTGCCGTGATTGTATAAATGTTTCAACACTTACGGATTAATAAATCAAGTTCCCATACACTTTCACACCTGAGTCTTTCTCACTTCCTATAGTTCAAATTTTGTACACACATACACTCACACATGCAATGCTCTTCCATAGGAATAGAACACTATGGTGGATGAGGGATTTCTGTGTAAACAAATATATCGCTTAAATCCAGCATTACCGAATGTTCAGTTCCGTAGTCCAGGTACAGGATATCAGCCTGCAGATCTGGAGTGAAGGTTTCAATTCTGCCTCGCGATACGGAATGGGTTAATGGAAAGTCTATAACCACACTGAAGAGATGTTATACATCGAAACAGCTGTCTGTAGATGACAAAATGTATATGTGTGTGTGGTTATTGCAAATTAAATGTTTTTTAATTCTGAAATGATGGATGGCGTGAAGGGCAAAAACGTTGAATATTCTGCTATGATTTGAAGCAATAACCTTTTCCCAACGATCATCTAATGGTAATCTATCATCTCTATAAAATTCTGCTGGTTCAAACATTCAGTAAAAGCGCGAATTACGGCGTCACTGTTACCAAACTTTTCTATTTCGGTTAAGTTCAAAATGCTTGAAAAGGTAATCTATAGCAGAAACGTCAGGTTTACATGGACTATGCAAGACAGCATACAATAATTCTTTAAGCTTACACACATTCAGCTAGGAGATGTAGGAACTGGAACTCTCATAGAGCAATTAATTCAGTTCAAGTGGGATCAATCTTTTGATTTTTTCGTACCGGTTTGAAATAGTGTGACATGGTCGCTGTTGAAGTTTTAAAGTCTCCGGAGATTTTATTACCTCATGTAATTGAATTATTACAAATTTGAAGCAATGGGCTTTCTCAGCGGTGTTTCAATTCCCTAATATTGGACCTTTTTATTACTGATATAAAATCGAAAACTCATGGGAAGGTGAAAGGAGAAATGTTGGGTTAATAGTGAATCTAGTTAATGTGTATGCTTTGACGATAAGGTAGCAGCCATCTTTTGTTCTTTTTTTACCTCGCCTCACTTTAGGAAAAGAGACAATCGTTTCAAAACGACAAGAAATAATCCCTATTTCTTCAATTTCTTTTTTGTTTCCTTTCTATCTTTTTTCTTTCTCTCCTCTTTATTCGATTTTTTCAGAAACCGTCGACTAAAAATGTCAACATAGGTTTCTTCAATTTTTAGGGAGGTCTAGCTGTTTGTCTGCCTGGCTGGCTGACTGGCTAGCTGACTGTCTGTACTACACTGGCTATGTAGCCTGCTTTATCACGTACAGAAAAATAGTTTAATTTTTTTAATTCACTCCCTGAATATGGGGGTGGGTCATTTTACAATGTAATTTTATGCTAAATCGGTCCTTTTGTGCTTGACTTTGCGCTTGTTTCATTTTAATTCTCTTTTTTTTACAACCGAACTAAAAGTGAAAGAAGTAACTTATTCATAAATCAAGCTTTATCCAATCTCATTAATTGATCATCCCTAACATGGCATGCTGCCAAGAGACAGTAGTTACGTGACGGTTTTAATCGGGTGTCTAGTCAGACCTGTTTGTCCTCTCTTTCGTTCCGCTTCTCTTAGATTGGCTTGCGTTCTACTTCCTTCCTTCCTTCCTTTCTTTCTACCTTTCTTTCTTTCTTCCTTTCTTCCTTTTTCCTTCCTTTGTATCTTCTTTCCTTTTGTCCTCTCTTCCTTTTCCTTCCTTTGTATCTTCCTTCCGTCCTCCCTTTCTTTTTTTCCTTTTTTTCTTTCTTTGTTTCTTTCTTTGTTTCTTTCTTTCTTCCTTTCTTTTTTCCTTTCTTTCTTCCACTGTTACTAGAGATCGACAACTGAAGCTGTCACAAAACCTGTCAACTGAGGTTTCTCCAACATTTCCTATCGACTAGTCTTGAATAAAAAAATCAGTTGTTTTTGTTTTTTTTAAAATCCCCCTCTCAAGTAGGGCCTTTTGGGAGAGTTCATACTTTCTTTTTGAAAATTCAGACGAACTGAACCAAGAAAGCGAGAGAGTTAGTCTTCACATGAACTTCCGAAAAAACGAAGGTCATGTACAACAAACATGTCGGAAATAAATGCACTACGATCAAAATCGAAAACGCAAAGCTGGAGAAAGTAGACCACTGCATCTACCTAGGACAATGAATCTCCATGGAATCCTCAAAAGAAGAAGAAATCAAGCGAAGAATCACTCTAAGATGGCAAGTCTTCTGTCGAACAAGTTCAACCTTCAAGATAAAAAAAATCCCATTAGTTTTAAAAAAGAACAGTATACAAGCAATGCACCACCTGGATAGTCACCTATGGAGCTGAAACCAGGAAATTGAGCAAGAGGCCAGAGAACCATTCAACGTGCATATGAGAGAATCATTTCTAACATCCCATAGAGAGACCACAAGACAACACAGAATATTAGGAGAAAAAACATGAGTCTGAGACATTACCGAAACAATTAGGAAACTTAAATGGCAATGGACTGGTCATTTTGCTAGAATGTCAGAAAACCGTTGGACATCATGACTCATAACATGGATCCTGAGGGATCAAATGCAGAACTGAGGCCAGCAGAATATGAGATGGTGAGACAAATTGGACAGGTTCAGAAAATACTGGTTCCGTGACACCTACGATAGAGAGAGTAGGCAAATCCTGGGGAAGCTCTATGTCAAACGACGGACGATAACAGACTTGATGAAGATGCATTATACGACAGTTATTGATGAGTATTTTGTGGATATTTAATTTTTTTATTATTTGGATACATGGGTTGAGATTCCAAATATTCAAGACTAAAAGTTTTGAAAACTGGAAATAAAATATATCAAAGTAATTATAAGTTTTCCAATTGGTCAATTCAAATAATTTAGATATGTACCAGGATGTACCCGTCAGAAATGCCAGGGTTATTTATATATGGATTGGTACTAAAACCCCCAAAGCTATCTCATAAGGTAATTTATTTTTAATAATTCAAATATCCTAATTCTAAGTTTTTCCTAATTTTCAACTAATCTCAAACTGTTTTGATGTGTTATGTTCAGACGTAAAGCCTTCAGAGTTTCTATGATGTAATTATTATTACGTCATAAGAAATCAACCAATGAGATCATGCCATTAGAGTGCAGACAAACAAACACAAAATTATATATGAGCTCATCATAAGGCTAGATGTATGTATGCTTGTATGAAGATAGATAAATTTGAACAAGTATCGATCATTATTCTGACAAACTGTTTTTTTTAATCAAGTATTTTGATTTGTCATAAAAATCGTTGACATCAAAAGTTCATCTAAACCTAAAGGACATTTTGAATTGGTAAACAAATTACACCCCCCCTCTCTCTCTCTCTCTCTCTCTCTCTCTCTCTCTCTCTTGAAATTCTGAATGTGGCAGCGTTGAAAGAATTATAAGTATACGCACAAACATATATATAGTCGTTTATAAATGTTTGCAATCAGGCAGTACAGAAAACTCTTTATTTTGACAGATTTCCCTGGGTAGTCAGCAGCTAAGTGAGTACACCCTAAGCTGTATAGATAGGGTTGAGATATTCCTTCGATGGACTTGCATCCTACTAAGGGAATGATCATGAAAAAAAAACTAGTAGAAATAGTCCTGGTCTTGACCAGACTTGAGACTTGCAATGATCACTGAGCTGACACATGCAACAGATACCGGGAAGTTATCACCAGTCGGTCATATTCCGATGGGAGATTTCTCCTAAGAAACAAGATCCTTTATCTCTTTACGTCCTCTCTCTCTCTGTCTCTTTTTTCCTCTATCTGCCTCTATTTCTCTCTGTCTCTCTCTGAAAATCCTGATTGTAATAATGACAAAAAGAAAAATGTGTTCGCAGATGATGTGAGTTATCATCGAAACACAATACGATGAAATAGAATATATTCAGCAGTACATTTAATATAGATATTTTAGTACAGTCTAAGTCGGTATAACCATGCAAGTATTTCATCTTATACTTTATGAACTCAGGCACGGGAAAGCATTTTGTGCCTTACTAATGCGTGGGAAACCATTACATTAAACACCACCCCGTTACTGACGGGTGTTTCTTTTTTTAACGGTCTTTGTTTATCAAATAGCAGAAGTATATGTAAACACCTACTTTGGCAAAATGTATGTCACTTTCAAATGTTCCATTTTATCAATATACACTTAGGGAAATTAATCCGAGAAGAAGATAAAAAAAACCAAACGTACCACATCGCTTCTTTACACATAAAAAATGAATATATCATCGCAATTTCGAATAGAACGAGCCTGTGCACACATTCAACCAATGGACATACCTATGGATGAATGTGCGCAGAGAGATAAGTATATGCAGCTCTAAATATGTGTCTCTTTGGAAAGAGGGACAATAATTACACACACCTATCGATAATCGAGTCCATGTAAAAGTTACATTCGCTCACATACATATTGATGCTGTTAGGTATTTCATCTGTGTTATCGTTCATCTTGCTTTTTCATTTCCTTTACCCGATATTATTCACAAGATATACAAATATATGCACATATGTAGATGTGTGCATGTGTAACACACACACACACACACACACACACACACACATAAATATATATATATATATATATATATATATATATATATATATATATATATGTGTGGGTGTGTGTGTACGTCCATAACATATTCGTGAATATGTAACTTAATATCTACACATTTATACATATATCTACATATATATCATTATTATAAGTATGTGCATGTATAACCATATATATATACATACATATATATATATATATATATATATATATATATATATATATATATATATTGTGTCATCCTATATATATATGTATATTGTGTCGTCCTATTATATGGGTGAATGTGTAACTTTATATCTACACATTTATATATACATATCACTATTATAAGTGTGTGCATGTGTAACTATATATACATATATATATATAAAACCCATATTATATACCTGTATGTGTAACTTTGTATATATATATATATATATATATATATATATATATATGTCAGTGTGTAACTATATGCATGTAATTATATTCAAAGGCCTGTATTATATACGTGTATGTGTAACTATATACACATACATATGCATATATATATATATATATATATATATATTATATACGTGGGTGTGCAAATATATGTATACACATAAATATCCACGTATTGTAGATGAGTTTATGCATGTGTAAGTAAATATGTATTTTGCACTCACTTACACACACACACATGTACACACACACACACACACACATATATATATATATATATACATACATATATATATATATATATATATATATATATATAAGTTGAGAGAAAGGGAGAATGAGATTGACATAGATATATCTATATGAACAAACTGAGATAGATAGGTAAATAGATAGATTATTGATGGGGACATAATCCAGTAAAAAAAATCCAGCCATTTTACATTTAAAATCTATTAATGGACAAAAAATGAAATGACTCAACCTTTAAAAGGTCTTCGATTTATAGAAATTGGGTCAATTCTTTTTTTTTTTTTTTTCTCGTTTTTTCTTTATCTTAGTTCTTTTTTACCCATCACTCGTTTCTCAACGTGCACTTTAGAGATCAGAAAATTCCTTCCGTTAATTCTTGATAAAGGTTTTGTACATCTTAATATTTGCTTACTTATATAAGTAATTGGGTATATACCTTTGTAGAGATAAAATGTTAACACGTCAATGCAAGTGCACGACCATATACTGTCATACAAATTTAAATGCTTCTTCGAAGGATCAGAATAAGGCACAGAGAATGAGGGTGGTGCTGATATTGTCACCACGCCCTTTATGCAGTGCACTTAGTGAGATTGTTGATCATAAAGAATTAATTTGCTGAATTCCAAAGAAACTAAGTTTTATCGTAAGTTTTTTTTTTTTTCATAATCGAATTCTCCGAACCTTTGTGATGCACCTATGATATTTACGTACATAAAGGCAGTTGAAAGATAGATAAATAGATAGATAAATAGGAAGATAGATAGATAGATATGTACAAGGACAGGCTGAGATGACAGAAAACAGGGAAAATAATAAACTTTAAGATTAGTGGGAAAATTGTCAAATTCTTCACTGGAGTATGTTTTCAAAGAGTCAAACTGAAGAAGTTTTCCTGTGTAATTAGCGTCATTAAAGATGATATCATAAGTTGGTTTGCATACAGTCTGAGATTAGAATCAACACTATGGATTTGATATTCACATGGGTGAACACTCAATAGAAATAACACGGGCAGCTAATCCGTTGTTAAATTATTGATCTTTCGCCATCAAATATGCTTTTGGGTAACCTATATAAGTAAAAATTGATGTAGAATAAATAAAACAATATTAATATACAGTACATATTCTCATCATCCTCATCAGTTTTTAACATCCATCATTGAACATAGACTTTCCCCAGGATTAACTGCATCTCTATATCGTGGGCGTCACGGAGCCAATACTCTCTGAATTTGTTTAGTTCGTCTTTCCATATATTATTCTGTCGGCCTTGGTCCGCATGTGATCTCTGGGGATCCAAGTTGTGAGTTGTGATGTCCATCAGTTGTCTGCCATTCTTGCAACATGACCAGCCCATTGCGATTTGACTTTTCTTATGGATTCTATGATGTCAGGCACTATTGATTTATCCCTGATATATTGTACTGTCTTGTGATATCTCCATGTGATGCTGAGCATGATTCTTTCAAGTGTACGTTGCATGGTTCTCAATTTGCGGGCCTGTCTCTTGGTTAGGATCTATGTTTCAGCTCCGTAAGTGACTATTTGGAGGATGCATTGATTGTATACCCTTCTTTTTAGGATTATTAGGATCATCTCGTTTTTGAAGGTTGAGCTTGCTCTGCCGAAAGCTTGCTAACTTAGAGTGAATCTTCGTTTGATTTCTTCTTCTTTTGAGGGTCTCATGAAGATTTGTTGTCCTACGTAGATGTAGTGGTAAACCTTTTCCAGTTCTACGTCTTCGATTTTGATCTTAGTGTTTTTATTTCCAACATGATGGTTACACATGGCCATTGTTTAGTAGAAGTTCATGTGAAGGCCGACTTTCTTACTTTCTTCATTTAGTTCATCTAGCATTAGTTGGAGATCGAGTAGGTCATCTGCAATTCTGAGATTGCTCAGGTATTTTCCATCTATTTTTTATCATCCCAGTCTAAAATTCTGAAGATCATCTCGCCCAAGCTATGAAAAGTTCGAGTGAGCTGATATCACCTTGTCTTACCCAATTTTTTGAGCTGAAAGGGCTATGTTGGAGTCAACAATATAGCATGGGTTATGGATGTTTTTTTAAAAAGTCACTGGCAAACTGAATAGAGATGCAGGACTCACCCATTTCATATATATATATATATGTGTGTGTGTATGTGTGTGTGTGTGCATTTGTGTGTAAATATATGTGTATACAGAAGTGTATTGTGTATATATTTTGCACCCACCCACCAACACACACACACACACACACACACACATATATATATATATATACATATATATTATTGTGTCATCCACAAACAGCTGTTTCGATGTATTACATCTCTTCTGTGTGGTTATAGACTTTCCATCAAGAGACAGAATTAAAACCTTCACTTCAGACCCGGAGGCCGATATCCTATGACAGTCAGTAAGGCTGAATTTAAGTGAGATATCTGTTTACACAGAATTTCCTCATCCACCAGAGTGCCCTATTCCTATGGAAGTTGTGTGTGTGGGTGTGTGTGTGTGTGTGTGTGTGTTACGTCATTTAAAAAAAAGGGATGAGATTCACATGGGTGGATATGAACAAACTGAAATAGATATATAGACAGAAAAATAGGTATATAATTGTTGATAAGGACATAATCCCACATGAAAAAAATCCAACCATTTTACGTTTGAAATCTATCAATGGGCAAGATATGAAACGATTCTACCTTCATTGAAGCTTTTCTGCTTGACATGAAGAGCTCCTTAAGTGCTAGAGTGTTGGGGTCTCGTCAAAGTTACTTCATTGTCCCAAAATTTAATGCAGAATTGATTTGATTGGAGACAAGGCACGAAAAACCCACAAAAAGATTAGAAAATTGTCGTCAACGTAGAAAAGTATGGGGAAAATTGTTGATTCACTTCCAAATGTTGGTACTTCGTGAGAGCCAAAACATTGATGCCATTTCAGATTGTTCTGTTTGAACGAGATAAACTGAAGAAAAAAGTAATGGTGTCACACGTTATGTTTTTTTTATTATATTCCGCAAGCTGTCAATTTGGTTTCTTTTCTACTCCGTCAACTGTCCCTCGGCTAATTGGTCTGTTCGTGACTGTCAAATTTAACGTCAGATTTAACGAATATTTTTTGTTCAATTATCACCGAACTTGTCAATGACATACGAAGTTTATTTTTTCACACACAAAATTTGGTTTGTCTTGTGTATGTTCATACACACACATACACACACACATACACACACACACACACACACATATATATATATATATATATATATGTGTGTGTGTGTGTGTGTGTGTGTGTGTGTGTGTATGTGTGTGTACGCGTTTGTATGTGTGTGTTACATTTAAGAAAGTCTTATTAAAGACGTCAGAGAAAAATTGCTTCAACATTTTTCCACCTAATTTTATGCTTTTTCCTCATAGTAACAAATAATTGTATTGGGGGGACAATTGTCTGTAAGTATAAATTCTAACGCTTTCACGATTTTGTGGTCATTATCAAGAACATGAAATATAGATGTTTATGTTCGTCAAAAAGTGTATTACTCTTTTTTCCGTCTTGGCTCTCACTCTTAAGAACATGCCAAATTTTTTAAAAGCACATTTTTAGTCAGATGATAGTGTTATCAAGTGCAAACAGCTTACAAAGGATAAGTAGGTCGAGCCAGTATATCTATCTATTATTATACACTAAATACATTTGAATGTTTATGAAACGATTTTTCAATAAATATAATGGAATGTTTGTTTCGGTTGAAGAGTCCATAGTTCAAAATGGTGGGTAGGAGGTATTTAATAGCGCAATTTAATCACTGAGTCAAAGAGTCGTGTGTTACTGACAGGAAAAGGCATGAGCTGGCATCAGGCCATCGATACCGTGAGGTTTGACGAGGATCGAATCCACTAACAACAGCCAGTAAGATTAACTGAATTTGGATTGAGAATTTTTCCTTTCAGAAAGAAATACTGAATTCCTTTACGGAGAAGAGTGCAGAGTTTGAAACAATGGGTACCAAGTATTTTCAAGAGAATTTCTACTATCCCTGTGGAAGAATTCAGTGTTACGGACAAGGAACTAAGAAATCACACTTTTTATAAGTATTATAGATATTTAAAACCCTGGTTACCTGGCTGAAAGATTTCTTCTTTTTTTTTTTTTTCCATGTAGGCCTTTTTTGGTTTTTGTTGTTTGTTTGTTTTTTATACGAGATTCAAATATTAGAAGTCTTTTTTGCAATTAATGCTATCTGATATATCTTTCGGACGATGAAACCCCTTATTGTTGCTTGAGCTGTGAATACGAATTTTCGGCCAATTCATTCTTCGGCCATCTTCAGGTGTACAATCTGATTTAGATGATGGTAAACATATTTTCTTCTTTCTAATGGAAGCAACGTTTATACCGTGCACCCGAAGAAGCCGTTGAATGGTCCGGTCGAAAAATCATGTGTAGGATAACGGCGCGTGCAATATTTCATCCATGTTGGATTACCGTGGGGATGATGACAAGGAACAAATTCTCACCATGTTTGCTGTGCGTTTATTTATTTATTTATATTTGTGCGAGCATATAATACTCGCACTGACGCCTTCGATGTAATCTTCCGTAAACCCCATGGTGTTCATGATGACGACTTTGAAAAAAAAAAAGAAAAACGAGGACACTGGTTATGAAAATATTCCATGTTTTATCCCTTTATGATTTATTTCGTTTGATGGTGTAAATAGATGAAACGGCACCGAAAGATTCCTAAATCCAGACTTACATTTTTCGTATTGCATTTTACACAAACAATAAGTGAATTTCGGTGTTAACAACACAAACATCAAGAAGAAGTTCAATCATCTGAAAGAAAAAAACTCTTAGGAGGTTAATGGCCCGTCTCAAAAATACAGAGAGTATGATATATTTTGGATATCCACAAGTATTTGCCGAATGTTGATTGGAATTCTATGTTTATCAATATGTTTGCGTATGGTACTATGATCTGACAACTGGCATTCATTTGTGAGAGGTATGTTGTGCTTTGACCAATGCACGAATTAGATTATTTTATTGTCGTTAAAGATACAATCTCCCAATCGGCAAGGGAATTCATTGATGATACTCTTTGTGATCAATATTTTTCTTGATGTGGGGCGGAGCACAACGTACAATGTCAGGATGTCCCTACCAACATTCAGCAGATACTTGAGGAGCATAAATATATCATTTAGCAACCGATGGACATCATGAGTCACGACATGGATCCCCCAAGATCAAATGCACAACCAAGGCCGGCAGAATATTAGATGGAGAGACGTGCAAATTCAGAAAGTACTTACTTCGTGACGCCCATGATAGAGAAGTTTGGCGAATCCTGGTGAAGGTTTTATGTCCAACGACGGACGTTAAAAGACAGATGATGATGATGATGATGATGATGATGATGATGAATCACTCAAAATAAAGTGTGATGGTTGGCTGCAGGAACAGCAACTCCTACCCGTGAAAAATCCACTTGCCACAGAAATCAGAGTAAAATCATTGCAGCCTTATTCTCCACAATGTGTTTATTGGAATGACCACAATGATGGTACCCACCAGCGTAAAAGAAAAGGCGAAATCTCCCATCGGAGCGACTACCGATTGAGTCAATTAACCGATTCTTCTTGAGGTTTAAATCCGTGGAACAGTTATTAGCACAGAAGGGTACGGGAAAGGCATGAATACATTTTCCCCTAGCCTAGCTGTGAGTAAGTAGTAGAGTAGTTATGTCTCTTTACCCCCTTATGGCAGTCTACCTATGAAAAAGTTACTCTGACAGGGAAAAAGAAACTGGGTAGTCGTCATATCTGTCTCAAGCCCAAGTGAAGTGCGATGGTTGGTTGTAGGGATAGCAACTCCAACCCGTAAAATATACTTGCTACAGAAACTGAAGTAGAATTTGTGCGGCACTATGCTCTACGGATTATCTACTGGAATAAGCATGAATGCAATGATGATATTTATCGTGCTGATACCTCATCTTCAAAAGGACGGTCGAATTCGCCAGTCGAAGCCACCAAGGATTGAGCTAATAGACCGTTTTGTCTGACTGGGCTGATTTAATAACACTTGTCACAAGATGAAACCGAGACGTTGATTCCTGTACTGTCCGGCTTCGTCACCTGACGTCGCCTGACGTCGCTTAGTTAATCAAATGACCGCTATTAAGGAGAGACACGACCGCACCATATCATTGACCCGATCTTCGCAAAGTCAGGACCTAATTACTATCAACATGACGAATTGGAGGTTGGATGACAATCGGTTGGCAACACGGAAAATAGAACCAGCATGCTGAATTCAAACTCCAGCTGAGACAATCTGCATTCACTTAGCATTGATGCACTTTGGGAAAGGCATGAATCCATCTCTTCACTCCCAAGTTATGGTTAAGTATGGTAGTCTCTGGGTTTGCGTTGGCAAACCTGACTAAAGAACAAACACCTTGAAATTCAAAGCAGAAAAGTTCGACCTCACGTCCAGTTTTGTGAGAGGCTGACAACAGTCAGAGTAGGTTACGTTTAATTGAGGCTTCGATGGGCCTTGCACTCTCTCTCTCTCTCTCTCTCTCTCTCTCTCTCTATCTCTAGTGCCTTAGTCTTGGCCAATCTCGACTGTTTGCACCCGAGATATCGTGGAGGGAAAGACGGGGCCCCATCGTATGTTGTAACCTGTGCAAAAATTCTTTGCTTTTGAACTTATTCATGAATCAAAGGGAAAACAATCTTAACTCGTTCTTTTCATTACAGACACTTATACTTATCTCTAAGCAATGCATGTCTGTGTTCGCGCACAAACGTTTAACAACCTGCGCAAAACCAATACCTGAATTATTTCTTTCACCATTCATCACTTTTATCGCTGAAAAAAAAATCTGAATTTTCAATAAAGAAACGTGTATGCTGTCGGACATAGACTAAGGAATTGATTTACTGAAAACTTACATTGCAAATTGAATCTCTTTATAAACATAATCTGTGGAAGTTTTTTTAACCATTTTATAAGTTTTTTCGAGACATATGAAGCAGGTGAATGTTTAAATTTTCGGCTCTCTAGTACCATTGACACAGCTTCAGCGTATGTTAAGTGTGCACGTATACATGCAAAACTAGATAGACGCACCAACTTGAAAATTCAATAATCCTAAAAAGAAGGGTTTACAACCAATGCATTCTCCCGATAGTCACTCATGGAGCTGAAACATAGAACCTAACCAAGGGACAGACCTGCAAACTGAAAAGCATGCAACGTGCGCGAGAGAGAATCATGCGAAATCTTACATGGAGAGATCACAAGACAGCATAATATATAAGGAAAAAAAACAGGTATCTGTGACATCATAGAAACTATCAAAAAACTCAAATGGCAATGGGCAGGCCATGTTGCAAGGATGAAAGACAACTGATAGACATCACCTCTCACAACATGGATCCCCAGAGATCACATAGGTGACCGAGGCCGACAGACCACAAGATGGAGAGATGAACTGGACAGATTCAGGAAATACTGGCTCCGTGACGCCCATGATAGAGAATTGTGGCAAATCCCTGGGAATGTCTATGTCCAACGACGGACGTTAAAAGACTGATGATGATGATGATGATGATGATGATGATGATGATGATTCTCCTCATATTTTGGGTGACAGTATTGCTTGATGGTTTTTAATATCATTTGTATGTATTTTCTTCCTTGCTTTTTGATGGGTTACATCTGCATGTGATCCTTCTCGTCCGCTGCCTTTCCCCTCAGCTGCACCTCTATCCCTAGAAGTTGCCCCCGGAAGATTTGACTATGAGAATCTGTTTAAAATATTTGCCCGGCATAATATGACCATTGCATGAATATAAGTACGTCATAAAACCATATTTGAAATTTAAAAACCCGAATCGGAATCTGATAGATACGATTTGATATTATGAAAATTTATTTTGCTTTCCACTTAATGACCATTATAGACGAATCAATGTGCTATAAAAGAAAAACACACATTCAGAATCAGAACTTGAGAAATTTGATCGAAGATTATAAGAATCGTCTTTTTAAAATGCTTGTTTGGTACAACGTGACCATTATATTCAGCTACGAAAATCAAACAGCTCCATAACAGACCTCACAACATGGAACCCCGGATACAATTTGCTAAACTGTGGCAGACAGAAAATAGGATGACATGCCGAAGTAAATGAATTTCCGAAAAAAAAATCTGGTTCCACGACGCCCCATAGATAGTGAAAGTCTGGCAAATCTTAGGGGTGGTCTACGTTTAATGACAAACGCTAAAACGCTGACGATTATGACCTCTATGGAAGAGTAACACTGCCATAAAACTGCTATCAGAATTAGAAATGCGATGAAATGAAAGTATGAGAACCTACTTGTAATACTTATTTGGTTGTACATGACGATTACATAGGTGTCAATATGCCATAAACGCCAGAATTTAGAAAGTCTGGAGAAAGACTATGGGAATCTACTTAAAATACCCATTTGGCACTACGCGGCCATAACAGAGGCGTTAAGGCGTCGTGAAACTACTTTCAGAAGCGCCATCATGGCGATCTGATTAAAGACTATAAGACTCTACTTAAAATACCTACACGACCATTATACAAGAGTCAATGTGCAATGGCATTACGTTCACCATTCATACATTTTCTGTTCAATTGATCTTAATATTTAACCACCAGTATATATACTCAACGCCCAACCTACGTCTGCGACAAAACTCTTCACCTAATGGAATTCTTTGATGCGTCTTGTGTTCCTGGCATTAAATACAATGATGACGTCTCAGTGGCTTTGCCCACTCACTACCATCCCGAAACCAAACGGAATTCTTTCGATGAATTTCTCTTTGATCTCTTTTGTCTTCAGAATTCGATTCCTAACTTTCTTTAAACAAGGATAACTCGATCACTCTTTGCTTGTCACAGCGGCTTCTGTGAGTAAGGTACAAGGCCGAATCGAGTGAAGTGTATCTAACGGCTGAGAAGAAATTGTAGTCTGTCCATATCTATCGATCTATCTGAGGTGGTCCATGTCTATCTATTAATCTATCTCAGTTGGATTATATATATATATATATATATATATATATATATATACACATACATATATATATATATATATATATATATATATATATATATATGTACATATATAGATAATCATTTATTTCGATTCATATCTATCTATCTACCAACATACTTTTTCTAGTCAGTCCATATATATATATATATATATATATAGAGAGAGAGAGAGAGAGAGAGTCATTTCATATCTGTATCAGTCCTCTATGCTGATGAGCCCCCTCCCACCTTCTTTACTCTTGACTTATCCGTGTCAACTCTGGGGTGTAAAGCCTTATGCATTTTTATAAGTTTGCTCGTTCGCCTGTGCATTGATTGGAGTTCTTCCTTTGTCCATCCTAGGAATGGTCCAGTGTATCTCACTACCGATACTTCCTATGTGTTCGTTCCTTTTATTAGATTTCTGCTGTTTAATTTGGTCTCTAATATCATCCTTCTAAGGCATTCTCTCTTTATTTTCTCCTTCATTTCTTCCTGTTTTATCGTGTCACATTCAAGAACGCCCAGGTATTTGTATCGGTCAGTCCTCCGATGTTCCTGTTGTCCAGGAGTTCGATTCCCTCGACCATTGTGAGCCTTCTTCGTGCATTACCATAATTGCACACTTTTCAATTCCAAATTCCATCACAATGTCATCACTGTATTCTTTTACTTTGTTTAACAGCATCTCAAGCTCTGTTTTTTGCGAACAATTTTATATCCTCCATCTACATTAAGAGGTTGATTTATTATTATTATTATTATTATTATTATTATTATTATTATTATTATTATTATTATTATTATTATTATTATTATTATTATTATTATCTGAGTTCATATTTATCAATATATCAACATACCTATTCTAGTTAGTCCATGCCTCTCCATATCTATCTATCAATCTATACATCTGTCTTAATCTGTTCATATCTCTATCTATTTATCTATCATAGTCTGTTCACATCTATCTATCTATCTATCTATCTATCTATCTTAGTTTGTTCATATTCATCCATCAATCTATCTATATATCAATTTGTATATCTATCTATCTATCTATCTATCTATCTATCTATCTATCTATCTATCTATCTATTACAGTCGTATAACATTTAACTGTCTGCAGATTCATCCACTCTATTCCATCCTTCCCAATCTAACCAGATTTAAATCGACGGATTTCTCTTTGATGTCTTTTGTCTTCACAGTTTGATTCCTAACTTTCTTTCAACAAAGAAAACGTCATCTCTTTTTGTCTGTCACAGCGTAGGTTTCGTGGCACAAGTGGCGTTACGGTTAGTCGTGCAAATAAAGGAATCATCGAACGGAGCTCAAACTCCGGTAAAGGTTGTTAATGTCAACCTCGTATTAACACCCTTAGAAAAGCCATGACTACATATCTCCTCTTCTCTCGGTTGAGTAGCCGCATAGACTGGGCTATTTAACCTTTTGAGACAGCCAATCAAAGATTAAGACAACTTATACAATCACAGCAACTCCTTCATCAGGTCACATAAGGACTCTGATCCGTTCCAGCTCCTAAAAGGAGTAAGTCAAGGTGATACCAGTTCACCCAAACTCTTTACAGCCTAACTCGAGATGATCTTCCAAAAGATGGACTGGGAGAATAGAGGAATCAAAATAAACAGCGAATATCTGAGCAACCCCAGTTTCGCAAACGACATCGTCCTTTTCGCAGAGAACCTACACGACCTCCAACTACATGAACTAAATGAAGAAAACAAAAAAAAAGTCGGCCCGCACATGAACTTCAGTAAAACAAAAATCATGTGCAACGATCATATTAAAAATAAGAACATAACTGTCAAGATAGAAAATGCAAAACTCGGCAAGGTAGACCACTGCATCTACTTTGGACAACAAATCTCCATGAGATCCTCAAAAGAGGAGGAAATCAAGCAAAGAATCATTCCAGGATGGCAAGCCCCTGGATCAACTTTCACAAACCAGACGTTCCCAATCATCTAAAAAAGAAGAGTATTCAACCAATGCATTCTCCTGATAGTCACTTATGGATCTCAAACATGGAACCTAACCAAGAGACAAACCTGCAAATTGAGAACCATGCAACGACCACATCAAAGAATCGTACTCAACATCACATGGAGAAATCACAACACAGCAAAGTATATTAGAAAGAAAACGAGAGT
>OY735240.1:35372513-35407513 GCA_963457665.1 Thysanoteuthis rhombus | reverse complement strand
CCCCTCTTTCTCTCTCTCTCTCTCTCTCTCTCTCTCTCTCTCTCTCTCTCTCTCTCTCTCTGTTCCCCTCTCTCTTTCTCTTTTTCTCACTAACAGTCTCTCTCTGTCTCTCTCTGGCTGTCTGTCTCTGTCTCTCTGTCTTTCTCTCTCTCTCTCTTTCTTGCATACAGTCTCTCTCTCTCTCTCTCTCTCTCTCTCTCTGTGGCTCTCTAGCTCTCTGTATCTCGCTCAATCACCCCCCTCTCTCTCTCTCTTTCTGCAGCAGTTGCTCGTTTGTTTTTGTTTTATTTTTTTCAAATTAGCATATTTTGGTGATCATTGCTCAACAGAAGGCGAGAGAAGTAGTATATTTATTGATCCTCCTTTTTCCACCCATTTCTGTTAATTGATCATCCCCAACATGACCTTCTGACAACAACGCATGTTCGTCACGTGACAGTTTCCACTGAGTGAATAACGAATTCCTTCATTCCTTGTTTGTCTCTTCTTTCCTTCTTTTTCCTGTTGTGTTCTTTTCTTTTTTCTTCTTTCTCCCTCTCTTTTCTTTTTTTTTTTTTTGGATTACTTTCTTCTTTTTTTTTCTTTCCTTTAATAACTTTCAGTTTATAGATTGGTTTCAGGTTTCTTTTTGCCAAGCCTCGATTTCATCTTGCTACATAATATCTGTATTTGATTGGAACTCTTCTAGGCACCCCACCCTGCCACACATATAAACACACGCACACACACACATACGCATACATGCATACACTAACAACTATATGTGTGTATGCTTGCGTCACTCTAGTCTCCTCCTCCCCCAACCGTCTTTCTCTCTCTCTCTCTCTCTCTCTCTCTCTCTCTCTCTCTCTCTCTCTCTGCGTTCGTGCATTCACATCAACCTGTTACTAACATATCCGATCAAAGTTACGAGCTGATAGATAATCTATGTACAGAGAGATACATGGATAACAAAATACCAAGATATTCATATATTTATATATATATATATATATATATATATATATATATATATATATATATATATATATATATAAAGAGAGAGAGAGAGAGAGCGTGGACTGAACGAAATAGATTGAAAGATAGTTAGTTACCTAGACGAATAGATACGTAAATATTGAAAAACCATAGATAGATAGATAGATAGATTGATAGATAGATAGATAGATAGATAGATGTGAACAGACTGCGATAGATAGATAGTTTGATGTGATCAGACTGAGATAGATAGATGGAAAGATAGATGAATAGATAGATTTGAACCGACTGAGATATATATGAATAGACAAGGCTAGGTAGACGGATACGACAATGTAATTTTGCCGTATTTTTCTGAGGAAAAGAATTCATAAAAGTGCAGAAAGTAAAATCTCACAAAATGAAAAAAAAAAAGATTCTTGCTTCGCTGACTACAAGATTGTCAAGAAGATATTGAGAATATTTGTCTGGGAGGCGAAAGTCAAATGTATCATTTGTATTCAATGGTTATTCTCCACCCAACAAATTGATTTTGTCAGCCATCTTGTAAGACCTGATCTTACAGAAAAAATAATTAAAAAAAGAAATACGTGTGATGTTCCGGGTTAATTAAAGTTGTTTAAGTGTGTTGTGGGGCGAAAGAAGGTGAGGAATGAATCAGGATGAAGGAGGGGGTTTAAAAAGAGAGAAGAATCGGTCGAAAAAATGTCAGAAGAAGAAAAAAAAAAGAGAAAAATGGGTCTGGTTTATCAATAGAAACTATCATTTGAACGACGTCTTTTAACAGCATGTCATGTTGGGGGTAATCAATTGGAGAAAAAAAAATTGAAGAAAGGTTGTTCAATAAATTAGATACTGCTCTTGCCTTTTGCTGGTCAGTGATCACTGAAAAGAGTTCAAATGATCAAATTACATGCGTGATAAAAAATTAAGGGATCACTTTAGCATAAACTTTCATTGTAAATAGAACCCAACACTTGAAACCTATCTAGAGGGAGTAATTAGAAAAATAATTTTCAGTCACAATAAGGAGTGATTTTTCAAATTTTCGCCCTCTAGCTCCACAAGTGCAAAATGTACACGTTATACATATATATATATATATATATATATATATAGACAGCCAAAAAGTTGAGGAAGCTATGTTGGTAGTTTTGTTGAGAGTTTTAGTCAACAGTGTCTAGAAAGGGAGAAAGAAAATAAAAGAATCATTTCGGAAAGGAGGAAGGAAACATGGATTAGAGGTGGTGTGAGGAAGAAAAACCGACAAAAAGAAAGGAAGAAAAGAAATAATGAAAATGAATGAAAGAAGGAGGGAACGCAAAAAGAGGAAGAAATACCAAAAATATCAGAATGAAAAAAAGAAAAAAGAGAGAGAAAGGATACAAAGGAAACTGAAAGAGGGAAAAGGGTATACAGGCAAAAAATAAATAGATAAACGAGAAATCTTTCAAGAAAGGAAAGAAGAAGAAAATATGGGGAATGAAAAAAAAGAACGGAAGAAGGATGAAACATTAAGTGGAAGGAAAAATGGGGAAAACAAAAGAGAGAAAGAGCTATCAGAAAGAAGACTGAAGCAAAACGAAGGACTGTGATCGAGGAGGGAAGGAAGAAAAAAAAGGAAGGGAGAAAAAATAAAGAAAGAAAGAGAAGAAAAGAAGGAAAAAAAGAGAATGGCACAGAAAATAAAAACCGACAAAGAAAGATCAAGTTGAGAAAGAAAGAAGGAAAGAACAGGCCTAGTTGATCAATGAATAGAAACTGTCATGTGACCCATGTCTTTTGGCAGCGGTTAGAAAAATTGGAAAAAGGGGTGATCAGTGAATAATTTACTTCGCACCTGCTTTCGGGCAGCAATCACAAAAAAAGGTCTGAATTTAAAAAAAACAAAACTTGGTGACACACACTAAGTATTCAATTTACCATAAACGTATACTGCAGAGTAGCCTCCCATTATATATATATATATATATATATATATCAAGGGTATAAACATAAAAAACGTAAATCTTGAAATTTTCAGTCCTCTAGCTCCATCGGTACGGCTTGTGCGTGCGATGCATCCATAAATAGCCAGCAAGCCAGACCCACTTGAAAACTGAAAGAAACCTACGTTGACAGTTTTTGTGACAGTTTTTCGGTTGACGGTTTCTTTCTGGAAAAAGGGAGAGGAAGAAAAACCCGAGAAAGAATAAAACCCAGACGTCAAGAACGAAATCTTTTGCGATAAAAAAAATCCCAGAAAAAAATAGAAAAAAAGCTATTAAAAAAAACTCAAGTTAATGGAATCACTTTCGTCTTGATTAAACACTTGAATCAGCCAAGATGAGTGTGTGACGTCATTAAAAGGTTGTCGGGGCGTCCATCAACAAATATTAACTTTCTGCTCGAAACTCATTGACACTGTTCACAGGTTGGAGAGTAAGGAGGTGGAAGAGCAAGGGGTGTAGGTGAGACAAACACACGACGGGGAAGACGAAACAAGAAGCCAGAATAATGCAGAAGGGGAAGAAGAAGAAGTAGATGAAAAAGGTGGAGCAATACCCCGCTTCGCGTTGCCTCATTTGATGCTGATTCGCAAAAGTGCTCCTTTTCAAATACTTCGTCGTTATAAATTTAGTTATGTTCAGAAAGCATAATGTACAATCTCGATGGTAACATTTTGGATAATGTGTCATATGTATGAAAATAAACACATACACAAAAATGTATCATACAGGGATATACATAGGTACCCTATCGGTCACAGGTTCGATTCAAGCAGCAGCCCAATTTTCTTTAATTGTTTATCCTACTTACGTTATCTAGTTCGCATAATGCATTAACCGTGTAGCGACAGATCATTTCATATAATAGTTTCTATATAATATAATGCTAAAATAATCATTCTGCCGGATCAAATAAATTCGTTTCTTGATACATAGATAATTTTGTGATATTTCACCGCTCCAGAAAGTGACTACCAGGGGATATACACAACATTAATCCATTTTACCTTGTTGAGGCTCATCAAAGACGTCACGTATCCGAATATTATGAGAATGGCCCTGACTGAGAGTGCAGTAACAAGGCAAATAGGTTGGGGTTCTAGACACGCTATTCATGCAATGTTATGACCCCGTAAGATTGGTACCATTTAGAGCTCCATTTTTAAGGAACGTATAGCGCTATAAAGTTACGCCCAAACAAGTTCAGGCTACAAACATCACTCATTAATTGCACACGGGAACATAGCTACAAATTTCAATAGCTAAAAGCAGAAGGGTTAAGGGGAAAATTCACGGATGCCAGAGTGAACATTCTGTGGATGTAGACTCGGCTAACAAACCGTCACATCGGAGCATATGAATTCCTTCAAGAGTAAACATTGAAAAAAGATGTTGGTCACGAAAGATTAATTATCCTTTTTCGTGCTCAGAATAATACTTACATACAACTGAGTTCGTGCGAAAAGACACAAAAATCGACAGAAAAGAAACACAATCCGCAGACAGTCATAAATACTCCTTTTTACAGGAGTACCTACTTGGCCACGATTGTGGTACGTATTATGGAACGTCTAAGTGTGTTCCAACGAAGAGAAAGAGTAAAGAGGGATATCTCTGTCTGTGATTGAAGATCATAATGATCGTCAACAGCAGCAACAGTCGTTTAACATCCTTCGTTAGACATGAACTTTCCCCAAGATTCACCAGACCTCTCTATCATGATCGTTGCGGCGCAAATACTTTCGGAACTCATTTAGTCTGTCAGTCAATCTTATTTCATGCTCATTTCTTTCTGTAATATATTGTTCTGCCTTGTGATGTTGATAATGATTCTCTTCTGTGCACGTTGCTTGGTACTCAGTTTGAGGGTCAATCTTTTGGTTTGTTTCCATGTTTCAGCTCCATGGGTGACATTGGTTGTATACCCTTCATTTCATGACGAATTGGATTTTCTTCTTCTTGAAAATTGAGATTGCTCTTCCAAAAGCTGGCCAACCTTGAGTAATTTTTTGCCTGATTTCTTCTACCTTTGTGGATTTCATGGAGATCCGTTGTCCTGGGTAGATGTGGCGGTTCACTTTCTTCAGTTCTGCATCTTTGTTCGTGTACCATAGAGAAATGGTTATAGAACGTATCTCTCATGACATTGCTACTGAGGGAAATACTATCCTACCTGAAGAGTCTGATAATTGTGACCCTGAAACCAAACTATCTTAAGTTTATGAAGGATTTAATGAGAGCATGGCTTCACAAACCTTTTCATTCGTGACCATTCGATCTTACTCTATGCACCAGACAATTGTGACTTTGTATTAGATTAGGTGAAGTTTTTGAGGACATAGGGATACACAGAGATTACGTAATTTTGAGGAATACTTATTTGATTTAATTACTACTGAAAGGAGTTCGATCCTACTTGGGGTTCAGTACAAATGTGACCTAGTACAAGACAAAGCTAGGTTTAGTAAGGATGTACAAGGAGGAGTCTATCATTGGAGGGGCTTAGTAAGGATGTACACCATGATCTTTTAACAGCACAAAAATTCAACATTTACCGCTGTTTTACAGCGATTTTAGTCATTCTAGATTATTCTAGTTTTTTTTACTATTAAAAATGGCCATAAATGGCTAAAAATATTTTTAAAACGTTTAGCGTTTTTTGACATTTCTTCAAGATTTAGTGCAAAAATCTTTTTCAGTCGGCAACACTAGGAGTGACCCCTGAGTTACCACACCGGTTGCCATCGACCCTAGGGACACCACTGATGATGAAGATTGAGGTCAGAGATGGGAACTGACTCTATGGTTTCAAACTTACCATCTTCATCTTAGATAAGGTTTCGCTGAAAAGTACAAATCCAACAAAAACTGACTAATTGAGAAACACATCGTCACAAATACAAAGACATTTTATACATCACACTGAGCAAAGACTAAAAGGGTTTAAAAGTACACTTTCCCATTAAAAGAACAGTCACAAAAAATCCTCTGACTCCTTTAGTACCAAAATCTCCCAATGTCTTCTCAACTTCTCAACAAGCACTAATAGGAATTGATGAGGCTGACAGATAAGATGAAAAAATATTGAAATATTTAACGATTCTATGAATAGAAGAGTCAAGATGAGGGAGAGAATGAGACTCACAGTGACAATGAAAACAACAAAAACAACAACAACAATAACAGCCACGGGTATTATAAAAAATGGCGAGAAGGGGAAGTGGTTAGACGAAGGGGGAGAAGAGCTAGAAAGAGAAAGGAGAGGGGGAGTATGAAACAAAAAAGAAGACAATGAAGATAAGAAAGAAAGAAAGGAAAAAAAGAAAGAAAGTCAGTTACTCAATAGAAACCGTCACGAGACAATCATTTTTTTAGTAGCATGCCATGTTGGGGTTGATCGATTAAAAAAAAATTAGATGAAGGGGTGATCAATGAATATATTACTTCTCTTGACGTTTGTTGTTTGGTAATCACTAAAAGAGTAAAAAAAAACAAAACAAAACAACAAAGAAGCAAGCGTGAACGCTGCCGGACACAAAGTAACGGTCCAGTTTAGCATAAACTCACATTGGAAACTGACCCCACCAAAAACCTTTTTCAAGGGGTTAAAAAAAAACCAATCATTTTTCTAGACATAATAGGAAGTAGGTATTTGAATTGTCAGGTCTCTAGCTCAATAGATAGGTGGGATATATATATATACATAGATTTAAAGCTAGCCAGACCTGCTTGAAAACCAAGAGAAAAATAAGGATAAAAGAAAGGAAAAAGGAGTAAAAAAAAAAAAAAAAGGAAAAAGAAAGAAAAAAAAAATTAAGAAGGGAAGGAATCAAAAAGAAAGAAAGAAAAAATAAGGAAAAAAGAAAGAAAGAAGGAATAAAGGAAAAAAGAAGTTTAAAAGGAAGAGGAAAAGAAGGAAATTAAGTAAAAAGTAGAAACAAGAAGTAAGAAAGAAAGAATGTAAGAAAGAAAAAGTAAGAAGGAAAGGAGTCAAAAATAAAGAAAGAAGAAAGAAAGAAAGAAAGAAAGAAGTAAATAACAAAAAAAAGATGGGAAGAAGTAAAGAAAAAGGTAGAAAAGGAAAAAGAAAGAAATCTAGATGAAAGAAAAATAAAGAGAAGGGTGAGGATTGGGAAAGTCAGATGAAAAAAAGACTAGAAAAGAAAGAGAGGAAAAAGAGAGAAGATCATAAAAAATGAAAATTGTGAAAGATAGAAAGCATGAAAGAAGATAATGAATGAATGTACATTCTGAAAGAAACTTAAAAGGTAGAAAAAAGAAAGAAGGAAAGAAGAAAGAAATGATGGAAGAATGAAGAGGGAGAAGGAGAGGGAAGATAAAAAAATCAGCGATCTTGTATGGATTCTATGAAAGTCTATTACAATCTAATCTTTTCTCTCCGTTTCTCTAATGATTCCGGCACGCCCCGAACTTTCCCTCTCGTCCAACCTCGCCCACTTTCAGCCCCGGCCCCTAACTGACGATGGTTCCCTTCCATGACCCAATTATAGCGTTTGTCAAGGCTGTCAACCCAAACTTCCTCTTTTTCCCGCCTCCTTTTCCTTCCGTAATCTTTGTCCTGCCTCCATTTTGAAAAGGAAAAGAAAAAAAACATTCCCCGAAGGCAGCAGTATTTTTAAAAGAAAATCGTTCTGCAAGACTCAAAGATCTTCAGGAATGTTCCTTATTTGTAGTTCTAATACTTTTTAGATCGTGATCAACAGGAAATAGAGTTAGGTTAAGGGATGCAGGTCATCTTCATTATGACTCTTCAACGACAAAAATCAGGAATAATGTCACATCAATAACGGGCCATGTCTAGCACTCAAATTAGGATATAATAATAATAATAATAATAATAATAATAATAATAATAATAATAATAATAATAATAATAATAATAATAATAATAGAGTAAAAAAGAAGGAGAGTGAAAAACGGGAAAAATACTAGGACCTAGCAAGAGAGTTAAGGAAGATGTGGAACATGAAAACCAAGGTAGTACCGGTCATAGTGGGAGCACTAGGAACAATCCCCAAAACGATGAGGGTGAGACTGGAGGAGATCGGGATTAGGGGAAGGATTGAGACCGTACAGACCACAGCACTACTGGGAACTGCACGGATACTGAGGAAGGTGCTAGAAATATAAGGACTGCAACGAATTTTAGCCCTGACATGATAGATGAAAGAGAGAGGAGACGTTAGCTGAAAACCTGGGGAGACTTATTGTCACTCAGCCTTCAGCGATAACCACTGGGCAACCGGTGTGAAACTGTAAATCGTAGAATTACTGCGACCTATGAATACTAGGAGAGGAGGGCTGGAGACTTGAGGAGACCTGCTGTCACTCAAACTCCAGCGGTTACCACCAGGCAACTGGTGTGAGATTCTTAATAATAATAATAATAATAATAATAATAATAATAATAATAATAATAATAATAATAATAATAATAATAATAATACGGAACTGTACCAAGGACACTGAAAGCGAGATTGGGAGAAGTAGGGATGAAAGGAAAGATCAGTACTATACAAACCACAACACTACTGGGGACTGCATGGATACTGAGAAGGGTGTTAGGAATGTTATATCTACGGCCCCCAGCTGTTAGTAGTGGCCTAACAGAGAGAAAAGACGAGAGGACTGATAAAAAAAAAGTATACCACAAATGCTGGCAGAGCGACAAGCCACAGCGCTGCTGTGATAGGTGAGGTAGAGATGAAAGGAGGGCTGAAGACCTGAGGAGGCTTACTGTCACTCAGCTTTCGGCAAAAACCATCGGGCAACTGGTGCGAAATAGTGAACCAAAGCACTTCTGTTGACAGTGAGAATGTGGGGAGGAGTTCCAGAGACCTGGGGAGACTTATTGTCACTCAGTCCCCAGTTGTGATCACCGGGCTACTGGTGGTATAATAATAATAATAATAATAATAATAATAATAATAATAATAATAATAATAATGATAATGAATGACTTCGAAGGAAAAAATATTTCCTTGTAGATAAGACGTTCTTGAAGGTTGACTTTGTTCTGCTGTAGGTTTGCTATCCTAGAGTGATTCCAGGTCAGCAAATGAAAGAAAAAAGAAATGCAAAATTTTTTTTTTTTAAATTGTTCCCAAATATTGCACTAAAATCCTCATGCTTTGTTGCAGCCAACTAATCTCTGACAACAGTCTGGCCAGGATACTGAAACAAACGTGTCGCTAGAACGCGTGTGTTATTGAATATTGTTCCTAGAACAAGTGCCGTTCCAAAGAGAGTTGTATTTGCTTGCTATGTCTACTAAATACCATATCGATCACTCTGGCTCAGTGGTAGAGTACTGGACTCTCCCCTAGACTATAGACATTGCGTCCAAAAGATATTTGATACATCGATTCGCGTTGGATCACTACAGTTCAGCAACGTCAGGCCTAGTCAGTAGCTAGATGGGTAACTATTGAAGATAACCCATACTGTAACCATATATCTATGACAAACATACTAAAAAGACAATTGGGAAAGCTAAAGATGAAGTTATGAATGAAAATGGACAACGTTTCACCAAAAGCCGGATATTATACTACCTGCTTATTTCTGAATTAGTAAGTTGGTCCAACGAAACACGTCAAATTGTATAGTAGTTTTCATTTGTAACGGCTTTCCAAATTGTCTTATTGGTATAATACTGACGGATGAGCTTTTATCCACGCCCATACGCTAGACATAGATATTTACATATACACCTAAAAATGCTTTAATTTTCAAAGCACGTCCGTTTTCATCATCACTTCGCTTCCTAGCACTTTGAAATATTCGTGTTTCTCCTCTGTTTATTTTATATGACACTCCCGAGTTTGGGGGAGGGGGCACCCCATCCCTGTCCATCAACATCCCCTGGGAGGGGTGGTTTTGTTTGGACAAGTGCAAAGGAGGAAGTGAGACATCCTAAACAGCGAAACCAGAATTGACAAATTAGCCATCTTCCGGCAAGATCTGGTTGATTCTTTTTCAATTTGGCCGATAGAAATCTACGAAATTGGCTAGATATATTGCCCCACTCAAATATTGAAATTGGAAGAAAATTCAGTAAGATGAAGATAATTGAATCAAAATTGAGATGTAACATGAACTAAGAATGCTGAGAGCACGATAAATGCTGCGATATTCATGAAATACTTGAAAAATCGTTACAAGTTATAGGCACAATGGTTTTCATATTTGAGCAAAAATAACCCCTGTTCATCTACATCGACATTTGAACATAATATCAAAAGTTTGGATGATTGAATCTGGAAAGTTACATATGTGTTGAAGTTCAATTTCTATCAAGAATTTGTTCAGAAATCGAAGTGTATAGATATCTTATTGGAAAGGCAGGCTTTCTGTGATTGTATAGAACATTTCCAGTCGTAAACTTAACTGGAAATAGAAAGTTTCATCCGATTTTAGCCATTTTTAAAGTCAGCTTTAGCTATAAATAACAAACTATACTTGGCATCACTTAACAAAGCTAGAAAGGGATTTGGAAAGAAATGTAGTGACTCACCGACGTGTGGGAGGTGAGACGTCGCCCAGAAAGAGGTTGTGAATTATTTTGGTTACATTGTAAGCGCTAATGTCTTTTACAAGATGACTATATATATATATATATATATATATACATATATATATATATATATGTGCGTGTGTGTGTGCGTAAACCACAAAATCTGAACATCATATCTGAAAGAAGGAAAGATTTATATGCATCCCTAATACACAGACATATATATATATATATATATATATATATATATATATATATATATATATATATATATATATATATAATTAACAATAATTAATGCTCATCTATTCAGTGAGGTAACTCGATCATTGTAAGCTTATGCAATGCTCATCTAATGTATAGGAATAAAGCATTCTGGACGATGGGGAATATATGCGTAAATACATATATGGCTTAAATTCAACTTTACTGACCGTCCAGTTCCGTAGAGCAGAGGGAGGATACTAGCCTCTGGGTCTGAAGCAAAGGTTTCGATCGTACTGAATGGTATAATGGATAGTCTATTGCCACATTGAAGAGCTGTAATACAACGAAATAGCTGTCTGTGGATGACACAACAATTATATAGATATATATATATATATATATATATATATATATATATATATATATATAGTCCACAAAGTTTCACAGCTATGAATACTAAAGATATAGATGAGTTATTCAAAGTTAATGTCTTTTCAGTCAATTTTTTTCCAAATGTCTCTTAACGCAATTTATGTAAGAATTTCAAAAGGTTAAATATTTTAGTATTAGATGTTATGGTACTGTGTAAGAATTTTGTTTATTGTTTTGTTGAGATCATCAGTTGTTTACCATGTAACTGTTTCGGAGATTTAAAAAGAAAACAGTTACATTAACATGGCTTCTTTACAGTTATGATCGAACACTACATTTAGTTTTCAAGTGATTCTGGCTATGTACAAGTGGGTCGCAGCGCCCATCCCAATTTCTTCCACCCTAATCACATAATATCAAAGGGTGTACTTAGTTATCTGCTGACTGCACAGGAAAATTTATCGTAATGGTTAGCACATCGGTCCTACACGCAGAAAAATCCGGTTTCGATTCCTTGAAAGGGCGAAGAGTGTGTACATATATATATATATATATATATATATATATATATATATATATATATATATATATATATATATATATATATATATGTGTGTGTGTTTATATAGACATAAAGATATCTGTACCTCACATGAATAATCACTGCATCCCGAACATGTACCTGAACTAATTGTTTTTTATTCATTTATTTTTCATTTTATTTTTTTATCTATCTAAAAAAACACGGTTTTTATCAAAAATTATCTAAAATAGAATTAATATCTAAAATTGTCTAAAACTTACCGGCACAAAATTTGGGTATTGTTGGTCCAAAATGGCCATGGAGACCCTTCTATGCACTTGAAAAAAATAGATGATGCTCAGTGGTGTACTCAAGCATATTTGCAAGGTTGAAGCCCCAAGAGTGAGATCAAGCGCGACTGGAGACAAAGACACTGACGAGAAAAGAGTGTAGAATATTTAGCACACTCAGATGGTTGGTCGGGGATGTGTATTTGTGGGGCGACGGTACACTGATATGCACACGCTGTAATATATTTCTATAGGTACTTTCGCACCCCGATCATTCGTTTACCACTGTATGTAAATATTTACCTCATATCAACATCATTACTTTCACCATTATCATCATCGGTTTTTTATCGTCTGTCGTTGGACATAGACCTTCCCTAGGATTTACCAGACCTCTCTATCGTGGGCTTCGCGAATCCAATACATTCTGAACCTATCCCGTTCGTCTTGCCATCCTGCCTATTCTGCCAGCCTCGGTTCTGTATTTGATCTCTGGGGATCCATGTTGTGAGTCGTGATGTCAATCGGTTGCCAGCCATTCTAGCAACATGACCAGCCCGTTGCCATTTGATTTTTCAAGTTGATTGTCCTGTCAGGTTGTAATTTCTCTGTTTGAGGTTGAGCATGATTCTTCCACCTGGATGTTGCTTGCTTATCTGTTTGAAGCTCGGTTTTTTGCTTCAGGTTTCATGTTAAAGTTCTATCGTAACTTGAGAACATGTCAACTTTTGTTGCAGTAGCATTTTCAATAAATTCTCATTTTTGGTTCGTGCTGTAGGATTGCAATGTTTCAAACAAACATTACTATCAATTACTCTACAGTTCTTATTCGCTTTCATCTCACTTTTTTGGTTGTTTTATTATAACCAGCAATATCTTTTTTCCAAACAAAATAATCATAAGATTTGTTTTATTCTTTCAATTATACAAAAATCTCTTGAAAGGAAATAGATATATTTTCTCGAAAGAAAAGAAATATTTTCTTAAAAGAAATAAATATTTACTTGAATGAAAAATGGCCGATATTTCTATATAAATATTTAAAGAAAAAAACGGAACTTTATTAAAAGAAAAAGAAATATGGTTAGATTAAGATTCGTGCGTTCAGTTGAAGCCAAAAATTGTATAATTTTTTTTGTAGAAAATATTTTTCGTGATCCTATCAATTAGACCCCCGAGGCTTTTGGAAAAGTGCCTGTTTTGATAAAGGAAATTTGGTGGGTTTTGGAAGGGGGGTCTGTTCACCATATAACTCAGTGTTTGTCTGTCGGCTCCTTGGCTGTCGTTGTTGTTGACATTAGTTGTAGTAGTAGAAGTAGCAACGACAAACCTGACTGCCTAAGGGTCAAATTCCACTTTAATCGCAACTCTTTCAGCTACTAAGCCGATTTTTTTAAAATGATCTCCCTACTGAGTGGTGGAAGGTGATAAGTTTTAAGTTTCTACCATTGACGGTCAGGACTGAGAAGGATAGAGATTTTAAAAAAAAAAAAAAGAATGGAAAAGTAAAACGCCTGTCATAAAATCACTCTCTCTTTTTCCCCTTTCTTTCTTTTCCAACTGTGAAAATAAAGTCGACTCTCTAGGAGTTTAACAATGACAACAACAACAACAGCAACAACAACTGGGGCCATAGTGTCACTTGTGGTGTCACTAGTGCTAATAGTCGAACTGGTGATGATATGATATTTCTATCTTCATTTGGAAATAGTAGTAGTAGTAGTAGTAGTCAAATTGATATAATTCACGAAAAGAAATTCCTGCAAAAGTAATTTATGGAAGGGTTACCGACTTAAACTTGACTTATGAATCTTGACCTAAATATAATTTTACTTCATTTGTCTGAGTGTCGCTATACGGCAGCAAATCCCATGGATGGGAATTTATTCAAAATACTACGGCAACAAATTCAACATGTTTATAAGTCATGAACGAGGCCGCCCCTATTTGCTTACAATTATAACGTGAAGCAGACATTTTCGTGTGCAGTGGTACACAAATGACTACGAAGCAAAAATACCGGTAAGCAAATGTTTGAGTACGCAAATGTCCGGTACGTAGTTCTCCAGTACGCAACTGACCTTCTACCATTTCTAAATTTGTTATGCACTTAATAACACGTATGCGTATACAACGATGTGGCCACAGGTAGGGAAATTTGAACATCAATTCATTATCATCCATTGAAAAAATGCTTTTGGTATGAATTCTTTTTTCAAAATTTCCCTCAAAAATAGGTTTTTAGTGATCAAACAATTGGCAAGAGAAGCAACTTCTTTTCCAATTTTTTCAATTGATCATCCCCAACACAGGATGCTAAACAACGTGCACTGGCTTTGTTTAGGCACAGGTATTGAGCTCGTCAACGACTATGATAGATTAGTACTACTAGAACGGAGACTTATATCGAATTCTTTTCCAGGAGTGTCTTAACGCCTCAGTGTTAGAATGCCAGGCTTCACTGCATTTGGCTTGAAATATTCATTTAATTAAATTTCTTCAGTAATTATTTGAGGTGTGGTGATTGAATTTTGAAACAGTGCTTTTATAAATTGTACCACAGAGTGAAGACATGAATTGTGTGATTCATTTGACCAATGGGTAAGCGTAAAAAAAACCCTTGTAAATTTCAATCTGCTTGTGTCTTCAATTTGCTGTGACGTATCGCTCAAAGTAGACATGTTTTATTTTTGTCTGTTTTTTCTGACGTGTCGTAAAAATCATCAGATCAAAAATTGTTCGTCCGTCAATTTGAAATTTTGTCGTCATTGGAAAGAACAACAACCGAATCTTTCCGTGTGCTAACTGAATTTTACGTGGAAGACTGCGTGTCACGTGCACGTGTGTTTGAGTGTCAAAAGAAAGTCATTAAGATGTTGAAGATGATGAATGCATGTCAAGAATGACAAGAATGTCGAAACATCAAACACATCTTTCGGAATGATTCCGTGATTCGAGTTCAAAAAATAAAATAAAATAAAATGCGAGGGTCGGTGCAAAGAAGCTAGAGCTCAAGGGAGATTGGTTCAAATCCTTCATCAGGATAACGTGCCTGCACAATCAGCAAAACATTTTTCGGTCGAGGAATACGTTGCAGTACTTGGCCATTTTCATCATTCATAGCACCATGGAATTTTTTTCTTCCTGCACTCAGGGGAATCTCGTTTTGAGTCTGTTCCAGAAGTGACATAGATCACAACACTGCTTGTGAACAGTGCTGACTCATACTTTTATGGGGCCCAAAACGTAATTTGATTTTGAGGTCGCCAGTGCCGTTATCAAGCCCTAAGCCCCACTTTGAAGAATATGAAAATCCAACTAGTTCTAAAGAGAAGTGTATACAACAAGTATATTCCCAATAGTCACCTGAAGAGTTTAAACGTGCAACTTAACCAAAAGATTGATCCATGAACTGGGAACCCTGCAATGTGCCCAGGAGAAAATCATGTTCAACATGCCATCGATATGATATTTCGCAGTCATAGACAAACAAATACATAGAACTCGCTTTTTAACATCACGTTTTCTAGAGGCTCTATATGATGACAACTGTATTCTAGCGACACGTTCGTTTCTGTATTCTGGCAATGCCATTGTCTGAGATTCATTTGCAGCAACAAGACATTAAGATTTTAGTGCAATATTTTGAAATCCCTCGTCCATGTTATTTACTGACCTGGAATCATTCGAGAGCGGCAAGCCTTCAGTGGAGCAAGCTCTACCTTCAAGAACAAGAAAATCTCATTAACTCTAAAAATAATATTCTACAACCAATACACCCTTTCGATAGTCACCTATGGAGTTGAAGCATGGACCCTACTCAAGAGACTGAGAACAATGTAACGTGCACAGAAAGGAATCATGCTCAACCTTGAATTAAGAGATCATCAGACAACACAGTATATTAGAGGAAAAAAACAGGACTACGAGATTTCATATAAACCATTAAAACCTAAAATGGCAATGGAGCAGATATGTTGCAAGGACAATAGACAACAGCTGCACATCACGACTCACAATGTGGATCCCGGAGACCGGGTACGAGGCAGTGGCCGACAGGAGACCCACTGGTACTCTAAAGCTCCTCTCCCTGCTTACGTATTCGAAAAACTCACTCTTATGAGGAGACCCGGTGGTACTCTAAAGCTCCTCTCCCTGCTTATTTATTCTAGAAAACCTGCTCCTATTTGGAGACACAGTGTTTCTGTAAAGCTGTTCCACCTGCTTATCTATTGTAGAAAGCCCGCTCTTATTAGGAGACCCGCTAATTAATTCCCAAGAGTTGGTATCTACTCTCAAATGGTTTATAATGAGAGGGGGAAGAGGGCAATTATTGATCTGGTGAAATATCCCCATCCAAAGACAACTATTAATAAAGGGGTACAACCTATTTGCTCTAATTGTGTTTATAAAACACAGTTTAACCAAGCTTTATGGCATCTGCTTCTTTCAGAGATTTTGAAGTTCTGTTCCAGTCCAATTTTACTTCAAGAACAGAAGAAATTTCTTGTTTCTGTCAATACTTTACATGTGACAACCCCATCTTTCGGATAAAACATACTCAAACAAACTTGCTTTGTTCAAATTCTACTGAATTGTGTCGGTGGCTGTAGTTTCCCAACCCCCGCCCAGCTTATTCCACCACCCACTCGGTCATCGTGAGAGATTTTCCAACCAACCCGCTTATTCCGAATCCCCAGCAAATAAACACCCAAGAATAAAAGGAGAATATATCATATTGGCAAAGACTTTAGTAGTAAGTTTTCTTTATCGAAATTGAATTGAAGGCATTGTATTGTTTGTTGAGCACTTGTTAACGTGTTATTGATTTCATTGTGGCAAAATCGGGTTGATTTCATTATTTCTTCTGTATATAGACAGTTTTATCGTCAAACTCTTATTGAGGTTTGACTTCATTTTTCTGACCTAACAACAATGACAATTTCAGACTTCTGGTCAAGATTAAAGAGTGACAAGCCCCCCAAAAATTGATAGAGAGAGAAAGGGGACGAGCAAAACAGATTCTATTCCAAGGTCTTCAATCAACTCAGAGAAGAAAGAAAACAGAAAGAGCGAAAGAGAAAATAAAGAAAGAGGAAGAAAGAAGGAGAGAAATAAAGAGAGGAAGAGAAAATGGAAAGCTATGAACGCTAGTTTTCAGTTAATATCTAAGATGCCTCAAACTATATCTAGAATTATCTACATTTTCACACCATTTATGTAGAATAATATCTGAATACTATTTCATTACGTAGCCTACCGTGGCAAAATCAAAAGATCTTTTCCAGTCGTTTGACCCTGAAGCAGTCCGACTTGTCTCCATTAAAATTGAATTACAGCAGTTGTGTCGTTATCTAATAGCAACACCTAACATGTATTTTACTGTTCGGTACGCACTTTAAGTGTTATTGATTTCACAGTGGCAAAACTGAGTTGATTTCGTTTCGTTTTCCTGTATATAAACGGTTTTATTTATCTACTTATCAATTCTCTTCTTTTCTTTTCTTTTTTAGGTAAGTACCTCGCTGTCTACTCTCCATTCAGAAAAGAGAATTATAAATGAGCTGGAATTAGAGAGAGTGAAATATTGACTCGGAAAATTATGACCGTTTCGTGAAGCTTGTTACCGGACATAAATGTAAGTTTGAATATTTAATCATATCAGCATATAATGAGTTTATATGCAGTTTTTCCCCCGTTTATTTATTTGTTCGTTTGTTCGCGCTTGAATGGGATCATCTCATTGGTTGATTTATCTCTCTCTAATGACATAACAATCCAAAGTACTTCATGGAAACTCTCAACACTTTATCGCTGATTAATACGGCTTGAGTTCAGTCCGGACTTTGATTAAACTCAAGATTAGGATACTTGAATATTTGAAAAATAAATTATCAAGTAAAATAGCTTTAAGCTTATAATTATAGATCTGTACATATGCCATTAATCCTAAAGGGGAGGGTGTATAACCAATGCATCCTCCCAATAGTCACTTACGGAGCCGAAACATGGAACCTAACCAAGAGACAGACCCGTAAATTGAGAACCATGTAAGGTGCACATGAAAGAATTATGCTGGGCCTCATATGGAGAGACCACAAGACAGCACAGTACATCCGAGAAAAGACAAGAGTCAGGGACATCATAGAATCCATTAAAAATCTCAAATGGTGATGGGCTGGCCATTTTGCAAGAATGGCAGACAACCGATTGACATCATGACTCACGACATGGATCCCCAGAGATCACATGCGCAACCGAGGCCGGCAGAATATTAGATGGAGGGACGAGCTAGACAAGTTCAGGGAGTACTGGCTCCGCACGCCCATGATAAAGAATTTAGGCGGATCCTGGGGGGGGGGGCTATGTCCAACGACGGACGTTAAAAGACTGATGGTGAAAGAGTAGTCAAATGAGATGAACTAGACAAATACAGAAAGTACTGGCTCTGCGACGCCAATGATAGAGAAGTGTGGCAAATCCTGGGGAAGGTCTATGTCCAACGACAGATGTTAAAAGACTGTTGTTTCCGTTTATTTATTAGTTTGCGCTCAAATGGGGTAATTTCGTTCGTTGATTTACCTTCCTATAAAGATATAACAAAATTAACGTCATGGAAAATCTAAAAATTTTATGTCTGATCATCACATGTTGAAACTGCTTGAGGTGAGTCGTGACTCTCAGAAAATCTAAAATTAGGATACTTGAATTATTAAAAGATAGATTACCTAATAAAATAGGTTTAGTCCCCTTAGTAACAATCCATATTTGAATAACATTGTCGTTTTTGATGGGTAATAATTGTTGATATGATAGTTGTTTTGTTATAAATATTAAAAACTGTAAACACAACTCTGACCAAAACTGTTAAAATAGGTTTCTTCAGTTTTCAAGTCAGTCTGGCTGGCTGGCAACGTATGTATGTATACATGAATGTATCACGCATACATACTACACATATTGAGCTAGATGGGTGAAATTTTCAAAATTTACTTTTTATTATGTTTTAAAAAAACGGCTTCAGTTTTTCAAGTCACAAATAGGTTTTAGAGGGAGTTTCAATTTGCAATGTAAATTTTTGCTAAATTGATCCCTCAATTTTCTGTCAGTACTTTTTGAGAATTTTAGTCTCTTTAGTGATCACTGCCCAACAAAAGACGAGTAACCTAATCATTGAGCAGCCCTTCATGTTTTTTTTTTTATTGAGTGGCTAACCAGACCTGTTTGCCATTGATAAAATATTTCTTCAGATCAGATAAAAGATATACGAGGTCTGTACAAAGAGCATCAAACCATTTCGAATATCTAGAGAACTGGTCGCTGGACTTTGACCTTATTTGAAAACCAAATAAAGGGGATCAGAAACTCTCCTGTGATGTTATTTGTTCGGCAGTACGACGTCATTGAGGGATATTGTGTACTGACTGATCGTTGTATCTTCGAAGATGGAGTGATTCATTCTTCGCGTGCAGATATTCTGGTAAAAGATCGCATAGCCTAACTAAGTGAGCACTCCCTTACAGTCCACATTTGGCTTCCTGAAACTTCTGGCTTTTCCGAAAGAGATTTAAGACAGTAAATGAGACAACCCATGGCGGTCCTTTAAAAGTACTTTACGGACTGTTTTGAAAAGCAGAGGGAATGCTGGGATAAGAACGTGAGGTTTCACAAATTGTGCTTTGAAAGGGCTTAATGGTACACTTGTCCTTGGTAGGCCATTTTTCCCCTTCATATTAAATGGTAAGATGCATCCCGATGAAGCTTTGTATTTTGAACTGCCTGTTTCATTTGATCCAGTAAATAATATTAAACAAATATTTTGGGAAAATATTTAGTAAATATTGCAATACATGATATTACTACTTTAGTAAATATTTAGTAAATATTACGGGAAAAGGGAAAAGACAAGAGTGAGAGACATCATAGAATCCATAAAAAATCTCAAATGGCGGTGGGCTGGCCATGTTGCAAGAATGGCTGACAATCGATGGACATCACGACTCACAACATGGATTCCCCGAGACCATATGCGCAACCGAGGCCGGCAAAATATTAGATGGAGAGATGAACTAGACAAGTTCAGGAAGTACTGGCTCCGTGACGCCCATGATAGAGAAGTGTGGCAAATCCTGGGGAAGGTCTATGTCCAACGACGGACGCTAAAAGACTGATGATGATGATGATGATGACGGTACATAATGTTATTAATATAAATATTACAGCACATAATATTAAACAAATCTTTTCGGAAAATATTTAGTAAATAATACAGTACATAATATCAATATTTTAGTAAATATCTAGTAAATATTACAGTACATAATATTAAACAAATCTTTTTGGGAAATATCAAATAATATTACTGTACATGATATTAATATTTTCGTAAATATTTTGTAAATATTACAGTACATAATATTGATAATATAAACATAACAGAATATAATATTAAACAAATCTTTTTAGGAAATATTTAGTAAATATTCTGGAACTACGCTATCCATGCCTTTAAAAGCCACGGCTGTATGAATAATTTCCAGTTGTATTGTGCTTGTAAAATCTGCAAAACTTGATGTTGCACAGCATTTTATTTTGTTTGTGTTAAATCGGAATGAACCCAGACTTTTTTTACGCATTTGTAAAAAAAAAAAAAATGATTATATTAGAAGAGGACAGAGCTCTATTGAGCATTTGATAGTTTTCTGCCTTAACAAATTTTGGAGACAGAAAATGTATATTAATACGTGGTGTATTATATAGCCCTGTGGAACCTCAGCGTGACTGTGAAGTCAGGTAAAAATGCAATTTTTGGCTGGAACTGATAACCTAAAGGGTGTTGTTTGGGATTCTGGTCGTCGTCACTTTCTATCCCTTGAGCAATTTTTTTCCTGGCGTCATTTGTAGTGGATTTTTATGACGGAAAGGGAGCCTGTCTAATGACATCACTAAAAGAAGCGCTCTAGGGTCAGAAAATGGTGAGCTTTAGAATCGGGAACCAATGATATAATGTACATAGCAAGTTTTTTTTTTTGCAAATATTTGTGCCTATATCTTGCTTTCTGTTCAATAGTTATATTACGTCTTTTTCAAAAGCTTTTATTTCTTTGCAGGTTGTATAATAGACATATTCATTTTTAAAGCTGTTCACTGTTTCCAGCTTGAATCATTCCTGGGTCTTGATCCAATCATCCGTTTCAATTGTTGATAACTCTAAGTTATCATTTCCAGAAAAAAATATCGTATTTGTACCCTACTTCACAGTTTTGCTGAGGTCCCACAGGATTATATATTACACCGTATGATGTAATATATTTTCTGTTTTTAAAATTTGTCAAGGTAGAAAACTATTGAATGCTCGCGATAGCGTTGTGCGTCTCGATTATAATCATTATTTTTCTTTCAAATGCAAAAGAAATCCAAATTCATCGTATTTTTACTCAATTTGACATTTATGTTGTAATTCCACCAACTTTTATGCAACTAATCAGCAGGTGAACTTCATTTATTCTGGATGAATGCTCAGTCTATTTTTTGGTCGACCACAGATTTTCCATCATTTTTTGCGTATCGTAAGGCATGAAACCTCTAAAAAAGATAGCAACCAATGAAGCTATGTTTCAGTCGTCCCTGTTAGGGCTCCTCGCATCACATTTCTTCTCATTTGACCCCGGTTCGCAATATGTGAAATAGACTGAGATGAATAGTCACCAGAATGACCACACCCACTTCAATCTATGCAATTTTATCAATAAAGCTGAAACATGGAACCTAACCAAGAGACAAACCCGCAAACTGAGAACTATGCAACGTGCACATGAGACAATCATGCTCAACCTTACATGGAGTGATCACAAGAGAGCACAGTATATAAGGAAGAAAACGGGTGTTCGCGACATAGAAACTATTGAAAAACTAAAATGGCAATGGGCAGGCCATGTTGCAAGAATGAAAGACAACTGATGGACATCACGTCTCACAATATGGATCCTTAGAGATCACATGCGAAACCGAGGCCGACAGAACACAAGATGGAGAGATGAACAAGACAGATTCAGGAAATACTGGCTCTGCGATGCCCACGATAGGGAATTGTGGCGAATCCTGGGGAAGGTCTATGTCCAACAACGGACGTTAAAATACTGATAATAATGATGATGAAAGGGAGGGATGAACTCGTGCCTTTCCCAAGTGAAATGAACGCTCAAACACTCACAATATGATTGAAATTATTCGAGATAGGTTCAGGTATGCTCCGTCCTTTAGGATTTCGCTTTACGCAAATGTTTCACTTTTGTGAGAAATAGGCGAAAACCGAAGAAAAAGCAATTAAATTGGAGCTTTCAAGTCAAATAGTTTCTGAACAGAAAAAAAGGAATATTTGCTCTGAAAGATGCAGATTTAATTTGAAAAAAAATGTAAGCGATAAGGAAATTGCCGTCAAGATAAGACAAATTTCTAAGATGATGTATAAAACCTTGAAGAAAAAAAAAACCAATATTGAATTTGTATTTCCGGAGGCAGAATTTTCATATCATCGTCATCCTCTTTTTCGTCGTTGTCGTCGTCGTTGTCATCATCATTATTATTATTATTATTATTAGTATTATTATTATTATTATTATTATTATTATTATTATTATTATTATTATTATTATTATTATTGTTATTATTATTATTATCTTCGGTAAAGATGAATCTTGCAGAATCTTAAAGCTATATGCGGGGATTTCTATCAGGAAGGTGAACTTTTAAATTACACTTTTTTCTTTTTGATTTTATAAGTCTGTTTATTCAATATGTTTGCTGATAAGTCAGGGTACTTTTTTGTCGTGAATTGACTGAATATAGTTGCACCGCCCTCCTTAAGACAGATGAGCTCGTTGATTTCTTCTTCTTCTTCTTCTTCTTATTATTATTATTATTATTATTATTATTAGTAGTAGTAGTAGTAGTAGCAGTAGTAGTAGTAGTATTTGCTTTTTCAAACCAGTTACCTGGTGATTACCGCTGGAGACTGAGTGACAGCAAGTCACTTCAAGTCTCCAGCCTTTCTCTCCACACTCTCATTAGTCCACAGCCATACTGTGGTTTACAGTTTCACACCAGTTGCCCGGTGGTTATTGCTGAAGCCTGAGTGACAGTAAGTCTCCTCAAGTCTTCAGCCCACATCTCATCTCAGTCTCACCTACCACATCAGTGCTGTGGTTCACACTTCCACTCCCATTTGGGCGTTTTTTTTTTCTTTTTCCCTTCCCTCTCTGTTCGGCAACAGCTAATACTTAGGGTTTTAGATCTTATATTTCTAGTACTTTCCTCAGTATCAGTGCAGTTCCTAGCAGTGCAGTGGTCTGTACTGTCCCAGTCCTTTATTTTATCCTGAGTTCCACCAAACTCGCACTTGGTGTCTTTGGGACGGTTCCGAGTGCGCCTATTATTACTGGTATTACCCTGACTTTCATGTTACACATCTTCAGTTCTCTTGTCAGATCATGGTATTTTTCTAGTTTCTCACTCTCTTTCCGCTTTACTCTGAGGTCTGCAGGCACAACCACGTCTATTATTTGGCAAATTTCCCTCTTCTTGTCCACGATTACCTGGTCTGGTCTTCTTGCTTGGATGAGGTGGTCCATTTGAATGTCAAAGTCCCAGAGTAATTTGTGGTTTCCATTCTCCAGGGCTGTCTCCGGTTTGAGATGTTACCACTTTTCCGTATGGTCAAATCCCATTCGTTTACTCAGTTTCCAGTGTTTTACCGTTGCTACTCTGGGGAAGGTCTATGCATATACTCCTTTTGGGTGAGTTGACTACGTTCACTAGTTATGTGGTTTACGGTCTCATCTCTTCCACTACACAGGCGGTACTTGCTGTTTGTAAGTGTTCTGTCGATTTTTGTTTTGATATAGTTTGTTTTAATGCTTTTGTTTTGAGCTGCTATGATGAACAATTCCGTTTCTCTCTTCAGGTTTCCTCTTCGTAACCATGTCCATGATCTTTCGTCTGCAACATCCTTTACCTGTCTTTTAATTTCTCCGTATTATTTTTTCTGTTCCTATTTTTCTTTCTTTGTTTGCTGTGCTGCTCTATTTTTTTCTACTTTCTGGTTGTTTGTTGCGCTACTTCGGGCACCTTCCATGATATCTTCACTGTTTGTTTGCACATACTTTTCTAGATCTGCTTTAGCTCTCTGGACACAGTCCTCTATGCTGATGTGCCCTCTGCCACCTCACTTTCACTTCACATATATGCTATCCGTGTCATCTCCAGGTTGTGAGGCTTTATGCATTGTCATAAGCTTCCTTGTTCGCCTGTCCATTGATTGGAGTTCTTCCTTTGTCCACCCAAAGAATGGTCCTGTGTATCTTACTACCGATTATTATTATTATTATTATTATTATTATTATTATTATTATTATTCCTTCTGGTGTCTAGCGATATTCATTGCACACCGAGTTACGGCTTGAAACATAGGGCAGGCAACGAGGTTTTGACCAAGTTGGCACTGGTATTTTTTTTTTTCTTCATATAGAGACAAAGGTATGATGCCAATACAGGAGACTACACAAGAGACATTACATAGTTATTTAACAGAAAATATTTACATTGACTGCGCTTTGCAAAGGATACTGGCGGTGCCCGTGAGGACAATTTTCTGTATCTCTTAGATGCTCGGGTTTCCTGGTATTTTACCTAGATATTTGTCAACATCCTTTTTTATAACCCCTGGGGCTCCTATGAAAACAAATTGTTTTTGTCTCAAGTCGCAACATTTTTGTGAACTCGATATCCAAGTTCTTGAACTTCAACAATTTTTCAAACTCTTTTATAGATATGTTTTTTGTCTGATGGAATGGTGATATCAATCAATAGGCATCCATTTTCCTTCCTGTACTTAATCGTTTATGTCTTGGCGGTTGGCTTTGATGGTTAGATCCGTGTGTACTGGGAAATTTCATTATATTACCACATCTTGTGTTTCAGTCACAGGTTGGTGTTCATACTAATATAGTTTGTGAGGTGCACCATAGCGCTTAAAGACTATCCAGTGGATGTACTAGCTCAACTCTATTGTGTCTAAGTCTGTATCCATCGGGAGCTAGAACAGAACATCCACTTACGGTGTAATCGATTGTCTCGGCAGCACTGTCACAGAACCTGCAGGTGGGGTTAGCACCGTTTTTTGATAACGTGTGCTGTGTAACTCCGTGTTGGAAGGTTCTGGTTTGGAGCAGCTAGGATGAAGCCCTCTATTTCGATTCTAACCCAAAACTTCCTCCTTAGCCACTGGTTGTTTTTCGTATGTTCTACATCAGCATCTGGGGTGCAAAGTGGGTATTGGCCCTGCATGGGGTTTCTGTTCCCAGTGTTCTTTTAACATTGGTAGTCCTTGTCTTTTGGCAGTAGTTTTGACATTTTTTTGTAACTTTTGTTGCAGCTTGTGTGGGGACTCGTTGGGTTATATTACGTTCAGTCAATCTCAGAATGCCTTGGAATCACTAACAACTAAGTGAAGTTTTTTGCTGTCTCATGGTTTTTCACCAGAGTCAATATCCAGTCGTAACTTCCCTTCCAATGGTTGTGGTTTTATATGACAATTCTAACTGGATCATACTTCTACCACCTTCTTTTCTAGGGTAGTTGAGTTGATCTATGTCTGCTTTTCGATGGTGCATTCTATTGTTGGTGAGAAGTTTCCTTGTTTTTCTGTCCATTCTTCGTATGTCAGTTATATTTCAGTGAATGATGTTAAAGTTGTACTGTATTATCGGTAGTGCCTAGGTGTAAATGGCTTGGATGCAGTTCTTAAGAGAATGTCTTTGGAAGATTCTGCAGTAAATGTCTATATTCCTAGTTTCAGAGGTACCTTTATTGTGGTTGAGGAGGAGTTTGGTATTCGACAGTGTCAGGCTATTTTAGAGGAAATCAATTATAGCTGGTGCGATTTCAAATATTTCAAGGTCTTTTAGTATCCAAGTATGTAGTACACTATCACACGCCAGACGGCACTCAGATTACAATTTTTGGTTCGACAGTTCTTGAGTATCATCTTTCTCAATTCGAGTCGGAATAACTTCTTTTGCAGCTTTTTTGTTGTGTTTCATGACGTTGGACAAAGGTTTTCTAAAGTTTACGTTTGCAGATGAAAGTATGCGGAACTAGAAACTTCAGATGTCATTCATTCCTGGCACTCTCCATTTGCAGGCCTTCCACAGAACATCATGGTCTTTTCCCACCGTAATATTGCTTTATTGATTTACAGTTTCACACCGGTTGCCCAGTGGTTATCGCTGAAGGCTAAGTGACAATAAGTCTCCTCAGGTCTTCAGCTAATCATTATTATTATTAATAATGATAATAATAATAATAATGATAATAATAATGATAATAAGTTCACCCCGGTTGCCAGGTGGTTACCGCTGGAGACAGCAAGTCTTCTAAAGTCCCAGTCCTTTATTTTATCCCGAGTTCCTCCAAACTCGCACTTGGTGTCTTTGGGACGGTTCTGAGTGCGCCTATTATTACTGGTATTACCCTGACTTTCATGTTACACATCTTCAGTTCTCCAGTCAGATCAAGGTATTTTTCCAGTTTCTCACTCTCTTTCCGCTTTACTCTGAGGTCTGCAGGCACAACCACGTCTATTATTTGGTAGGTTTTCCTCTTTTTGTCCACGATTACCTAGTCGAGTCTTCTTGCTTGGATGAGGTGGTCCATTTGAATGTCAAAGTCCCACAGTAATTTGTGGTTTCCATTCTCCAGGGCTCTCTCCAGTTAGAGATGTTACCAATTTTCCGTATGGTCATATCCCATTCGTTTACTCAGTTTCCAGTGTTTTACCGTTGCTACTCTATCGTGTCTATGCTTATACTCCTTCTGGGCGAGTTGACTACATTTACTAGTTATGTGGTTTACTGTCTCATCTCTTTCACCGCACATGCGGCATTTGCTGTTTGTCTGTGTTCTGTCGATTTTTGTTTTGATATAGTTTGTTCTGATGCTTTTGTTTTGAGCTGCTATGATGAACAATTCCGTTTCTCTCTTCAGGTTTCCTGTTCGTAACCATGTCCATGATCTTTCGTCTGCAACATCCTTTACCTGTCTTTTAATTTCTCCGTATAATTTTTTCTGTTCCCATTTTTCTTTCTTTGTTTGCTGTGCTGCTCCATTTTTTTTCTACTTTTTGGTTGTTTGTTGCGCTACTTCGGGCACCTTTCATGATGTCTTCACTGTTTGTTTGCACATACTTTTTTAGATCTGCTTTAGCTCTCTGGACACAGTCCTCTATGCTGATGTGCCCTCTGCCACCTTATTTTCACTTCACGTATGTGCTATCCGTGTCATCTCCAGGTTGTAAGTCTTTATGCATTGTCATAAGCTTCCTTGTTCGCCTGTCCATTGATTGGAGTTCTTCCTTTGTCCACCCAAGGAATGGTCTTGTGTATCTTAGTATCGATTATTATTATTATTATTATTATTATTATTATTATTATTATTATTATTATTCCTTCTGGTGTCTAGTGATATTCATTGTACACCGAGTTACGGCTTGAAACATAGGGCAAGCAACGAGGTTTTGACCAAGTTGGCACTGGTATTTCTTTTCTTTTTTTTTTCTTCATATAGAGACAAGGGTATGATGTCAATACAGGGGACTACACAAGAGACATTACATAGTTATTTAACAGAAAATATTTACATTGACTGCGCTTTGCAAAGGATACGGACGGTGCCCGTGAGGATAATTTTCTGTATCTCTTAGATGCTCGGGTTTCCTGGTATTTTACTTAAATATTTGTCAACATCCTTTTTTATAACCCCCGGGGCTCCTATAACAACAAATTGTTTTAGTCTCAAGTCACAACATTTTCATTAACTCGATATCCAAGTCCTTGCACCAAAACAATTTTTCAAACTCTTTTATAGATATGATTTTTGTCTGATGGAATTGTCATATCAATTAATAGGCATCCATTTTCCTTCCTGTACTTAATCGTTATGTCTTGGCGGTTGACTTTGATGGTTATATCCGTGTGTACTGGGAAATTTCATTATATTACCACATCTTGTGTTTCAGTCACAGGTTGGTGTTCATACTAATATAGTTTGTGAGGTGCACCATAGCGCTTACAGACTATCCAGTGGATGTACTAGCTCAACTCTATTGTGTCTATGTCTGTATCCATCGGGAGCTAGAACAGAACATCCACTTACGGTGGATTGTCTCGGCAGCACTGTCACAGAACCTGCAGTTGGGGTTAGCACCATTTTTTGATAACGTGTGCTGTGTAATTCCGTGTTGGAAGGTTCTGGTTTGGAGCAGCTAGGATGAAGCCCTCTTTTTCGATTCTAACCCTGAACTTCCTAGCCACTGGTTGGTTTTCGTATGATCTACATCAGCATCTAGGGTGCAAAGTGGGTATTGGCCCTGCATGGGGTTTCTATTCCCAGTGTTCTTTTAACATTGGTAGTCCTTGTCTTTTGGCTGTAGTTTTGACATTTTTTTGTAACTTTTGTTGCAGCTTGTGTGGGGACTCGTTTGGTTATATTACGTTCAGTCAATCTCAGAATGCCTTGGATTCACTTGCAACCGAGTGAAGTTTTTTGCTGTCTCATGGTTTTTCACCAGAGTCAATATCCAGTCGTCACTTTCCTGCAGGTAAGCGTGAAGACCAATGGTTGTGGTTTTATATGACAATTCTAACTGGATCATACTTCTACCACCTTCTTTTCTAGGGTAGTAGAGTTGATCTACGTCTGCTTTTCGATGGTGCATTCTATTGTTGGTGAGAAGTTTCCTTGTTTTTCTGTCCATTCTTCGTATGTCAGTTATATTTCAGTGAATGATGTTAAAGTTGTACTGTATTATCGGTAGTGCCTAGGTGTAAATGGCTTGGATGCAGTTCTTAAGAGAATGTCTTTGGAAGATTCTGCAGTAAATGTCTATATTCCTAGTTTCAGAGGTACCTTTATTGTGGTTGAGGAGGAGTTTGGTATTCGACAGTGTCAGGCTATTTTAGAGGAAATCAATTATAGCTGGTGCGATTTCAAATATTTCAAGGTCTTTTAGTATCCAAGTATGTAGTACACTATCACACGCCAGACGGCACTCAGATTACAATTTTTGGTTCGACAGTTCTTGAGTATCATCTTTCTCAATTCGAGTCGGAATAACTTCTTTTGCAGCTTTTTTGTTGTGTTTCATGACGTTGGACAAAGGTTTTCTAAAGTTTACGTTTGCAGATGAAAGTATGCGGAACTAGAAACTTCAGATGTCATTCATTCCTGGCACTCTCCATTTGCAGGCCTTCCACAGAACATCATGGTCTTTTCCCACCGTAATATTGCTTTATTGATTTACAGTTTCACACCGGTTGCCCAGTGGTTATCGCTGAAGGCTAAGTGACAATAAGTCTCCTCAGGTCTTCAGCTAATCATTATTATTATTAATAATGATAATAATAATAATAATGATAATAATAATGATAATAAGTTCACCCCGGTTGCCAGGTGGTTACCGCTGGAGACAGCAAGTCTTCTAAAGTCTCCAGCCCTCCTCTTCGGCTCAATACTGTGGTTTACAGTTTCACACCAGTTGTCCAGTGGTCATGGCTGACGGCTGAGTGACAATAAGTTTCCTAAGGTCTTCAGCCAACATCTCATCTCTCCCTCACCCAGCACATCAGTACTGTAGTTCACACCTCCGTCTGGGTGTTTTATTCGAGCACTAATTTCGTTATTTTGCAGTCAAAACTCTCTTTCTTACAACCGATTTCTTTTCAGATGTTTAATAATGATGAAAATACAGAAGGATGTCCTCACGGGCACCACCCATATCCTTCCAAAAGCACTGTCCATTTAAATATAAATGTCTTTTGTATAACTATTAGTGGTCTCCTGTGTAAGCTCATCTTGTATTGAAGCCGCCGCCATCTATTTAAACGGAAAAAACAAAAAATCTGTCATAACATTGTTTTCTGCTCTAAGATTTTAGCTGAAACTCGGCGTGCAATGAATAAAATCAGACAACAAAAGAAAAATCATTTATAATAATAATAATAATAATAATAATAATAATAATAATAATAATAACAACAACAACAAAAACAACAACAACTACAACAACAAAAACAATAATAATAAAGTCACGCGAGATTATGCTGTGCAGTAAGAAACAAGAAGAAGCGAGAGTTCACAATTCTCGGGGGAAATGAGAAGGAGGTGTTGCCCTTCGGATGTTTCCGTGACCTGACGTAATAAAACGAAGTGAATCGTTTCCCGGCAAATCTTGCTACCAAAGGAATATGTTTAAAAAAACGTGGAAGAAAGTGAAAAGAAAGAAAGAAAGAAAGAAACTATGAAACAAAGACAGAGAAAGAAAGGACTTCAACTTTCTTCCAGACATTACAACTGTGCTTATATAATGTGAGCGAACGAAAATAAGGCAGTTAGTCGTATAAACGGGCAGACATAACATATATATATATATATGTATATATATATATATATATATATATATATATATATATATATATATATATGATATAATATCCGATGTGTGATGGGTTTATTTCATAAAATGCTCGATACATTCAACATTAAACATGAAGTTAATTTAGTAAAGTAGAGCTTGAATTTAGCATTCGCAACAGAACGACTAGAAAAACCTATTACCTGCTGGGTTGCTTTCTGAGAGAATATTAGTGAGATCCGGTGTGACCAGAATTAATCCGGTTTTCTAGGCATTTGCCGATAAATGAACAAATAATGAGACTACTTTATAATTACAATTTGATAATTATCCATCTTGATAAATTGGTTATTAAAATATAGATAAAGGTGATACACAGCTAACACAGTACTGCTATCGTTAATTTGTAAATCAGCCGGATCTTTTTTTATTCTTTACGGCTGTTTTTCTTCTTAATACCTGCATCAACCCATCTTTTGATGATTCGTCTTGGTCCAGAAACCGAACTCATGGCCATTAAGTAGACTGCAACGCTCAAACCATACTTTAGGCCAGTTGCGAAACTCTGAAAACCCAAGGACCCTTTCTATAAAATAATTATTTCAGCAGACCCCTATTTTAAACTGTACTCAATTAACTATAATAAAAGCAACTTTTTACTTTAAGGAATCATATCCAAACTAAACAAGTCACAGTTATTTGATTAATAATATATGGTACGGGTCAGTGTAAATTTTCTTTCAATACCTGTGTGATGGATGTTGATGTTTCTCTGCCGTAAGTTTTGCAATGTCTGGTTCAGAGGGAACCATTGGACCAGGTAAATATGCCGAGGGACAATCAGGTGGTGTGAGATTGATGCTTTAAACCTAAAAGTTGTCCTTTCTGGAGAGAATTCCGGGCACAATGAACAGTATATCTCACCACAAAGAAGTGGTTTAGAAGCTTAGCTTGTAGACTATTGAAACTGTTAAGGCTGGTTACGTAAGTAAGATCACCATGCTGTGGATCAGTGGTCAACATAGCTTTATCAAACATAATAATAATATATCCACGAAACGAGTAGTGGGAGGGAGAAAGAGAAAAGGACTGAAAAGTATAATGACCAAATGAAAGCACAGACTATAGCAATACTCGGATAGATAGATAGATAGATAGATAGATAGATAGATAGATAGATAATGAATATACTGAAATAGATAAATAGATAATGGATCGACAAATATGTATATATATATATAGAGAGAGAGAGAGAGAAATAGGTAGATAGATTATAAATAGACTCAAATAGATTGATAGATAGATAAATAGGAAGACAGATATGAACAGACTGAGATAGATAGATAGATAGATAGATAGATAGATAGATAGATAGATAGATAGATAGATAGATAGATAGATAGATAGGAACAGACTGAGATATATAGATAGATAGATAGATAGATAGATAGTAAGTAAGCAAGCTAGCAGACTATTAGGACTGTACTGAGTCCGTTCTTAAGTAAGCACCCAACATTAGTGGCCTTGCACCAGTACAAAAATGAGAAAATATTATTTTCAATGAATTTTCTCTTAGAGGATTATCGTTGCTCACGTGTTCTCATAAGACTATTTCCCTTTTATCTTGCAATCGCTTTAAAGACGATGTTGGAGTTTTTATTGATTATTTTTAGCGAGATTTTTATGACATAGTGTATGCATTGTTTTTACAACTACAAGCTGGGTATTTATTTTAATTCTTCGCAACTGGAAATGGTTAATGCCATTCATGGGACCCAAAAGATTAATTTGCAGGTGCTTCTCATAAATAGCAATGTGTTCTTTTCCCTAATGCACTATATATATATATATATATATATATATATATATATATATATATATAGATAGATAGATATATATATGAGCATAGATTCATATATATATATATATATATATATATATATATATATATATATATATATATATATATATTGTTTATTCAGACAGCATCCTATTCTTTTGAACAAGTATATTAAAAGGTATTCATATTTTTATCCGTACATTTGTCGAGAGATTTTTTTCGTGTTTTCTGCCGTTGTTTATCATTGTCGGTTCGAATGAGTGCAAGAATTTTCCGAAATTCATTTTGTATTGTCTTTATTTATCCAAAGAACTTTCGATCATCGCTGGTGTTTTTCGGGGTTGTTTTGTCATCTCTTTAATGTCGTAGTGTTTGTTTCAATTCTCGATTTTGACAGTATCAAAGATAGTTCGTGTTAGTCAGTTCATTCCAGTTACTTGCTAGAAAAATAACCAGGCAAAGATCCAACCAAATTACCACAGATTACTTTTAATACATAAAGTAGACCCGGCTCATCACTAAAACCTTCCATGAATCCTTATTTTTTCTTTCTCTTTTAGCTTTCAAAGCAAAACATCTGATGCTTAATTTGTTTTCAACAGAAACCTTCTAACCACTGAAAGGTACGAAATTAAAGATGGGAACCCTTCCTGAAATATGTATAGCATACTAATTAATTGATATGTAAATCAATCAATTAAGAAATAAAGTCTTTCTCTATATGCATATATTTTGAAGGAGTATAACGAAGCAACACACCTTCATTTGAATATACAATGTTAAAAGTAACAGATTAACTCTGTCTATTCAATTTTTTGGTTAATTTTGTTTTAAACTTAACAGCCGCAAGTAATGCAGTGCTAAGAGCAATGCTACCTCGAAGCGGCTACCTTATCGATTGCATTTTCTTTAATTGTTTATTCTATTTACGTCTAGGCTGAATGATACATTCACATTGTCATAACAGGAGATCACTTAAAATATGTGTTTCAATATAATATAACGCTATTTATTATCAATCTATCGAATCAGATATCCATTTCTTAATATATGTATATATATTGATGTAGGAATATTATTCTTTGTTTCTTTCAATTGATCACAGTTTCATTCGTTCTGCTTATTTCTTCTTCTTTCTCTTCTTCTCCTTTTCTTTTTCTTCAAATTTCCTTCCATTCAATGTTTACTAGTTTATTTTCTTGCCTTTTCATGTCGCCATTTTAAAAAACAATGTATTCGTATATCAACATATCTTTACAAACAACCAGTAATCCTTTTCAAAATTTTCATTCATTTTCTCCTTCTTTCGATAATTCTTTCAACCACCCTTTTCCAAACCAATTCCCTTCTTTTGCAATTGTTTCTTTTTTTTTCTCTCCGGACAGCTTTTTTTTTTGTCTTCCTACATTCTTGCCCATTTACCTTTTTCCTTCTCATTCCTCTTGGCTGCTATTGCAGATACGACATCCCTATCGCAACGATTATTGCAGTTCTCTAAAACAGTTGCAACCTTCTCATGGGTGGAAAAAGAGTTAATTGAAGTTTGGGGTGGATCTAGGAATCATTTACTTTCACTTCCCTGCGTTGCAACTATTTGATAACCGATTTTAATCCAAATTTCCAGTGACTCTAATAGATCCGCAAATTGAGAACCATGCAACGTGCACCTGAAAGAATTATGCTGGGCCTCACATGGAGAGACCATAACACAGGATGGCACATCCGGGAAAAGACAAGAGTCAGGGACATCATAGAATCTATTAAAAAGCTCAAATGGCGATGGGCTGGCCATGTTGCACGAATGGCAGACAACCGATGGACATTGCGACTTATGACATGGATCCCCCGAGATCACATGTGCAACCGAGGCCAACAGAATATAACATGGAGAGATGAGTTAAACAAATTTAGAAAATACTTGCTCCACAACGCCCATGATAGAGAAGTGTGGCTATTCCTGGGGAAGTTCTATGTCTGGCGACGGACGTTAAAAGACTAATGATGATGATGATGATGATGATGATGATGATGGCTGAGGGATGCAGTCTTTAATTTCTGGTTAAAACGTGAAATAATTTATAATCTACGACCAATCAAAACTATCAACAGAACCGTCAGCACAAGTTTCTTCAGTTTTCATGTTGGTCTGGCTGACTGGCTTGCTGGTCGGCTATGAATCTATAAACCACTCGTTCAGGTCACACCCAAGGACTTGGAGGCCTGACAAATTCAATATTCACTCTTCGTTTTTGTTTGTTTTTTTTTCTTTTTGTTTTGTTTTGTTTTTTAAATATTCATTGAATCGCTTTTTTGTGAGGAGTTCAATTAGCTATGTAAGTTTAAGCTAAATCAATCATTTATTTTTCCCCCTGAAGTGTTCACGTCGTTTAATCTATTTATCATTTCTTTTTCTTTTTTTTTCTAGCTAGGGGGATCTTCAAGTGATCACTGACCAACAAAATGCAAAAAAGTAACGAATCCTTTGATATCTAATTGTTCCCATATTTCATATTGATCATCCCCAACAAAGCTTAGCACAAAAAGATTTTTATCGCATTACGGTTTCTATTTATTCATTCATTTCATTTTTCTTTCCTTTTCTTAATCGTTCCAAGATTTTTTCGATCAACGTTCTTCAAAATATCCCAATTTTCTTGCCATAGTTTGTTATTTTTTTTTCTCTCCCTAGCTTCCCACTCATTTCCGTTTTTTTTTTTGTTTTTTTTTGTTTTTTTTGTCCTTTCCCTTCGCCGCCATAGCCAATATGACAATCCCATTGCTGGAACTATAACAGTTCAC
>OY735240.1:35355013-35367513 GCA_963457665.1 Thysanoteuthis rhombus | reverse complement strand
AACGTGACATGTCAAAAATAAAAACTAAAAAGACTCACATTGGGTAATTATATCAGTGTTTAAATTAAATCATGCTTCAGGGTGCGTTATCGGAAGTTGTCAGTCGCGTTAGAATACTTGTTCGTTTCGCTTTGTAAATTTAATTGCATAAGAGTAGATGTATTGTAAGCTCGGCTTAGTCTGGCAAGAGGACATGATAAAGGAGAACCGAACGAGAATCGAACTCACAACACTGGTAACAGTGAGTAAAATACGTTTACACGGCAGTGATATAAAGAGATATGAACTTGATTTGTGTTTGATTGGTACAATGCCATCAAAGCAAGGCTCCGTTTAAGACCAATCTCTTTCATAATCATCTTCATCACCAGTCTTTTAATGTCCGTCGTTGGACATAGACCTCACCCCAGGATGTGCCATACTCTATCACGGGTGCCGTAGAACTAATACTATCTAGATTTGTCTATTTTGTCCCTCCTGGTCTCAGTTGCACATGTGATCTGAGGGGGGGGGGTCCATGTCATAAGTCACAATGTCCATTGGGTGTCTGCCATTCTTGCAATATGGCCATCCCACTGCCATTTTAGATTTTTAATGGATTCTATGATGTCTCAGACTCCCGTCTTCTCCCAGGTGTACTGTGCTGTCTTTTGGTCTCTCCATGTGAGGCCCAGCATAATTCCTTCATGCGCACGTTGCATAGTTCTCAATTTGCGGATCTGTCTCTTGGTTAGGTACCATGTTTCAGCTCCATAAGTGACTATTGGGAAGATGCATTGGTTATACACCCTTCTTTTTAGGATTAATGAGATCTTCTTATTTTTTAAGGTTGAGCCTGCTCTGTCAAAGGCTTGCCATCTCTTTACACTAGTAATTCAGTGCTACACGTTTGTTCGTCATCACTCTCCGGTAGGCGCCCTAAATAAACATGGTAACAAATGAATTTCCTTCCGTATATCCGACTCTAGTCGTGTCAACGAGTGTATCGTACATTTGAATACGAAGCAACAAGTACATATTTCTAATTATGCGAAATTCTTTCAGCAGTGCAACGAGGGACTACTATTCAAGCAACAAATTGGGATGAGATGTGTATCGGTGTTTAAATGTAGACATGTATCAAGGTGCGTTCTTAAGAGGTTGCCAGTCGAGTTATTAGAAACCGTCAACCCAAACTGTCACCGAAACTGTCAACATAGATTTCAGTCAGTTTTTTAGTTGGTCCAGATGGCTATGCACGTACTTATCACTCGTACAGAGGGTACCAATGTAGCCAGAAGGCTGAAAATTAAAAGCGTCACGCTTCTTTTTTTCTCCCATCCCCAAATAGGATTTCAGAGCGGGGTCACTTTACGATGGAAGTTTATGCTAAATTAATCCTTTATCTTGTTTCCGCTTGTTTTTTGAAAACTTCAGATAATTTTGTGATCACAGCCCAACGAAAAGCAAGAAAATCAACTCATTCATTGATCACCTCTTCGTCCAATTGTTCAATTGATCGTTCCTAACACAGCTTGCTGCTAAAAAGGCGTTGGGCATGTGAGAGTATCTTTTGAATGTATTGAATTGCTTGTTAGTCTTCCTGGAATTTTACCGCAACCCAAGCTTAGTCTGGCACAAGGTCAAGGGAGTGGTTCTCTGAGCAATAATTGAATTGAAATGATAAAATACGTTTGATAGCCCTCACTCTACGGTAAATGTCCCAAATTGACAGAGTAGAACTTGAATTGATGAAAAAAATAGCTCTGGTTAGCCAGCCGTCGCGTGACCAACGTCTTATTGTAGCAGGCCATGTTGGGGGTAATCAGTTGAAATATTGGAAGAAGGGGATGATTGATGGATAATTTACTTCACTCGCCTTTTGATGGTCAATAATCACAAAAAATCTGAATTTTCAACAAAAACAAAAACGAACACATAGTGATAAATCTAGTAAAAACTTACTAACCAAACTGACCCCAACCACACTGATGGATTTATACATAAAACTACACAAATATTTTTGATAGATATAATAGGTTGTAAATGTTTAGATCTTCTGCACGACCCCCAACTAATATTGATGAACTAGACAAAAAGAGTAAGAAAGTCGGCCAACACATGAACTTCAGCAAGATGAAGATGATGTACAATAACCACAGTGGAGATAAAAACACCAAGATCAGAATTGAGGACACAGAACTGGAGAAAGTAGATAACTACATCTACCTTGGACAACGAATCTCCATGAGACCCCCCAAAGAACAAGAAATCGAACAAAGAATCACACTAGGATAGCAAGCTCAACCTTCAAAAACAAGAAGATCCCATTAATCCTAAAAAAGAAGGGTGTACAACCAATGCATCCTCCCAATAGTCACTTATGGAGCTGAAACATGGAACCTAAACAAGAGACAGATCCGCAAATTGAGAACTACGCAACATGCATCTGAAAGAATTATGTTGGGCCTCACATGGAGAGACGACAAGACAGCACAGTACATCTGGTAAAAGACAAGAGTCAGGGACATCATAGAATCCATTAAAAATCTAAAATGGCTGTGGGCCGGCCATGTTGCTCGAATGGTGGACAACCGATGGACATTGCAACTTACGACATGCATCCCCCATGATCACATGCGCAACTGAGGCCGGCTGAATATTAGATAGGGGGACGAGCCAGACAAATTCAGAAAGTACTGGCTCTGCAATGCCCATGATAGAGAATTTTGGCGAATCCTGGGGAAGGTCTATGTCCAACGACAGACGTTAAGAAACTGATGATGAAAGAGTAGTCAAATGAGATGAAGTAGACGAATTCAGAAAATACTGGCTTCCGCGACGCCCATGATAGAGAAGTATGGCGAATCCTTGGGAAGGTCTATGTTCAACAACGGACGTCGAAAGGATGATGATGATGATGATGATTATGATGATGATGATACGTACATAGTTACATATATGCCCAACCAGCCAGGCCCACTTGGAAACTCAAGAAACCTGTTTTAACAGTTTTGGTAACAGTTTCAGGTTACGGTTTTCTAGCAATGAGTGAAATTATTTTGCATGCGTAGGGCTACTCATATTGCGTAAGTACGTTTAAACACAAACAAGTCCATGTTTTCAATTACGCGAAATCCATTTCTCAGGGCAAATTACAGCCTTCAACCCCTGCAACACTTACAGATAATAAGTGTCATCAGTCTTTTAGACCTTCCCCCCGGATTCGCCAGACCTCTCTATAATGGGTGGCGCGGAGCCAATACTTTCTGAACTTACCCGGTTCGTCTCGCCATCTTGTATTCAGTCGGCTTTGGTTACGCATGTGATATCTGGGAATTCATGTTGTGAGTCGTAATGTCTATCGGCTGTCTGCCATTCTTGAAAAATGACCAGCTAATTACCATCCGGGTTTTCTAATGGATTCTATGATGTCTCAGACTCCTGTTTTTTCTCCCTGATATACTGTGCTGTCTTCTGATCTCTCCATGTGAGGTTGAGCATGATTCTTTCATGTAAGCGTTGCATGCTTCTCAGTTTGAAAGTTAGTCTCAAAGTTCCAGCTCCATTGGTGACTATCGACAGGATGTATTGGTTGTATACTCTTCCTTTCAGGACTAATGAGACTTTCTTGTTATTGAGCATGCTCTGCCGAAGGCTTGTCATTCTAAGGTGAATCTCCGCTTGATTTCTTCTTCCTTCGAGTATACATCAACGTGCATTCTTAGTCACGACGCACTAGTTTATATGACTTGGTAAATAAGATTACGGATAAGTTGATGTTTACCTACCTTAGTAAAGTTTGGCACAATGCCACCAAATTGGATCACCCAGTGAAGTAAGAGTCTGTGGAACATATTTGTTAACCATCACTCTATGGCAGGACTCCCAAATACGCATCGGAGGAATGAAGAAGGAAACAGAGTGTAATTTCTTTGCGAACATAGGACTAGTCGAAATGTGTCAGTTAGTGTGTGTCGTACAGTCAAGTACAAAACAAGCAAGTGCATGTCTTTAATTACGCGAAATGTGGCACCTTAAGATATTGAGTTTATTAGAAACCGCCAACCAGAACTGTCAACATAGGTGTCTTCAGTTTCCAAGTAGGTCTGGTTATCTGGATGGCTTGCTGGTTGGCTATGCATGTATCTCACTTAAAGGCTACACCAATGGAGCCCGTGGACTGAAAAGGTCAACATCTACTCCGTTTGATGAAAGAAGTTCTTTTTTTTCTAGAATTCCATCGATTTAAAAATAATTTTCAGGAGATCCAGTTTGCAATGTGCATTTATGCTAAATCAAACCTTTATTTTATGTCCAACAAAAATCATGCTTGTTTTTCTGATAATTCGATAAAAGGCAAGAAAATTAACTAATTCATTGATCAGATCCTTTTCCAATTTTTTAATTGATCACCACCGATACGTAGTGTTGACAGACATTGGTTCAGTGACGGTTCCTATTGAATGATTAACTAATCTGTCAGTATCTAAATTGATTCATGGTCCAAGGTGTGTTTCAGCAAGGTGTCAGTCACCTTACACTAGTAGTGTTTTTTTTTTGTTCGTTAAATTTATTACAGGAATGTACAGCGTTATCCATTAACGAGAACAACCAACCATTTTTTATAGGGGGTTGATTTTTTTCAAAACCAAACTTCAGGATTTTATTAATCCTAGAAGAACCACAACCCAATCAACACGGGTATCAGGTATTAGTTACGATCAAACTCTACATTATGAATCTCTGTTATCATGTATATTTTTTTGTCGGGATGTACTCATTTTTGGACGGCAGAACATTAATATTTTCATTTGGACCAAAGATCAGAACTAACAATTTTTTTAATAAAATCTGATAGAATTACTTGAATATATATTTTTTCAATTCCCAGAACATCTTTCTTTAGTGTACTCTTAACTCGAGAGTCAAATTTCCAAAAAAAAGAAAAGAGCTTTAAAAATGAAGAGACCTGACTTGTCGTGGGTTTTATGCAAGTTGTTCCACTTGAATTAAAGGGATATTTAGTGTATTGTGCAAAAAAAAGAATGGGTTGTTCAGTTAATCAAACAAACCGGTTATTCGGTCCTGTTAACCAAAATCCACTGGATATAATCATACAATTCTCCTCATCACGGTTCACGTGTCAACGAAGTAATTATTGCCTGGAGCATTGGAAGTCCCAAACGAAGGGCAAATATCTCTGATTGTTGTGAAATTGATAACGTATCGTGAAAATGACGGGTTTCATTTTTCAAAACTAATTCACAGTATACTTATTCCCTATTTCCAGGTCGCAGCTCATCAGGAGGTTTTGTGGTTGATAAGAGAAGGACATGCACACACACACACACAAACGCACGCGCACACACAAGCATAAACACGTGCACAACTGTGCACACACACACATACTAATACATATATACATGCACACACATGTTTTTACCATAAATTTTTATATGTATGTAAACGAAGGAGGTTATAAATATGCAAATTGAATTATAGAGATATAGAAAAAACCGTTGACAGAATTAAAGATAGATATATTGCTGTGAACAGAGATAGATAGATATGTAAGAGAAGAGATAGATAGATAGATACATCGATAGATATATTGATGTGAACAGAGGTAGATATATTTGTAAAGAATGAGATAAATGGATAGATAGATAGATGTTGATGTGAACAGAGACAGATAGATATGTAAAGAATGGGATAGATGGATGGATAAATAGACAGACAGATGGATAGATTAATATATTGATGTGAACAGAGATGGATAGATATGTAAAGAATGGGATAGATGGATTGATAGATATATAGATAGATAGATAGATAGATACTGATGTGAATAGAGACAGATCGATATGTATAGAATTAAATAGATAAATTGATAGCTAGATGGATAGATAGATATATTGAAGTGAACATAGGTATGTAAAGAATGAGATAGCTCGATAGATAGATGGATAGATAGACAGATCGATGTATAGATAGATTGATGTGAACAGAGATCGATAGATATATAAAGAAAAAGATAGAAAGATAGATAGATCGATATTTAGATACATTGATGTTAAAAGAGATAGATATGTAATGAAAAGGATAGATAGATAGATATGTAAAGAAAAAGATAGATAGATAGATGAATCAATGTATAGATAGACTGATGGTAATAGAGATAGATAGATATATATAGATAGATCGATAGATAAGAATAAATAGTAATGAGCCATCTATAAGGAAAATTAAGCCGGGTAGATAAGGAACTCACTAGGATAAATATGTGTAGATCGATACATCAAGTGGAATAGACAGATCTGATCGTGGACATATCTGCTACTGATAAGAGAGATAGAGAGAGACAGAGAGAGAGAGGATTAATCAAGACCTTATTGAGTTGCCAAAAGGAAAAGAAAAGAAGAGAATTCCTTTTAAAAATTCACAACAGGTCACCAAGAAAGTAATAACCCGCAAACAAGTTGAAAAAAATGAATCGAACAAAATAAACGTAAAACTATCAAAAAGACGAAACTGTAATGGAAAGCGTCTTCCCACAAAATGGCGGCTCTAGCTTGAAGTGCAACTGATTATCTTAAAGGTTAAGGCATGGCCACTTCTTTCTTCTTCTTCTTCTTCTTCTTCTTCTTCTTCTTCTTCTTCTTCTTCTTCTTCTTCTTCTTCTTCTTCTTCTTCTTCTTCTTCTTCTTCTTCTTCTTCTTCTTCTTCTTCTTCTTCTTCTTCTTCTTCTTCTTTTCTTCTTCTTCTTCTTCTTCTTCTTCTTCTTCTTCTTCTTCTTCTTCTTCTTCTTCTTCTTCTTCTTCTTCTTCTTCTTCTTCTTCTTCTTCTTCTTCTTCTTCTTCTTCTTCTTCTTCTTCTTCTTCTTCTTCTTCTTCTTCTTCTTCTTCTTCTTCTTCTTCTTCTTCTTCTTCTTCTTCTTCTTCTTCTTCTTCTTCTTCTTCTTCTTCTTCTTCTTCTTCTTCTTCTTCTTCTTCTTCTTCTTCTTCTTCTTCTTCTTCTTCTTCTTCTTCTTCTTCTTCTTCTTCTTCTTCTTCTTCTTCTTCTTCTTCTTCTTCTTCTTCTTCTTCTTCTTCTTCTTCTTCTTCTTCTTCTTCTTCTTCTTCTTCTTCTTCTTCTTCTTCTTCTTCTTCTTCTTCTTCTTCTTCTTCTTCTTCTTCTTCTTCTTCTTCTTCTTCTTCTTCTTCTTCTTCTTCTTCTTCTTCTTCTTCTTCTTCTTCTTCTTCTTCTTCTTCTTCTTCTTCTTCTTCTTCTTCTTCTTCTTCTTCTTCTTCTTCTTCTTCTTCTTCTTCTTCTTCTTCTTCTTCTTCTTCTTCTTCTTCTTCTTCTTCTTCTTCTTCTTCTTCTTCTTCTTCTTCTTCTTCTTCTTCTTCTTCTTCTCTTCTTCTTCTTCTTCTTCTTCTCTTCTTCTTCTTCTTCTTCTTCTTCTTCTTCTTCTTCTTCTTCTTCTTCTTCTTCTTCTTCTTCTTCTTCTTCTCTTCTTCTTCTTCTTCTTCTTCTTCTTCTTCTTCTTCTTCTTCTTCTTCTTCTTCTTCTTCTTCTTCTTCTTCTTCTTCTTCTTCTTCTTCTTCTTCTTCTTCTTCTTCTTCTTCTTCTTCTTCTTCTTCTTCTTCTTCTTCTTCTTCTTCTTCTTCTTCTTCTTCTTCTTCTTCTTCTTCTTCTTCTTCTTCTTCTTCTTCTTCTTCTTCTTCTTCTTCTTCTTCTTCTTCTTCTTCTTCTTCTTCTTCTTTTCGGCTACCACAAAGGTTGGGATTTCTTTTCCTCCATCTTACAAGTCTTTCTCTCTAATCTTTTGACCTCTGTGAAGTTCGTGGCACAAGACTCAGCCTCAGACGATCACGGAGCGCCCTGCCGGTCTTTGAGCGAAATAGGAATTGAAGAAGTGAAACTACACAGACATTAAACACAAATGGCCGAATCGCAAAGAAGGTCGACTAACGCTCATGCGCCGACATTAAAAACAAAACATAAGGGCAAGAGGAAAATGTGTCAAAGGGATAATAATAATAATGATAATAATAATAATAATAATAATGATAATAATAATAATAATAATAATAATAATAATAATAATAATAATATAAAAGACTGCAACGTTAATTGTTAACACTGACCCAACAGAGGAAGGGAAATGAAAGCGGGAATGTGAACCACTGCACTGGCATGATAGGCGAAAGAGAGAAGAGATGCTGGCTGAAGACCTGAGGAGACTCATTGTCTCTCATCCTTCAGCAATGACCACTCGGCAACCAGTGCGAAACTGTAAACTGCAGTATGACTGTGGCCTACAAGAACTAGGAGAGAAGGGCTGGAGACTTGAGGAGACTTGCTGTCACTCAAACTCCAGCGGTAACCACCAGGCAACTGGTGAGGGATTACATAATAATAATAATAATAATAATAATGATAATAAAAATAATAATAATAATAATAATAATAATAATATAAAATACATAACTAGTGAATGTAGTCAACTAGCCAAGAAGGAGTATAAACACAGACACGACAGAGTAGCAATGGTGATATACTGGGAACTGAGCAAACAAACGGGACCTAACCATGCAGAAAAGTGGTACAGGCTCAAGCCAGAGACAGCCCTGGAGAATGGAAACCACAAATTACTATTGGACTTTGGCATACAAACCGATCACCCCATTTGAGCAAAAAGATTGCACCTGGTAATTGTGGACAAGAAGATATGGGCTGCCAAATAATCGACGTGACCGTGCCTGCAGACCACAGAGTAAATGGGAAAGAAAGTGAAAAACTGGGAAAATACTAGGACCTGGCAAAGGAGCCGAGAAAAGTTGGGAATACGGGAGTACCAGTAGTAGTCGGTGCACTCGGAACCGTAGCAAAACACTAAAAGCGAAATTGGAAGAACGAGGGATAAAAGAGAGGATCGAGACTATACAGACCACAACACTGCTGCGGACTGCACGAAACTGAGAGGAGTGCTAGAAATATGTGATCTACAACCCCCAGCTGTCAGCAGTGGCCTAACAGGGAGAAGGGGAGAGAAGAAAAAACAAAAAAAAATACCACGGATGGTGCTGGAGGTACTAACCACAGCGCTACAGTGATAGGTGAGGACGATATGAGAGTAGGGTTTGAGACCTTAGGAGACTTGCTGTCACTCAATCTCTAGCTGTGACCACTTGGCAACTGATGTGAAAATGCCTGATGATAATAATGTTCGGTGTTTGAATAATAATAATAATAATAATAATAATAATAATAATAATAATAATAATAATCTATTTATATGATGAGCAGCGTGATATTTTGTTTCCCTGTTTATGAAAAAGACTTAAAGGTAACAATTTTATTGATGAAATATCTAACCAATCACTTCTGCTATTTTTCTCAAAAAAAATTCAAATATACCAGCGACACCTTTTCACGCTGAGGTTACTCATGTCTGGTTAGTCCCTCGACAATCACTCATGACTAGTGAATGGGGTTCGGTTTACAATGTAAGATTACGCTAGATTCATCACTTAATTTATGCACGCTTTTTTTTGAAAATTCAGAATCTTTAGTAACCACTGAGCACCAAAAGGCTAGAGAAGTAACTTATTTATTGATCATTCTTTTTTTCCAATTTTCTAATTGATCACACCCAACGCAACATGCTGCCAAAAGACAACGATGATGGGCCAATTTCTATTGAGTGACTAAACTAGTCTGTTTTGTAATTCCTTTGTTGTTGTTGTTTTCGATTTCTTTGGCACTCTTGTTTGTGCATGTACCGTTCATTTGCACAGTTTCCAGTAGATCATTATCGCCACCCAATCATGCCACTGGTCGTTCACCTGGAGCAACTTGCTACAGTTGGTTCTAATCTCCGATTTCATATCTCATATCTTATGAATATCACGAGGGGAGATAACAAAGGACTCACTTTATTGTATGTGATTATGATATTAGAAAGGGAATTCGTGGTTATTTGTGTCATTACTTTTTGTACCCATGATGTAGTAGGATAGATTGATTGGTTCACCGATATGGATGAAATGATGTAAAAAAAAATGGATAGATAGATCGATAGATAGTGAACAGACTGAAGTAGACATGTTTAGAATGAACTATATATATATAAGAGATTTTAAAAATATAAAGAATAAAAAGAAAAGGCTTTCATCTAGAAAAATCGATATGTACCCTAAAGTGTCCTAGATAAGAATCTATAATGAATCGAATCCTTCGTCTGAAGAAACACAAACAGGGTAGAAACATAAACATGTTTGTGTAGAGCATCAGTTATTTCCACATATATATATATATATATATATATATATATATATATATACATATATATATATATATATATATGTGTATATATATATATATATATATATATATATATATACATATATATATATATATATATATATATATATATATATATATATATATATATATATATATACGTTATTTTTATTTGAAAATCTATTTGAACCGATAGCCCGTGTTTACACGGGGAATATGTCAGTTGGCCAATAAGAGGAATATCCTACAACCTAGAAAAGTGTCCTAAATAGGAATCTAAAATTAACTGAATCTTTTGCCTGAAGAAACCAAAACAGAGCAGAAACATAAACGTGTTTGTGTAGTGTATCCTTTACTTCATTGCATCTTAAGCTCTACTCTAACTCAACTTAATGTCTTATATTGAATGCATCGAGCACGTTATGAAATAAACCAATCACACGTCGGATATTGTACTATATTATATGATATTATATTATTGTATTCCTGATATATATTAATATATTTGTGTGTGCGTGTGTGTTTAAATATACATTGATATAAATAATTATGGCTATTCAATTATGTATATATATATATATATATGATATAAACTGTAAAGAGTGAGACAGACTCGGGAATGAAGTCTATGGGAATTAGGTTTATTTATCTGTAGATGTTTTTTGATAATGGTCTAGACGTGTTTCGGTAGTTATCCCCATCTTCAGTTGTGTGTGATGTGTGTATGTACTTTTAGAGGTTATAGGTTTGACGTGGAACATGAGTCCACCATCAGGAGCTTTGCTTTGTTTGCAAAAAATGGTATCCCATCTGCTAGAGACATTCTGTTGGGTCAGATAAAGTCCAGCCATTGATGAAGTCTGTGGTTTAGCAGTCGCAGTGGGTCTTGGAAAGGGCATAAGGAGTCAGGGTAGGAAGGAGGTGCTTTGGTGTTAGATTGTGTGGGTAGGTTAGGGATAGTGTAAATCGAGGGGTAATGAGGTTAAGGAACTACAAAGGTTTTAACCTTCCAAGTTATCAGAAATATGTTGGCTATAATTTGAATAAGTGATATGACTGACTAAGGTGGAGCTTGCTATGGGTCTGAGTGACTCTGAAGTTCCCAGTATTGAATGTATCAGAGGGGGTAATTGTGGATGTGAGGTTTTTGTTAGTAGGAGGTTTATGAATTAGTGATCTGTGTGATTAGGGTTGTCAAGTTTGGAGTTGAGTCCATTTGGATACAGAGTTTTGAGTTTGTTGATCCACATATCCTCGTGTCTCTCTAGAATTTTAGTTATGTCTATGGGAGTATTTTTTTTTTCTATTTTTTCAATGATAGTAAAACCAGCATCCATGGCAAAATTGTGGCTGGGTGTGCGAAAGTGTAATTCTACGGGAAGTGGGCTGCGATTGTTTTGTGATTTAATTCTGTGTCTGTAATGTTGAATTGCTACTCAGACTTGCCTATGTATTGTAACTTGCATCTATTGCACTCTAGAAGGTATATAATGTTTTTGCTACGACAGTTAATGCTATGGTATATGTGGTATCTCTCTTTGCTTGTGAATGTGTCGGTGTATTTAAGGTGGTTGCAACATAGACTATTTCTTCTGTCGCATAGTTTGCAGAATTTTGTGGTTCTAGGGATGTTGTTGTGTGAGACTATTATTTATAATATTGTTGCTGCTAATGATGTCTTTGATGTTTTGGGGTCTGCAGTAAGCGAAAATACATGGGTCTGTGAATATTTCTCTTAGATCCGTTTTAAAGGTGAAGATGTTCCATCTCTTACTGATAATGTGTGCTGAAGGTGGGAGTGTGTTGTTGAAGATGGTTATAAGTGCTATGTGGTCACGTTCATTATTGTTGGATAGCTTAAAGGTTTCATCCTTGGATATTGCAGTCGCTTTTTTTATTTATTTTTTTTTTCGTATCATCTAGGGAATATCCTTATTGAGTGAAATATTGTACTAGGTTATGGTTATGTTGAATCCACTATCTGTAGAGAAAATTCTTCTAATCTTAGGACTTGTGAAAATGGTAGGCTTCTTTTTAGGTGTTGGTGGTGGGCTGATTTAGAGTGGAGGTAATTGTGGGTGTTCGTGGGTTTAGTGTAGAGAGTAGTTCCGAGATTTCTGTTATTGTCTATGCATATGCAGGTGTTCAGGAAGGCTATGGAGTCAGTGGATTTCACAAAGTCAAACTTATTGGAATCGTATGCAGAGTTTATATATGCAAAGAAATTCTCT
>OY735240.1:35310013-35350013 GCA_963457665.1 Thysanoteuthis rhombus | reverse complement strand
CAGAGACAATTTACTCATGATATATATATAAATATATATATATATATATATATATATATATATATATATAGATAGATAGATAGATAGATAGATAGATAGATAGATAGATGGATAGATTTTGGAGTAAACAGCTTAAATGTAAAGAAATGAACAATTAGCCCAGGGCAAGATTTTTTGGCGCCGTATTTGTTATTGTTATCACGCATACCAGGTGTATGGAGAGTGAGAAACTATCTTGATTTATGTTTTTGAGTTGGGTTTTTTTTAAAAAACTTTTCGGTCATCCTAAGCAGGGCTCTCCAGCTACGTTTCATTCGTTATTAATGTCACATAAGTAACAACATGTTAGAATAGCTTATTGAACAACCGTAGCCACCAAAGATGGAGAAGGATTATATCCCTTTTTTCATGTATGCGTGTTCCTGTGTGTTTCAGTGCTCTTAGCCACACAAGATGTTCTGAGTTGTCTTTTTTTAATTCACTTTAGATGGTTCCCTGTGCAAAATGCCAGCAACGTTATAAACAGTATTTGTTCACATCTTTGATGAATTCTCTCTGAAGAATTCTGACGATATGGTTGTTTAATTATTGACTGTGATGGTAAGTTGATTGATGCTAAAGTTGTAAAGTTGGAATTACTCAAACTCGACTTTTTAAAAATGAAGACTAAAGATAAATAAATGAAACGATGAGAGCGTTTAACTGATTCATAAGAGTTAGAAACACTGAAGATGGAGTGTAATGAGAATTTTCCAAAATGGCTACCATTGGTTAAGGCCCTTGTTCAATCTGAATTTTAAAATGTCGAGATTGTACCCGTTGGGAAATCATCCAGATGATTAACCCCTGCTTCAGTAACGACAGGAAACGGTAGAAAACGGTATTAGTGTCAAAATAGCAACATTACGACGAAGGGAATGGTTGGAGTGTGGAAGAAATTTCATCACATACGAGTCCACGCATTCGTATCTGTTCTCGATTGAGAGTGGAAAGTGTCTGCTTAGATGGGAAGTAGTACTCTGTTTTAGGAGTTGAATGAACCATTGTCAAGTATCATTCATTTTTGACGAGAAATGACTGAAAATGCTTTATCAATTCACTGCTTCAAACTTGCAAACGATCGCGCTTTGACAGACTCTCTCTCGTTAAGCTTAGCTTTGTAAGGTGCACGAGGTGTTGTTCGCACTCTGATAGGCTTTCTCTTATTAAGCTTAGCTTATTATTGGACAAGAAGGCGTGTGGATTTGCCGTGCGATTAACAGCTCGGACAATGGGATCGGTTATCCGAGTTCAAACTCAGAAGGGAACAGTTTGTGGTGAAAAAAGTAGAGCAAACTGGGTTCAAGCTATCTCCTTCTTCACGTACTCGTGATGGGATCTTCTGTGGTACTCAAATGCCTCAACCCCTGGGTTACAGAATAGGTGAAGTTGAAAGTCTGAGACAAGTCGTGTAGTGGTAAAAAAAAAAAAACGGAAATCTGGGAGAATGCTGGGCTGCCTACTCTAACAAGCATCATGATCTGATGAACGGAGCGTCTACTGCTGGATAATGAGTTATTGTCACCCCTTTCAAAGTAAACGCCCTTCTCACGCGTTCCTGCTGTACTACACCCCCTGATAATAGTGTGGCACTGGGCGAAGATCAGAAACTTTACATTAGCTAATTCGTTTTAGAGACGTACTCGTAAATCACCTCGCTTCGGTTAGTGCCTAAGAAGTTATCATTCATTTCAATAAGATATCTTATAATTTTCTATCAGTCTTTTTCAAGGTCTGTTGATGGACACAATCCTTCCAACAAGTAAATATAAGACATTGGAGTGATGGGTATTACCTTAACACGCTGGTGTATGATGTGTTGGAAGTTGAAGGTTGATACATGCCATTCCCGAGGGTATTAGTCTCAGCCAGAGTGTGAACACAGCTCGTTGATCCCATTCTTCATGCTGCAAAACTGCTTGGCCACTCACACCTCCGTACATAGAAACATACATAACAAATTTTAGCACCTGAGATCCACGGCTGATTCCGAAAAATCCTGAAAATGTGCTGGCCGTATTTTTGCGCGGTCTTTCCTGGAATGGATGGAGTGTAAATTGTTGATGAAATCTGTTTGGCACATTCCAAAGGTGTTATCCTGTTTCCAGGGACGAAATAAATTTCAAGGTGTTACTGGGTTTCCAGGGATGGAAGAAATTCAAAACTCTTAACGGAATTGGCTTTGAAAGGAGTCAGAATCATTAAAATCACCTGACATGAACGAGAGCTTCATCTGTTTACTATTTTTTCTTCTTATATTTTTCTTTTCAACTTATTTTTCACTTTTACTTCCTTCCCTGTTCTTCTCCTTCTCCTCCTTTTTTTTTCTTCTCCTAGATCACCGATGCTGTCAAAAATAGTGGCATATATGAAATACATTGTAAATATATATTCCATTTTATATATGTGGCGTGGAACATAAATATTCGCCATCTAAAACTGATCTTAATCATTTTGGTTTTTATATCTTTTAATATTTTTAGTTTTCTTCGGTGTTTTTATTACGGTATTAGAACATTAATTTAATATCATCTACGTTTTCTTCTTCAGTGTCCTCCTCCGCCTTCTCCTCCTTTTTCCTTCCTTCTTTCCCTCAGTATTTGTCCATTCTTCTTTTTCTTCTTCTATCTTCTTCCATCTGTTATCAATAGTTCATTCTTCTTCTCTCTCCGTCATTTACTGTTCATTCTTGCAATGGGCTTTCACAGAATACATATCTTCTTCTCTTTCATCTTTTACTGCTTCTCCTTTTCTTTTCCCTCTTCTTCCTCCTCTTCTTCCCGCCTTTTCCCTTCTTCTTCTTCTTCTTCTTCTTCTTCTTCTTCTTCTTCTTCTTCTTCTTCTTCTTCTTCTTCTTCTTCTTCTTCTTCTTCTCTTTTTATTTTCCCTCTTCTTCTCCCAATCTTTTTTCACCTCTTCTTCTTCTTCTTCTTCTTCTTCTTCTTCTTTTTCTTCTTCTTCTTCTTATTCCTCTTCTTCTTCTTCTTCTTCTTCTTCTTCTTCTCTTTTTATTTTCCCTCTTCTTCTCCCAATCTTTTTTCACCTCTTCTTCTTCTTCTTCTTCTTCTTCTTCTTCTTCTTCTTCTTCTTCTTCTTCTTCTTCTTCTTCTTCTTCTTCTCTTTTTATTTTCCCTCTTCTTCTCCCAATCTTTTTTCACCTCTTCTTCTTCTTCTTCTTCTTCTTCTTCTTCTTCTTCTTCTTCTTCTTCTTCTTCTTCTTCTCTTTTTATTTTCACTCTTCTTCTCCCAATCTTTTTTCACCTCTTCTTCTTCTTCTTCTTCTTCTTCTTCTTCTTCTTCTTCTTCTTCTTTCCAGCACCTTTCTGTGAACCCTTTTCTCCCTTTCCTCAAACCCTCTTTCTCTCTCTGTCCCTCCCCGATCTCGCTTTCTCTCTCTTTACATCTCTCTCATTCCTCACGTTCTACCTTGAATATTGCCCTCAGACTAAACCACTGACAGCCTTCCAATTATATGGCATGCTTCGGGTTTCGCGCTCTCGCCTTCATCAACTTGTTGAAAGTGTTTTCCCTATCGGTGGATTTATATCTGCGCATATGTTTACGTGCCTTTCTTAGAAACTGTCAACTAAAACTGTCAACAAAACAGTCAACATAAGTTCTTAACGTTTTGTTTTTTGTTTGTTTTTGTTTTTTGTAAAATCCCTCCTTTCCCAAATAGATTGGGGTGGATCAATATTCTATGTATATTCAGCTTAAATTGGTCTCTTGGTTTGCATCTGCTTTTTCTTCTTTCTTTCTTCAGCGATCACTGTCCAACGAAAGAGAGAGTTAGATTATCCAATGATCGTCCCTTTCTTTGATTCCTTAATTGATCACCCCCAACACGACATGAAGCCAAAGTATATTGATCGCATGACAATTACTATTGTGGGACTAACCAGACTATTTTTTCGATTTGTTTGTGTCTGTGTTTGATGTGTATTTATGTGTATAATAGGTGTTTTTGTGTGGTTGTGTGTGTGTTCCTTTGTATGAGTTTAAGTGCATTTGTTTGTATGGGTGTGTTAACGGGTGAGTGTTTGTGTTTATGATTCTGCCTGTGTATGGTTACATACCTTTGTATCTGTGATTGTGTGAGTGTCTTCTTACCGTTGCTTTGCCCCGCAATCTAATCAACAAACCATCAGATAATCATTTATCTAAATATCAAGAAAGAAATTACTCCTGTCTGTTGACGAAATATAAAAACCTTGGGAAAAAAAACACGAATTGAAACGAAAATAAAAAAAAACAGAACAAAAATTAATTAAATAAAAGAAACCTATCACCAAAACACAAACGAAATGATACAATTAACCCCATCCTCTGGAAATTAGGAGCCAATAATCAAGTAATTCTGTTCCAACTGATAATAATGATTTGCAAATATCCCCCATTAACCTGAGTCTACGTATAAACACCTAAGAGCTCCAATCTCACAATTCGACAGATGAAAACTGGCTGAGATAGATTGATGGATAAAAACGAAGCAGTCTGGTTAGTCAGCCAACAGAAACAGCCACGTGACCAACGTCACTTGACGGCAAGCTGTGTTGAGGGTGATTAATCAAAAAAATTGGAGAAAGGGGTAATCAATGAATAAGTTTCTTCACTTTGACTCTTGTTGGGCAGTAATAATCCTAAAATGAAGAGAATACAGCTAATGCATCCTCCTGATAGTCACTTATGGAGCTGAAACGTGGAACCTAAACAAGAGACAGACCTGCAAACTGAGAAGCATGCAACGTGTACATGAAAGAATCATGCTCAACCTCACATGGAGAGATCAGAAGACAGCACAGTATATCAGGAAGAAAACAGGAATCCGAGACATCATAGAATCTATAAGAAAAATTTAAGTGGCAATGGGCAGGTCATGTTGCAAGAATGTCAGACAACCAATGGACATCGCGACTCACAACATGGATCCTCAGAGATCACATACAAAAGTGAGGCTGGCAGAAAACCAGATGAAGATATAAACTTGACAAATTCAGAAATACTGGCTCCGCAAAGCCCATGATAGAGAAATGGGGCGAATCAAGGAAGAGAAAGTATAAAACTAGAGCAAAGACTACCAGACATATATTAAACGGCCAATTAGGCATGAACTTACATTGTCAGCTGGGGGGGGACATTTGAAAAGTTTCAAAAAAGTGGGTTTAGCATGATACATTTTTTGATTTTCAGCTCTCTACATGAAGCCTGTTCGTACAAAACGTTGGATAAATAGTTAGCAAATTAGCCACGCAGCCAAGTAGGTAGAATCACTGTGAAACTGGAGAAACTTACGGTAACTATGTTTACAATTTTGTTTAATAGTTGCAAAATAGAACACATATAAATATACGCACTGAGAATAAGAGGACGGTAAGTATAGACCAGAGGTAGTTTTAAGTATATATATATATATATATATATATATATATATATATATATATATATATACATACATATATATATGTATATATATGCATATATATATATATATATATATATATATATACATATATATATATATATATATATATATATATATATATATATATATATTGTGTCATCCACAGACAGCTGTTTCAACGTATTACATCTCTTCAGTGTGGCTATAAACTTTCCATTAACGCATCCAGTACCGCGAGGCAGGATTGAAACCTTCGCTTCAGATTCTACCTCTGAGCTACGGAACTGGACAGTCAGTAAGGCTGAATTTAAGCAATATTTTTATTTTACACATAAATTTCCCATCCACCAGAGTGCTCCATTCCTATGGGAGAGCATTGCATAAGCTTACAATGGATGGGTTGCCTCACTTAAAGAATGCTCTACCCTGAATAGAGGAGCATTAATTATTGTGTCAACCACAGACTGCTGTTTCAATGTACTACATCTCTTCAGTGTATATATATATATATATATATATATATATATATATATATATATATATATATATATATATATGCGTGTGTAGGACTATGGATGGATTATGATGAATCTACAGAGATTTATGAAATGATATTTATGATACGTTGATATCGATTGGCATAGATTGACGAAGATATCAATAGACTTGGATAATGAGCGGTCTGTCGTTGAAAATAAACCTTCCCCAAAATTTTGCATGACTTCTCAACCGTAAGCGCCGTCGTGCCAATTCTTTCTGGACCTTTCCCGCCACATGACTTGTCCATTGCCATCTGAGTTTTCTAAGGGATTCTATGATATATCAGACTCTTGTTTTATTTTCTCTTATATACAGCGCTGTCGTATGGCTTTACGTGTGATGTTGAGCATGATTGCCCTTTGGATGACTACGGCTTCAGCTATCCCATCTCAGGCTCCACATATCACGTTTTTACTTACTAACCTTCCCGTACTTATTGACATCATGAAGTGGCGCCACTCTTTCCCCACAAACTATTCAACACCTCGCTAGAGGCAAAGATTGATCCATACCTTCCCCTAGGACTTTAGTGCAAAGTGAACACAAACTGTCCCAGCCAGGGTTTGAATCCACTTCACCGAGTACATTCCCGGTGATGTTAACCGTTCCGCCACCCATCACCTCCCAAACCGGAAAAGAAAGAAAAAAAAGGACTACAAAACAAAAATAACAAAACAAGAAATGATTAATCTGGGAAAACTATATCTGAAACGGTAACCAAGTATTAATTAATTGATTTTTTTTTCTTCTTAGAATTAGTAACCGATAATCAATTAATTTGGGGGGTCGGGATGACCCGACCAAAGATTAAAAATCAAGACATTAATCTCAGATGAAGCAGACCATGATTAAACGATCAAAAATTAAACATGTAAATTTATTCAAACCGATATTATGATGAGCTATGATCCCCGCTCAAACGGGTTGAAGTATGAACACCTCAGAGCTCCACCTTCCAGTCTTAGAGATTATTCTTTCCATTGGCATAAAAAGGATATACTGGGCCATGCATTTGGTTCAGGTTCTTTAAGTCATAGGAACTCCATAGAAACTGTTATGCAACCAATGTCTTTCGCTAGAATGTTAGGGGCGATCAGTTCAAATATTAGACGGATGGGTATTCAATAACTGAGTTACTTTTTTATGGCAGTGATCACTTAAAAAGGTCTGAATTTCCAAGAAATAAGTGTGAATGCAACCGGATCAATTTAGCATAAACTTATATTGCAAATTGATCCAACCTCTCTCTCTAAAAAAAAGTACTTAGGATGAATTAACAACAAAAAAGTGTTTTGTAGACATAATAAGAAGTCGTTTTCAAATCAGCCTTCAAGCACTGAGTCAGTAAATTAGGCAGAACCACTAAAAAACTTTGGAAAAATAAAAAGTTTTCACCTCAGCCAAAGTTGAGGGGGGTTATATGTATTCATCCCTGTCTGTTTGTCTGTCTACTCAATATCTCTAAAAGTTCTCAATGAGATTCAATGAAAATTTATGGACATCGTTTGAAGAAGAATTGGTCAAATTTTAAAATGGATCCAGTTTTTTTCACAATCAATTTTCTTGCATTGTCGCTATATATATGTATTGATATTCATTCAGTGGTGGTTGTATAGACAGATTTATACACTCTCTGGCTGCTTCCTTGTCAATGAATAGACTCTTTCCAAATATGTTTTTTTTATAAACTTAAAGTATAAAGGTCTCCGGTAGTAAAAGCTAGAGAGGTAGAGGACAGAGCGAGAGAAAGAGGAGAGGGCGAGAGAAAGAGGAGAGGGTGAGAGAGAGAGAGAGAGAGGAAGAAAGAGAGAGAGCGGCAACTATCCCAAAGCTCAATATTTCATCCATGTTTACGTCTGGTTATTTACATATAAAATTTAAACAAGCAATCAGATCGACCATAACTCACTATTTTTCGATTCGTCGGGTTTTGTCAGCATTATAGCCAAATTCCTGAAAATCGGTCAAAATTTGGGGATTTGTAAACAAGAATGTTTTCGCTTATAAAACATAAACAAGCAATTTGAATCGACCATAACTCACTATTCCCCAGATAGATTCCCTCCAGAAGCCTATTTAAAATATCTCATTGAAATATATTGAGGAATAACGAAGTTATCAAAAAAGGAGACGACAACAGAAACACAGATATCAATTATAATGGATAGCCAAGAGCTTTTTTTCGCAGGGGAGAAAAGATTAGATTTCCCAGGATTTTAGAAAGGACATAATTCCTGACAAATCTAAACTCATCACATATGCAATTAATAAGAAGTGAAGGGTCAAGAACATGTCTATTTTTTGTTTTGCTTTTTATTTTGGGGGGGTTCTTAATATCGCCCCAAAAGATGGAAATGATTGAAAAATATTTTAACAAATAATAATTTAAAAAAAACAACTATGAATTACTCAGAGAGCTCATATGTCTGCCGTCATCATAGTCACTAAAATCAGTTCATATACATCAAGGGGAAGTGACTGTCAAAATATCCTGGAGCCATCTAGAAGATTATCAATTCCTGCTTAGCACATTGGCCATCCTTCCACTAAATTTAATCGGAATTTATTCAAAGCAGTGTGATTGAGAAAGACTTAATACATAATCGTATTAAAAGATTGAAAAAAATGTTTTTCTATCAAAAAGAATAGTTCTGGATCTACCTGAAAATTTGACATCTTCACCTTTAGTTCACGTTACACTTTCCACAAATTGTCATTGAAAACGTTGGAAGATTTTGCGCGGGCAGGTATAAGTAAATACGTATACCTCTTCCAATTTCGTTGGCAGAGAAACAAGATCTCAAAGAAATAAATGCAACGTGATTTTTTTTCTTCATCTAACTTTAATACCTTTACGTCAGATTAAACTTCTCAAATATCTTTTTTTTCTGGCTCCAGCTTAAAATGTAGAAAGAGGAAAATCTTAGATCGTTTTAAATGTCATATAAAAAGTTGAATATTGCTTGCTGTCATATAACAAAGGCCTTGACCTTGGCTTAGCAGGTAGATGTTTGTCGTTTGCTGGGTAGCTAGGTAAAGAAAAGCCAATAAGCTTGGAATGCGATGAGGGTTAATGTTAAACTACACACGTTTAGAGATTCTCTGTCAAATCAATGAACCAATTCCGTAGGCTCATTCTCAGTTATGGGAATCTAACACCGAAGACATGAGTATCAGCAATTTTACAACCTTGTGACTTAGGTCCTTACCCAGGCTACTCCAATACTCAATTTATGGTCTTTAGAGTTTTGCACCTGTAGAGTAGATATTTATGCAATGCATCAAACGGTTATGATGCTCTAATCGTTTCTTGCGAGCCATATGGAGCTGAGACGGGGAAAACAAGCAAAGACTGATCCTCTGACCCAAAACCATGCAACGTTCACGAGAGAGAATTGTGCTCAAAATCACACGGAGAGATCACAAAACAGAGCAGTATATTAGAAAGAAAAAACAAAAACAGGAGCAAAGGATATCGTAGAATCCATACGGAACCCCGAATGGCTATGGGCTGGTCACGTTGCAAGAATGCTAGACAACCGATGGACATCACAGCTCATAATGTGGATCCCCCGAAATCATATGCAAAACCGTGGTTGACAAAATATAAGATGGTGTGACGAAATAGACGAGTTCAGATAGTATTAGCCCCTGCAACGCCCATGATAGAGATCTGGCGAATCATGCGGAAGGTCTATGTCAAAAGATGGATGCTAAAAGACTGATTATGATGATGATGATGATGATGATGATGATGATGATGATGATGATTTCTATAGAAATACAGGCAGTCACCAGGTTATTTATTTATCAAATAAAAAAATACCACGATGAAATTGCATTATAGATACGTTTTCAACAATAAACTATACATTAATCCAAGTTAAAAAATGTATGAAACTTGATGAACATCTTTTACAAGTGTAGTGCCCCGTATACTTTTACTTAGAAATCGGATACATGACTCTTCTTTTCGGTATATATCGAAAACATCAGTTTTTACGACGACCCCTATAAAAGCCCTGGACGCACGTGGTCAAACGCTCATTGATGCCGGCACTCTGAGGTTTTGGCCTGGGCATTTGTTGCTGGCTATTCTCTCTCTCTCTCTCTCTCTCTCTCTCTCTCTCTCTCTCTCTCTCTCTCTCTCTTTCCTCACCTCTAAGATTGGTATCATTTCGTCGACCTCCAAGTCGATCCGATCTTATCTTGACTATTTTCCCACCGTGACCTATCACTGTACTGACTTTGCCCATTTCACTTCACCGATGTCGAGTCATCTTACATACGCCAAAAAAAAAAAATTTTTAATTACTCGTCCTTTTTTACGCAAAATGGTACACTATTCCTGTATTTCGAAACTTCTGGGAGAAAAATCAATTAATTTCAGCAATTTCTTTTTTGTAATAGACTTGGCTAGAAAATTCCCCGTCGTATCCGACTCATCCCGTAATTTGCAAAACCATTTCTTATCTTGAAAGTTTCAATTAAGTCTCCTCTTGTCTTCCTTTCAAACGATGAAGTAATGCATGACCTTTGTGGTCTATTCTTATAACCTTAATATCTCGTGCCATTTATCAATCTTTCAAATCTTATCTTTACCGTCTTCATTTTCGAAATTAAATTCAAAATTACCATATCTAGCTTTTACATAATACAAACAGTTAGTTCTCAAATCTAGTTCCTTCATAAGTGGTTCTTATTCAACGTCAGTCAGTCAGATGTTTCGCCACATTATATTACATCACAATCACCTTCGATCAGCTTTTGAAGCGTTGAAATACCCTGGGGCTCTTTTTCTAACACCAAGGTTAATTGATGTATTTAACTGATTTTGATCGTGTAACCCAGTGGTTTTGAAACTTTGAAAACTCAAGAACACCCTTCATAAAGGAAATATTCTGGCAGGCCACTGCTTCTAGCGTTTTACTTCTCAGACTAATTGACGAACTATAATAAAAGACATTTTTGACCTTTTAAAATCATACCTATTTGAAATGGATAACTTTTATTCGAATTCTCATTTATGATATAGGTCTGTGTACAAAAATTATGTCTTTTGATGATTGATAGATGAATGATATTTTTTCTCTGCCTTGAGATTGATAAAGTTAGTTTTAGAAGGAACAGTGTTGCAGACCCTGGGCATTATTTAGAGCACCCCTAGTGGTAGACGGACGCAAGTTGCGAAACCACTTAATTATCAATAACCTTTACAGGCCATTGATAAAAGTAGTAACAATTGTAGGTTTAAATGGGGACAGCACATTCCACATGTCCCATAATTCTCACAATGTCTTATGAAACAGCTTGTGCGTTCGTTATTACGAACTACCGTATTCAACTCGTATTTTCAATGTTATATTCGTTATGGAAGTCCGTTCGTAAGTACGAGTCGTCCGTAATTCGGATGTTCGTAAATCGGCAACTGCCTGTATTGAAAGAAAACCACGTCAGTCTCAGAGAACAAACGAGTTTAGAAGTTTGTGAAACTATTTTTAGTTTTAGAGACTATTGAAACGAGGCTTTCTAATAAATAGATTTATGTTTTACTTACACGTAAATTCATAGAGGCCCGGGGCAATGACTACTTAATAAATTCTGACTTGAACATTTCTGAATCGATGAATTTTAAAATTTCAACCTATTCCCAGGATTAAGGTGGTGGGAATCAGATGCTAGGGGGTGAGATACATTTATTTGCAGATATACTTCTATTTTTTTTTATTTTTGCATACGAGTGAGCTTTTTTAGTGTCGTAATGAATCAATGTACTCTTTCAGCTGCTGCAGAACACACGTGCGCACACACACACACACACGCATACATATTTACTATTTTGATTTATCGATGGAAACACTGTTCAGAAGTTTAAATTTTAAAATAGAGCGTGAAAAGATAGACAGATATTAACAGTTTAGTTGTAAACACAGACAAACACATTTTATCAGCCTCATTGCCTGTCCAGTTATGTAGTCCACAGGAGGATATCGGCCTACGGGTCTGAAGTGTAGGTTTCAATTCTGCCCCGCAGTACTGGATGGAATAATGGAAAGTCTATAGCCACACTGAAGAGATGTTATATCTCGAAACAGATGCGTACATATGTATATATATATAATATTCAATAGTAACGGCGAGTCATGTGTGTTGTTCCACTCATTAATCGCTCATCATTAAGAATGTTCTTAGGTGAGTTAGTAAGCTTTGTTTCAAAAACAAATATGTCGTATAAAACAATATCAAGATACGCTACACATAAAACATTATGTAAAATGACAAACAATATTTATGGCATATAACTATGTAAGAAAGGGAGGTGATGATTGATCGACACTTCTGGGATACCATGTTAATAAAGCAGTTTTGTTTTATTAATCTTCGAAACGGTTACATGGTAAACAACTGATGATCCCAACAAAAGATAATTTATCCATTGTATCATAATAACAAAGTATATGTAAAACAAAAAAAAACACTGAAGAAAATCACATAAATTGCATTGACAGATATTGGGAAATAAGTCAGTGGAGTGACACAAAAAATCTTTTGGAAAGGTTTTTGATATTTAGTGTTGTGAAGCAAGACTATATATATATATATATATATATATATATATATATATATATATATATATATATGATTATAAACCGTTGTTTCGTATTGAAACTCTATTTGAAATTATTTCCCGTGATCATACGGTTTATGTATCATTTGGCCCAGACAACATAAATAGAATAAAATAGAAACAATCAATGAAAATAGGGCTGCTGCATGAATCGAACCTGCAACTGATAGGGCAACCACTTCAACGAAGTGTTGTTCTTACCATTGAGCTGAACATCAGCCAGTAATGTAAAAGTCAAAACAACTGTTACAGCACACACACACACACACACACATATATATATATATATATATATATATATATATATATATATATATATATATATGTATATATATATATATATATATATATATATATATATATATATATATATATCAATAGAAATGACACGAACAACGAGTCACGTCTGTTATACTAACTGATCCCTCATCGTTAAAAACGTTTTGGAGGTGACGTACGTATATATATATATATATATATATATATATATATATATATATATATATATATATCAATAGAAATGACACCAACAACGAGTCACGTCTGTTGTTACACTTACTGATCCCTCATCGTTAAATACGTTTTGGAGGTGACGTACGTAAGTAAGCCCTATGTTAAAAAAAATACTGATGTGTCGTTAAAAATAACATCTATATATGCTACATCATGATAATACCCTACATGACAAAATCAAAGTACACATATGACATAAACTATACATCGAAAATCGTAGCTGAAAGGGAAATGTTGTTTGATCAAAACTGCTGAGATACCATGTCAATAAAACTGTTCTGTTTTCATTTTCTGAATTAGTTACATGGTCAATAACTGATGATCCCAAAAAGAGAAAATTTACGCTTAGTACCATTGTGACAAAGTATGTATGAATCTTGAAAAAACATTGAAGAAAATTACATAGATTACATTAATAGATATTGGGAAATAAGTGACTGAAGTGACAAAAAACTTAAGTAATAGTTTTAATGTGTTAAGCGTTTAATGCTGTAAAGCTTTCTAGAATATATATACATATATATATATATATATATATATATATATATATATATATATATATATATATATATATATATATATATATATATATATATATAAGTAATACATCAGTGCATCCGACGATGTGAATGAAGATAGACAGTTTAGGAACTGGATTTTTTCTTGGGCCAATTTATTTACAAATGTGAGCAAAAGAATAGTGATGTTTGGGATATAGTAAAAATGAGTATTTCCATTATTCATCATACTGATGACATGACAACAATTGTATACATCGAAATACGTAAAAAAAGAAATACAAGTCGTTCTCAGACTAACAAAACACAAAAAACAAATCCAGCCGACGATCGGAAAAAGGGGTAATGAGTGTAACCTGATTGACCCCTACGCATCATAAGGGTCCCAGTAGCTCCATCGGTCAGAAAAGACCAAGGCAACATAAACAATCCGATAGAAAAGGATGTTTCGAAGTTTTTGTCGGTTCAACTTTTTAAATAATTTTCCTTGTTTGAAAATTCTCATTTTTTTTTTTGCTGGGTTTCAAAAATGAAAGGAGTGTCCAATGTTCGTACAGTAGTTATTCTAAGCGCTTTCTACTCTCATTAGTCATTTCCTCTGGATCAGATTTTTCTGCACTACCCACCCCAGAGATTGAACTTACGACTTCCCGGCAGGTAACTAGATACGCTCAATCAGCAATGATTTTTTCAGTCGATGGTGTGTCCAGTAGGGTAATCTGATTGTGAAAACTTAAACTTATGAAGCCCGTTTAGTTTGCCTGCCTCTCCAACCGAATCGATGTATATGGTGACATCAACCCTTGTGAATCCATACATATAATATCTAGCAATGTGCAGATGTCTTCAGTCATGCTAAGGTTTGCAACTGGCGGAGTAAACTAGAATTGTGTTCATGCAATGACTCGATAAAATAGAATTCCATTGAATTCAGTCATAAAAATGCTGAATTTGAATAAATACAACGAAAAAAATATTAAAAACAAAAACTAAAAAATAATGAAAATCTATTTGTGGTCAACAGAACGGTATTCTCTAAGGTCTATTGAAATCAATTGAAAATCTGACCAATCAATATTCTAAGAATTAATTTTAAAGTAGGACATAAGGGGAAATAGTTATCCGCCATAGGGTTATAGGTTAATAGCCTGCGTTTATTTCAACCAATCGACATCTTACAGAGCACACGTACAATAATTTCTTCAAAGCAAGTTTAAAAACGAAGCATCAATCGAGTTATTTTCGTATTCTCCAAGCTCACTGCAATTCAAATCTCAATTATCCACGTGTATCAAATACAATGTGTATAGAAAACTATTCTCCAATCTCACTGCAATGCAAAGCTCTACTATCCACGTCTATAAAATGAAATGAGTATAGAAGGCTATTCTCCAAGCTCACTGCAATGTAAATCTCTATTATCCACGTCTATAAAATGCGATGTGTACAGAAGGCTATTCTTTAAGCTCACTGCACTACAAACCTCTAGTATCCACGTCTATAAAATGCAATGTGTATAGATGGCTATTCTCTTAGCTCACTGCAATGCAAATCTCTATCATCCACGTATATAAATGACAATGTGTATAAAAGGCTATTCTCCAAACTCACTGCAATGCAAGCCTCTATTATCCACAAATACAAGATGCAATGTGTATAGAAGGCTATTTTCCACGTTCAAAGCAAGACAATTCTCTATCATCGACGTATATAAAATGCAATTTGTATAGAAGACTATTCTCCAAGCTCATTGTAATGCAAATCTCTATTACCGACGCATATAAAATGCAATCTGTCTATTAATATATTCCATGTATGCCTTCGTATCTGAAGGCACGGAGGAAGAAGTCAGCGTATAAAAATGATAATTTATTATCTCGAGAATTAAGACAAAAATTACGTGATTTTAATTGTGGACTTTTCATGCAAACTTTCCGCTGACCTTGTAGATTGCAGTCGAATTCTAGACAGGAATAAACTCTTGGGAAAGGCCACGGCCTTTATTTATTTATCTTGTCTGTTTGTATGCAAGATTTCTCTCTCCAAATTCGTTTGTTTGGTTTTTTTTCTTTAAATATTATTGGCTTTACGACAACAAGATAAAAAATGGAAAGAAGCAAGAATCGAAAATGAATTTAAGAAACACGTACATGGAAATTCAGTAGTTTATGTATAAATTTGCATACAGAAATATATATATATATATATATATATATATATATATATATGTATGTATGTATATATACATATATATATATATGTGTGTGTGTGTGTGTGTGAGTGTATGTGTTAATGTTTATATATACATATATATGTGTGTGTGTGAGTGTGTGTGTTAATGTTTATATATACATATATATATATATGTGTGTATGTGTGTGTGTGTGTAAATATCTATGTATAACGTGCAGACAATTTATATATATATATATGTGTGCGTGTGGATTAATGCATTAGGTAGATCTTAGTTTTAAAAAAGTGCTCAATACTGTAAGTTGAGCGGTTATAAAAAGAATAAAAATTTCTATGGTTCATTACAGATTGCACGTTATGTTCCATTTTGAAAAATTAGGTAATCTTCTTCAAGTAAGACAGGATTTACAATCTGTAATTAACCATTAAAACATGTTTACTCTCTGTCTCTCTCTCACTATATATATATATATATATATATAAATATATATATATATATAGTCTAGAAAGCTTCACAGCTTTAAACACAGGACATTAGAAAGATATTTCCAAATTGTTTGTGTCGCTTCTGTCACTTATTTCCTAAAATCTGTCAATGCAATTTATGTAATTTTCTTGGATGTTTTTCCCTCTTTACTTATACTTTGCAATCATCATCTGCAGCAGCAGCAGTAGCAGCAACCTTTTAACATTTGTTGTTGGACATAGCCCTTTCCCAGGATTTGCCACACTTCTGTATCGTGGGCATCGCAGAGCCAGTATTTTCTAAATTGGTCCAGTTCATCTCTCCATCTTGTATTTTGTTGGCCTCGGTTTCCCATATTTGATCCATGTTGTGAGTCATGATGTCCATTGGTTGCTTTTCATTCTTGCAACATATCCTGCCCATTACCATTTTAATAGTTTCTATGATGTCACAGACATCCGTTTTCTTCCTTATATGCTGTACTGTCTTGTGATCTCACCATGTGATGTTAAGCATGATTCTTTCACGTGTGCGTTGCATGATTCTCAGTTTGAAGGTCTGTCTCTTGGTTAGGTTCCATGTTTCAGCTCCATAAGTGACTATCGGGAGAATTTATTAGTTGTATACTCTGTACAATGTATAACTTTTCTCTTGATTGGATCATCTGTTGTTTACCATGTAAATGTTTTGAGGATTTAAAATCAAAACAGTTAAATTAACATGGCACCCAGATAGTGTTTATCAATCTCCTCTCTTTCAGCAAGGATTTTATCAAACAGCTTTTTTCATACATGTAGTTTGATTTGTTTTGTTTTGTTTTTTCATGTGAGGTATTATCACAATATATTTTGTATGGATGATATTTTGTATTACACATCATTTTATCTTTCCAAACGCTATAACTACCGGCGTAAATCGCTGTTCGTGTCATTTCAATTGAATATACATACATATATGTAAATGGAAATACAGTTTTCTGTATTTCATATATTCTGGGCTTTCCAGCTACGCTGCCGGCAAGTTCACGGGTTCATTCTTATGAGTAATCCGAGGGCCCCAAAAGCACATTATTTTAGTCCTGAGTTACCACATTCTACTGATTTTTATTTCTAGGTTTTTATATTTTGAGAGCTTTTTGAATTCCTTGACTGCAAATCCTCTTATCCGCTGAGAGAGTCGTGTCTACTGGGCAACACGTTTTTCTTCATGATCTATCAATATTATATCTGGCCTGTTGGCGTTTATAGTTATAAAAGTATGTATCGTGAAGTCCCGTTTTGTGGTCACATCTTTTGCTTCTGGGGAAGGTTTAGGCTGGCGTTTGTACTAGTTCTTAGCTTGTGGCGTGTAATAATGTTTGCAGATCTTCCCGTGTCGATAATGTCCAATTCTGTCGAGTCTCATCTTATATTCATTTGCCGCAAGGATCGAGCACCCTGCTACTATGTGGTCAATTATTTCGGTCTTGTTCTCACATAGTCTACTTTTAAGATCAGTCCTATTTCTTAGTATATTAGACTTGTAGTTTCTTGTTTCTAGGCTCGCGTCCAAGGCTGCCTGTATAAAAGCTTTGGTTTGGGGCCTTCAACCATTGGTGGGTTTTATTCTGATCTACATCAGCTCCTTTGGTACGAAGTGGGTATAGGTCATAGAATGGTTTGTCTTACTATCGCTCGTGTAGTATCACAATTCCTTCCTGTTTAGCCTTGTCTTTAACTCTCTTGATTGCTTTAGTTGAAAAAGTTGGCTGCTGGTTTGCTTTCATCATTGAAGTTGTTTTTTTTTTTCTCCTGGACTTATTTGCCTCCTTTGTTATGGAATGCAGATTTTTGAGGGTTTTTTTTAGCAATTTTCGGGTTTCTATCCAGTTCTATCCTCCAGTTGTTGGTAGTTTAGACGTTCTTTTGGAGGGCGATGATTGTTGCCATATATGATAGTTCGAGTTGAACAATTCACCTGCCACCTTCTTCTTGTTCTTCTTCTTGTTCTTCTTCTTGTTCTTCTTCTTTTTCTTGTTCTTTTTCTTGTTCTTCTTGTTCTTCTTGTTCTTCTTGTTCTTCTTCTTCATCTTCTTCTTCTTCTTCTTCTTCTTCTTCTTCTTCTTCTTCTTCTTCTTCTTCTTCTTCTTCTTCTATCGATAAAAACATGAAATATTAATGTGGTGGGAAAAGTTTTCAAATGAAGCAAGAGAAAAAATTACGGGAAAAAAATTAAAAAAAAGATCTATAAAAGGTAAAGGAAAACAGGGATAGAATGAGAAAGGAAGAAAAAGCTAAGGAAGGAAATAAAAAAGAATGAGAAAGCAAAGCTATGAATGACAAAGGAAAAGCTATGAAAAAGAAGAAATAAACCAAAGATCACAAAGCGAAGCAAAAAAAAAAGAAAAGAAAAAGTCTGGTTAGTCACTCAGTAGAAACTGTCATTGGACCAACATTTCTTGGCAAAATGCCTTGTTGGGATGATTACTTGAAAAATTGGGAAAAGGGGTGATCAATTAAAAAGTCAGAATGATTTATGAATGAATTACTTCACTTGTATTTTGTTGGGCAATGATAACTAAAGACTTCTGAATTTTCATAAACAAACGCGAAGCAAGCTAATGAATCAATTTAGCATTAATTTATATTGCAAATTAAACTTCAAGCAAGAAACCTATTTAGAGGGGGGTAAAAAATCAGAGACACGTTTTTGTAGACAAAATAAGGTATGATAAGGAAGATTTAAATTTCACCTCTCTAACTCCCCTGGCGAGCCCTGTAAGCGTGATACATACATACACCACTAGCCAGCCAGACGAACTCAAATACTGAAGAAATTCGTATTGACAGATTTGGTGTCAGTCTTGGTTGATGCTTTTTAACATGACTTGATAGAAGGGTTGACCAAAAACTATCCCAGAAACAGAACAATTACTTTTTATGGACTCTGAAATTCAAACGTTTTTCCCAATCTCGGAGAGAAAATTAGATCTATTCATCATAAACAAGAAAATGAAGACCTGTCAAATTGTGAATATTATCGTTCCAGTAGACGAAAGAGTGGAACTGAAAACTGGTTAAAGCTTGAAAGAGAGCAATGAAAACAGGTCTGGTTAACCACTCAATTGAAACTGTAACATGACCAACGTCTTTTGGTAGCATGCTGTGTTGGGGATGATCAATTAAGAATCAGGGAAGCAGGATGATCAAAGGTTTTTTTATAGACATAAGGAGTATATGAGGATATTATCAGCTCTCTAGCTTCATTGCTACCACGCGTGATTCATACATAAATACATACATGGCAAGTCAGCCAGACCTACTTGAAAACTGAAAAAACCTATATTTTTGTTTTTATGACAGTTTTGGTTGACTGTTTCTAAAGAGAAGAAAGAAAGAAGATAAAAAGATAAGTCAGGGGTGGGTCATATTCAACTTACAATGAATGCACTTTTGAAAAAGCTACCAATTTGGAGAAATACTAATAAAAAAATTGTGCAAAGCGTCGACGATTCCAGTGTGGCTCTGCGGAATTCCCTACCCCCATCTCAATCCTCGACCCTCCACCTCAATCACTGTTACCCAGACACCTGACTCCCACGCAATCACTGCTCTAAACTCAACTTGCGATCGAATCATTCATAAGTGTCAGACTATTTTTCTAACACTTTCATCTTCATAATTATTTAGTTCAATGCATATTTCTCCCTGATTTCCTGTTTGTCTACTGAACGGAGATCGGTAAACAGCTTCTGCGAGGAACAATTGAAAAGGCAAAGAAGCATTGAGAAAGAAAAAAGGGAAAGGAAGTGTTCCTTGAGTAGAGAGAGAGGATAAAGATAGATGGATAGTGACTGACAGATATGAACGGACTGATATCATCTGTATATACTCTATGTAGTACAAATCAGGTTTGAAATACAGCATGATATGATATAAAGCGATATCTTATATGTTGTGTATTCATTTCGTAGAGCTTGAAATATAGTATAGGGCAGAAACATGAATGTGTTTGTGTATCGAATCTACTTTCCAATATATATATATATATATATATATATATATATATATATATATATACTAGAAATCATCTTTGCTATACAAACACGTTTAAATCTCTGCTTTATACTATATTTCCAGCTCTACTCTACGAAATGAATCCATCATACATCAAACATTGCTTTGTATTATATTATGCAACATTGTAAACTCGATTTATATCTTATATATATACATATGTATATATATATAGAGAGAGAGAGAAAGAGAAAGACAGACAGACAGACAGACAGACGGACAGAAAGAGAGAGAGAGAGAGGAATGATTATAAAATGTATTTTGAGGTATTGATACTCTATTTAGAATGATTTCCCATTATTACCCAGTGAATGTATCATTTGGCAGAGTAAACGTAAATGAACAATTGAAGAAAAATGGGGATTTTGCAGGAGTCGAACCTGCTAACAATAAGGTAAACGCTTCAGCGTAGAGTTCCTCTTACCATTGAGCAAAACAGCAACCGTGAAAAAAGATTTTATTTCGGTAATTAAAATGAAGGGGGTTTGGGGCAAGGTGGTACACTTTGACAAAAAATCGGAGGGAGTATGTATAGAGGAAGGGTACGATGGGGAATATATAATAAGAAAAGAAGTGTAGAAGGTAGGGAGAATGTTCATAAGAAGTCTAGATAAGAGAATATTGGAACAAGAGAACTGAAAAAATATGAAACCCCAAAAGTACCCATCGTTATTGATGTGCTTTGAACTGTCCTAAGGGCCTCCCAAAGAGCAGGGTCGGGTTAAGACTGCAATAGACTCTACATTACCCATAACCCTGGGGTTCATCCTATTGAAATTATATGAGATCTGTAATGTAAGTTTACATTAAAACATGAGCATATTAAAAAATGATATATATATATAAATCACCAATTTTCGAGAAAAGGAAGATTTAATATTAAATGAATTCAAATTTTCAAAAAAAAAAGAAATAGCTGAAGTAACGCAGACATTTCCAATTGCAATAGAAAGAGAAGAGTTCATAATTAGACTATACAAATATTATTCAATAAATTACAAAGATAGTGATAACAGTTATTCACAAATGTTAAAATAAAGTGTCTCGTATACGTGCAATTCATACATAGACAAACTTAGAAAAATGAGAAAAAAGTTGAAAAAGAATTGAAAACTGCCTTGTTTATAGCATACTTAAAACCAGCTTTAACACTGAAGTGACTCGCTGACACTTGACCTCTTATCCTAGGCATCCGCTGCCACTTCTCCATAAAGGGGCAGTTGCAAGGGTGCATTTTCTAGGAGTGAGGGTCAAAAAAGTATATTCGGAATATGTCTCAGTGGCAACCCTATTACACAATAAACATTCCACCCACCATTTGTAGCGTAAGCAAATACGAGCCACTGTATGATCCAGATGTCAGATGATGGACTTGACCGTTGACCGATATGCATTATTTGACACCAGGGTGCTATAATGGATTGAACACCAACGAATATCATTAGCCCTTTCACGAGGGGACATCAAGTTGGGGTCACATTAGACGAGTATACTGTACCCTTATCCTTTATCGGCTATCAGGTTCGAACTTTCAAACAATGTCACAATTAAACCTACCAGTAACTACTAATTTGAAAATTCAATGAGCAGAAATAAAGAATTCCGTGGAGAATGATAGAGAGTTTCGGCGAAAGTCACCAGATTTTACAGGCGTTGAAGCTCAATACTAGCAAAAAATGGTAGAGAACAAGTCTGGTTTGTCATTTAATAGAAGCCATCAGTGGACCAACGTCTTTTTGCAGCATGCTATGTTGGATGTGATCAATTACAAAATTGTGAAAAGGGGCGATCAATGAATGCTCCTCTTCTTGTTTCCTATTTGGCAGTGATCACCGAGAAAGTCTGATTTGAAAATAAAAAAGCAGGTGCAAATTAGTAACCAATGTTGTATAAACATACCTTGCAAAATAAACCCCTCAATGAAAACCCAATTCGGCAAGGGTTTGAGAAAAATTGTTTTTTTTTCTATATGGATTGGATGCTGAAATTTCCATTGGTGAGGCTAGTATTCGTAACAGATATATAGCAAGACCAGCTTGAAAACTGAAGAAACCTATATTGAAACTTTTGATGACAGTTTAGTTAGACGGACTCTATAACTGTGGAGAATGCTCTCACCTGATCACCAATTAAAACAATTATATACTGCTGGTGTGAGAATACAGGGTGTACAACTAAGATCTAGACAGCACCCAGGGCGCATACCTCTGTCAATGTCGTACACAAACTAAAAACTGAAAATCTGATTACACATAGATATGATACTGGTGACTTACTGTATGTTTTGGAACAAACACCTTGATTCAGCCAAATATTCCAGCGTTTCTTTTTTAGCCCATTGGTCAACCCCCCGGAAAATTTTATTGATATTCACGGAGAAACTTCGGAGATATTGTGTGGACAATCAGACTGTTCTGTATGCTTATTATGCCTGATATTATTGGACGATTTTTCTTGTTTTAGAGTGCATTTATCCACAACGTTTCGACCGTGCGCCTTTGGCCCTTTGTCGGGTTTTGTTGGTTCTAAAATGTGTAATCTGTCGATTGTACTTGATACGTAGCATTTGTTTTGGGGATATCTGGGTTGCTTCCCTTCCATCTGATAGTCTGTTTGCTTTTTTTATTTCATATTTCCTTGTGATGAAAGATTCCCAGATGCTACTGATATCGATGCTAGGTCGGCAAATTGGTTGAAATGAATAAAGTATTTGGGCTATTTCCTTGAGGTGTCATATTTGCCTCTTGTATCCTTGTCGATAATTTGTTCCGAACAAGAAGAAACATTGACGATGAAATTACTCTGATCATATCACAAATAACGATAAACACACTGGCTAGGAAAATTAAAGCAAATATCCATGAATACGTATAGTTATTCTAACTTCGCTGATAAAGGTGAATGATGATTGTTTTTACTCGAAACTAGTATGGCGGCTTCTGGGGGCCCTCACAATCATGTGCCCTCCCCCTGCCCAGCACGACAGAGGATCAGGTGCACAGAGTGGTCCTTGATTGACAAAATAATCTTTTAATGGAAGCCAGAGACAGCCGTGGAACAATCTTGTAGCTGCATACGGCACCTGGTATTTCCGGACGGTCACCCATTAGGGTAATGACCAGGCTCGATGTCGTTTAACCTCAGTGATCTTACGAAAGCCGGGGTACGGAGAAACACTGAAAACACCCGGTTGCATTTTGCAACCAGTCAGTTAATGAATGGGATAATATAACAAAAATCATAATTCAAACGATGCATCCACCATCCTTACATCCATATCAGTGATTTCTGATTTCAAAGTAGTTGTAGCATTACTAGTTGTGGTAGAAATAACATGGGTAGGAAGGAGAAAGTGAGGATGGTTCACCCAAAGATCCAACTGTCAGAAATCAATTAATAAGTTCAAAGTAAAGTAAATGTATGATTTTTATCAATGATATCTTCCAGGGTCTCAAAGTGTAGTTATTTCGATAAGTGGGCTTCAAGTGAGTATATATAACATTTCTTAACAATAAACTTAGCAGGAAATTGAAAAGTTCAGCCGATTTTAGCTATTTCAAGACATTTTATCTACTCAATACAAACGATACATGGCAACTCTGTAAAAAGACCAAAGGCTTGAGACGTAATCTATTCTTCCTATCAGACGTTCTTTCAATGATGTCACATATTTTCTCCCTTTCTCTTTCTGTTTGGTTGCATAAACGGAGTCAACTGACCAACTGACTGTCTGACCGACCGAAAAGCATCTACTAGAGATGTGTTAGAATGATCTAAAAACTATTTAAACACTTCTAATAATTGATTTAACCTCTTTCGTAATTTCAATTCCCGTGACAAGAATCTTGCCAACCCAAACAGTTGAACATGATTAAGAAGAAATATTAGATACGATTGATTTGACATTATCTCACCCCGATCTTGGCCCAACGACATCATGGGGAGAGGAAGTGTGTAGCAAACCAACAGAAGAAGAATGGGTACTTGAGATGGGGACGTGACTCCCCTCTGTTTGGCCAGACGTTTTTGAAGTCTCGGGGTTAATTCAAGATATGGCTGTCTGTGGAGACTATGAAAAGAGGTAGGGAAGGAAGGGAAGAAAAAGAAAGAAAGATAAGAGGAAGGAGAGGAGAGGGAAAGACGGAAGGTAAGATTAGAGAAAGGGAGGGAAGGAGGTAAAAAAATGGAAGATAAGGAGAGTGGGAGGGAGGAAGGGGAAGGGTGAGGGGAGACTAGAAAAGAAACATAGGAGGAAGGGAGGGTGGTGGAAGTCAGCAAATGGTGGAAAGTCGGGAGAAGGAGAGGAGGAAGGAGGGGAGGGAGGGAGGAAGGAAGGGAGGAAAGAAAGAAATAAAGAAAGAGAGGAAAGAGGAGAAGGAAGAGGGGAAGGAAGGAAAGATGGGAAAAGACAGGAAAGAAAGTGAATTTAATGATTGACCTCATTAGCCTCAGGAAGGATTGGTGAAAGAAGGAAGAAGGGGTGGAAAGAAAGGGGAAAAATGAAATAGGGAAGGAAAGAGGAGGCAAAGAAGGGTGGAGGAGGAAGGAGGGGAGTAAAAAGGAACGGAGGGGATGAAGAACAGGAGAAAAAGTCAAGAAGGAGGGGAATGAAGAAAAGAAGAAAAGGAAGAAGTTTCTCCTCGTTGATTAGAGAGGTAAGGAAGGATAGGAGGAAAAAAGAAGGAGAGGGAGGACGGGAGTAAAAAAGGGAGAGTGGAAGGAAAGATAGGAGTAAAAAGGGAGGAGAGGCAAGAAGGGAGGAAGAAAAGGAGGAAGTGATGATTGTCGTACTTAATCAGGACGGGAAGGAAGGATGGGAGGAAGAAGGAAGAAAGGAAAGATGGAAGGAAGATAGGGACAGAAAAAAAGAAGTAATAATTGTCCTTCTTATCCTCCTATCCATTGATCTCTTGCGATTATGAACAAATGAACGGATCTGAAACAAACTACAATACACTCTGTCACGTTTATCCCGGCAAAGAGGCGGAGAAATAAAAATAAAAACCAAGATGAGAATCGGAAAATAGCGTTCAACGTTTCTTCCGCAATAAACTGCTATAGAGGCAGTGCACACACCTCCTCCCATACTTTTAACATTTGCCAAGCTTTAAGAATTATTTAGTATGATTTGGTAGTTTATTTTTTTGAGGGGGTCTGGATACACTTGAAATTCTTTTGATATAAATTAATGGTAATAGCATATTCACTCTATACCATTTAACGCTCCACTTTCAGATAGCAGGTAAACGTTTTTATAGATAATTTTAGCTTAGTTTTACCCAAGGACATCAGTGTGGAGCACTTGCATACAAGTTGTAAATACAGAAACATACTTATATATACGCATATCAACATAAGCGGTAACGGCGTAGACAATAGAATTAGCGACCCGAGTTAGAACTTTGGTCGGTTATAATTACTTCTCATCGATGCCTTTGGGAAAAGCATGAATACATTTTTTCTCCTCCCCTTCTAGCTACAGTTAACACAGCAGAGCACATCTGTCTCTCTAGCCTTGGGAAGGACACCCGTCTAGGAGAAGGACAGCTGTGATTCAAAACCACGTAGTATTGATCCCTGAAGACTTGTTTGATAACCGATTCAATTCGGTACCCCCTAACGCCAAACTGGTCCGACTAATCGATCTCTGCCTTCCTCTGAAGTACATCAGCGAATCTGAGAGAAGGATTCCCAGGATCTCCATACGCTTTGCCCAGGCATGTGCCTGGGAAGGGGACACTGCTGTGTACGGGCAACAGAACTGATGCAATTAACACACATACGCATGTGCGTCATCGGCCATTTCAGGTCCTCTACGGGACAAAGGACTTGCCCAAACCTCCTTCATGACTATTGTATGATCATGTTGATCCTTAAGGAAGATAGCAGATAATTTCGCCTTGAGAATTCATGTTGCCCTCCTCCTGAACTTCTTGGCTCACATGGCTGAAGAACCAAACTGCACTTCTGATTTATCTATAGCTGGGAGTAGAAAGGGATGGAGTCTTGTTTTTCCCAAGGGCAATAGTACGAAATGGGCATAAACAGCCAATAGTAGAGTTTGAACTCGAGTCGCCAATTCCATTTTTCGAGCCGTTACCGCTTCACACACATACATTCAAATGAGTAGCACATCTTCTTACATTAAACCTCGTTCTTATATAAATACCGTTTTCTATTTTGCTTCTTATGTCCCTTCATTCATATTGTTGAATACAAATGCAGAGTGCTAGCTGAATAGTCCATAGTTTCAAATGGTTGGTAGGAGATATTTTCATCAGCAAAATTGTTACCTTCAAGTAGAAGGGTTCAGAGCCACAGACGAATAAACAATTGAGAAAAATTCACGCTATTCATCATATCATATGTACAGTATATTAATATGCACATATATAAATATGCTTTGCTTAGTTTGACATAAAACTGTGATTATAATGCTCCCAGTGTGGATCTGGCTCAGTACATGAGATAATTAGTCTCAGTAATGTAGACGAGGACACAACGATCAAAATCGAAAAAGTAGGGCTGAAGATGATACACCACCGTGTATACCTAGGACAAATGATCTCCATGAAATCCTCAAAAGAAAAAGAAATCAATCACTTCAAGTTTTTAGCAGAACTAGCTCAACTTTAAAGAACAGTAGTTTTGAGAATTAGGGTATACAATCAATGCAATCCTTTGGATAGTCACCTACGGAGCTGGAACGTAGAACCTAACTAAAAGATTGGCTCTTAAACTAAGAACCATGCAAGCTGCATAGAAGAAAATAATACTCACAAGACAGCACAGTGTGTTATAGAAAAATAGTTGGTGATATATTAGAAAAATTAAATGGGAATGAGCCAGTCAGGTTTCAAGTTGACATATTAAGAATGCACTGGTTCTGCGACGCTCATGATAGAGAGGTCTGGCGAATTCTGGGGAAGGTCTGCGTCGAATGACGGCCTCGGAAAGCTTGATGTTGACAACGATGATGATTATGATACTGATTATTCTATCTCGCCTCTTCCGTATCTCCTTGATCGTATTGTGTCTCGTATATCCTTCCCCGTATTGTTAAAAGCCAACATAAAACGACGTTGATCCAATAAACGTTGGTTCGCGAAGCCAGCGTTGATCTTAACGAGGATGTCTTGAGCCGTCGTCAGATCTACTTGAATCGTTTGCTCTGAGGCTTAGATCAACATTGTCCGCCCGTCAGTCCCATCTGTTGAGTCAGGGATCAATTAGTTTTGAGACCGGCTCAAGTCGATGGCTTCTCTTTATTCAACATCGACCCCTTCGACGCTCCCGGTTTTTTAGTCACCCTCTATGTAAACAAACGCACATAGGGTTGCACACACACAGAGGCACATATGCACACACACTCACACACATATGTATATATATATATATATATATATATATATATATATATATATATATATATATACGCACTTCCTTTCTCCAGTATTGATCTCATTGTGCCTTTCGCTTTTCTCTTTCTCTCCTTAGAAATATTAACATCCAGCTACATACACATATACAGACACGTACATGAATTTACACCCATACACACACATATACACACACACATACATACATACATACATATATATATATATATATATATATATATATATATATATATATATATATATATATATATTGTCATGTATTGTGATATTGTCATTTCACACTGATATTGTTGGATTAGCCATAATCTGTACCAATACACTGATATGTTTAAAATGCTTATTTTAACTTAAGTCTCCTTTACTTTTGACCCCTTGAAGACTGGCTTTTCCTTCACCTAACACCCATTGAAGAATCACTCACGAACATATAGAAAATAGATGTATGTGTACAGACTGACAAGAGGTTCATCTTTTGCATCATTATTATATCTTGAATAGAACTCCCTCTAAAAACCCCTTTAAAAACACTTTCTTCAATCCCCTCCTGATCCGTTGAGTAAATACTAAATTTGTTTGAGCTGTAACCATCTTCAAGTACTTTTCTTCTAATGATAGACAAAAATACAAACACACAAATACTTCTCATTTTAACAGACAAACACTTCTAATATATATATATATATATATATATATATATATATATATATATATGGTACAACTACTTTTTTATTGAACGATGTTTTATCGAAGGCGTAGGATACACACATACATATACTCACCAAAAATACATACACATATGTACACATATACTACCTACACACTTGCTACATGCACATACACATACACACAGACTACATACACATACATGAAGACCCTACACACACACGTGCACTCAAAAGCTACATATGGACGCACATACACTTACGCACACATACCATATACGCACACAAATACGCACAAACATACACACATGTGTGAATGAGTGAATGTGTGGTTCTGTGGTGTGCATGCATTTTGGTGAAACGTCGTTCAGTGAAAAGTCACGCCACGATATATATATATATATATATATATATATATATATATATATATATATATATATAGTGGAGTAAGAATTAGCTCCATAAGCGAGTTTATATTTCTGTCCTGTTCGGGCTTCTTCAGGCGAAAGATAGTTTATTTTAGATTCCTGGGATCTCCATCATTCTAGGTGGTAGGGTCTTTTTTTTCTCTCTTCTTATACTATTTATGTATGTTTTAATTTACTGGTTGGCTATTCCTTGCTGTATTTTTTGCTTTATTTAATAGGGATGTATGCCTGTTGGTGGTCATAAATTACAAACTAAGAGGTATATTGCGTGTGTTTTCGGTATCAGTAACAGGAAGTTCTATCTTCTGGTATGTTCCTTCCCTGAGAGTATTTGATTTTCACTAAAAATCCAACCTGCCAACTCTACTGCCAACCATAGTAGACTGTACCTTAAGAAAAATGTCCCAGTTATAAATCTAAAATAAATCAAATTATTTGCCTGAAGAGGCCCAAACAAAGCAGAAATATAAATGTGTTAGCAAATCCTTACTCTATTATATTCTAAACTCGACTATAAATCAATTAAAATTCAACTTAAAGTTTAAAATTGAATATATCGAGCAGTCTATGAAATAAACCCATCATACATTGGATATTGTATTGAATTATATTACATTGCATCCCTGTTTCATATATATATATATATATATATGTATATAATTGATAATTCTATTTTATGAATTTCACTATAACTAGGCACTTGAAAACATGCCATCGCATTGAAATAAGAGGCCAAGTTGTTGTGAAACAAATATAATGAAATTATTGATTATCATACGCCCTGTCACTGAATTATTGTTATTAGCTTCCGACGGTCTTTTTCCGAAAATATGAAAGCCTTTTCATTTCCAACAAATTTGATAACACACATACAGAGAGAGAGAAAGAGAGAGAGAGAGAGAGAGCGAGATAATACAAATACCATCTCCCACACCTACTAAACAACCAAAAACACATTCCATTTTTCAGATCTGAAGCATATGAACAGCGTACAGTTTTCTCTTCATCTGCTACAAGTTTTTGACAAAGGTGGTAGGCAACCATTAAAAAGCATCTAAAATATGCCCACTGGATAATAAATATTTTCAAAATGTAACACCTGTTTTTATTTTAGATTTCTCTTCAACTTCTGATGCACTAATAACCAACTAAATGTCGAACCACACGATATGTATATAAAATAGGTGTACACAGAAGAATCAATTCTCCTTGTTGTCATCGTAATTGTCATGAAAAAAAAACCGATTTTCAGCCAAAGGGTGTTAATCGTTCGAGTCATGGTGTTGCTTTAGATACCGTAGAAGAAATTTGTTCCTTGTCTCCATTTTGAGATATATATATATATATATATATATATATATATATATATATCATCAATCTTTCATCATCCGTCATTGAACATTGACCTTCCCCAGGATTCGTCAGACCTCTCTATCGTAGGCGTCACGGAGCCAATATTTTCTGAATTTGTCTAATTCGTCTCTCCATTTTGTGTTCTGCCGGTATCAGTTGTGCATGTCATCTCTGGGGATCCTTGTTGTGAGTCTTGATGTCCATTGGTTGTCCGTCATTCTTGCAACATGGCCTGCTCAAGTTTTCTACTGTAATCTATGATGTCTCGGACTCCTGTTTTCTTCCTGATATACTGTGCTGTCTTGTGATCTCTCCATATGAGGTCGGGCATTATTCTTTCATGTGCACGTTGCATGGTTCTCAGTTACGGGTCTGGGTTAGGTCCCAGGTTTCAGCTCCATAAGTGACTATCAGGAGGATGCATTGGTTGTATACCTTTCTTTTTACATACTAAAGCTCTACTTTTGCTTTCACAACATTGATGTTGAAAGTATCAAATACTTGATGAAATAAACCCACCACACTTTCGAGTAGTGAATTACTGATTTTTACTTTAATATATATATATATATATATCCATATATATATATATATATATATATATATATATATATATATATATTTATATATATATGTATATATATATGTATGTATATATATGAACACTCGAAAGATGCACAGACAGTGAGTGAAAAAATTATATTGATATATTTTGATTTATATTTTTGACCTTTCTGGGCATTATCAGAGTGAAAATGGGCAGGTCTCATTCTCTATCATTATATATATATATATATATATATGTATGTATGTGTGTGTGTGTACATGGAAAATTCAATTCATGTCATTGGTGTAATTGTAAGACCTTACGATTACGCCATCGGCATGAAACAGAATTCTCAATGTACATCTATTTACATATGCTTATTCTCCCGATATCAAGCACTCTCAACGCGTAGATGACCACCTAACGTCCTTTCCTTATAACATCATTGAGAAAAGAAAAACATAAATATATGATAATATTGAATATTGTAGGTGAATTGCAATTCGGTAGAAGTTTCCGACTTGACCATTGTTGGTCGTAAAATCCTTCATCATCAGTATATTGACGTCCGTCGCTGGACATAGACCTTCCCCAGAGTCCACCACATTTCTCTATCATGGGCGTTGTGGAGCCAGTACTTTCTGAATTTGTCTAGTTCGTCTCTCCCTCTAATATTCTGCTGGCGTCAGTTGCGCATGTGATTTCTGGGGATCAATGTTGTGAGTTGCGATGTCCATCAGTTGTCCACCATCTTACACTACAATAAATCGGATTGACCCCCAATTTATAGAACTGTGTCTAGTTATTTGAGTAAAAGGCAATTTTCAGAGATATAAATTGCATCATCCACCTAAAGGTAACTTTCCATTACTCTAAGATGCTAAAATCGGTTTCACTTAATGTTGTTTCAGTTGAAGTTGTCAATAGATGACGTCGTATATCAACATCATCAACAGCCATTAAAATCAATTGCTTGACCAAGGCCGTTTCCATTTTCTTCCATGACAACTGTCATTATGCTAACGTCTGCAATCTCTGAAGGCAAACCCTTTTATCTCATCCAACCAACTTGTGGCTGGTGTTTTCATACAATGTTTACTGTCCCATGGTTAGCTCTTTGCTCCATCATTTGTCATCTGTTCTTGCTAAATGTCTAGCCCATCTCGATTTTTGTTCCTTAATTATTTGCATTATATCCTTCACTTTATTTTATTCCATATTGATATTTGTCTATTTCTCAATTATTCTCAACATTGTTCTTTTCATATATATATATATATATATATATATATATATATATATATATATATATATATATATATATATATATATATATATATATCCAACTTATAATCCTGTAAACAGCCATGGAAAGAGCCTCATGAGGAAGGTTTGAAAATAGAATTATGTTAAAATATATATCCGCACATTGATAACCTAAAAATCCCGTCACTTTATTACGGGTACTGTGCTAGTTCGAATATAAATACTGCTGTGAATATGATTGTATTTTGTCTATCACTTTGTAGATTAGACACTGCAAGATACAATGAAATCGAAACGTAAGTACGCAGGAAGGCACGCGAAGATGAAAAATATTGTGTATCATAATTATTCAAATCCAAAATAATGCTAAAGGTATTATAGTATCCAGTCTATAACTTGAAGGATAATACTTTAAGAGATACACTTAAAGAATAACTTACCTGTACAGGAATAAGAAAAGGAATTGGGAAAATAGTATAGTACAGGTCTGATTAGAAATATAAACAACATATTGTTCACAATAGAAGCCACTACGTGACCAATGCCTCTTGATAGCATGTTGTGTTAGGGATAATAATAAAAACTGGAATTATACGGGATGATCAATTGATAAGTTACTTTTCTCTCCTTTTGTCAGATAACTGAAAAGTTTGAATTTCAAAAACAAAAACTGGTGACCCATTTAGCATGAACCCACCTTGTAAATTGGACCCCCACCTATTCAGGCAAAGAGGTTAAAAACAAATGAACTTTTTCTCCTACAAATAATAAAGCACAAATGTCGAATATTGCAGCCATCTAGCTCCATTTTTGCAGCCTGTTTGCATGATGCATGCATGTGTACACGACAAAGAAGGATCATTTTGTTAATTTTCTATCAATCATTTTCATTTCCTCTCAGGAAAACGTATATTTGGATTCAGAGAGGGAAATAGTTACTCAGAAATGTTTTCTTACCTTCTGCTTTCGGTTAAACTACTAGCCATTTGCAATGAATTCAAACATACTTTATCTTGTGCAGAAACAAGAGACAGTGAATTAAAAAATCAGCAGGATTTTCCTCGTCCGTCATATTCAAGCATGTATGTATAAGTGAAGAATTGCGATCCATATATACATACTTACCAAGCAAGCCAGCCAGCCAGCCAGTCCAAATTGAGAACTGAAGAAATCAGTTTTGACAGTTTTTGTTGATGGTTTCTGACGAACGATGTAGACAGGCAGGCACTCCTCACAGCTTTTGCAGCTTATCTAAATTCTGCTCTGAACACCATAGCATGTTGTCTACCATTCTGTAGATAAGACAGTAGAAAGCACAATGAAAATTTTACGTATGTATCTAGTAACAAACGAAGGAATGACAAAATATATTGAAGCTACAGTTGGTTAATCCGTCCGTGATGTGATCTTCGATATGAGTCTGTAGAATAAATAAATAATGTTCTTTGCGAAGTTCTTTGGGAACAATTGCCAAGTTAGAATTTTCTGCGGTTCCCATATTAATAGCGATCTCATATCACATAATATATCGTAAGAGAAGTATAAAGAGATGGACCTGTCACCATTTTTCGCTTAGGTGTAAGATTTTTTTACTCACTTTCTGACAAGTGTGCATGCGCTAGGGGATACATCTCGTGGATTCTTCGTAATGGAAGCTCCTTCCTTTCTGTATGTTTCGCTTTGGAGAAAAAAATGTTTTTCTGCAATTCCCTTAACTATCTATTTTCTTTCTTCGTCCTTTTTTTCAAACTTTTTCTCCACTCATAACTCATTTAAAATCGTTCACTCTTTGTTTGTTTAGTCGAATATTTCTTCACTGTATTTTGGTCTCCTTTTTTTCTTTTTTTTGTTTCTTTTTCTCTCCTTCTTTCGAATATAAATTAGTTCTAAACGTTTCTTGACTTATGATGCATATACATATATATGTACGTATATATATAAATGCAATAATCATCATAATGTTCTATCAACATGTTATATTGATATTGAAACCTCAAAATTATATGAATTCGAAATTACTGCCTTTGAGTCAATGTTCTCCCCCAAAATGAAGTAACTTGGAAGTATATATATATATATATATATATATATATATATATATATATTCAATAATTGAGTCATTCACAAACAGCTGTTTCGTTGTATTACAACACTTTAGTGTGGCTATAGACTATCTTGTATCCCTTCCAGAACTGCTAGGTAGGGTTGAAACCTTTGCTTCAGACCCAGAAGATATATATATATATATATATATATGTAATATTTTTTTTACAGTCTTAAATCATATTATGATACCATATAATGCAAGTCAGTTATTTTCCAATCGCTTTAAATGCACTGTCTTCAGGGTATCCCATGTTTTAAATTGGATTCTATTCAATTGCTGTTATTCAAACTTGGATCGTAATGTCGTATTTTTAGCTTTATTTGGGGGATAATCAAATGTGTTTTTCCGTTGACCTGTTTCGGGAATATAATCCTGTTCTATGTCTTATCTATCCAACTTTTTACCTACCAAACATCTTTGCTAAATTCACTTTGCTACTTTAGTCCAAAAATTGATCTTTTATTTTTAAATGACATATCTCTTATCATTTCTTGTTTGAAGCATTTTGTATTCCTTCTTTAAATTTTACGTAAGCCCTCCCTTTATTTTTTTCCTCTTCTTTTCAATATCACTGTCTGTCAGTCAGTCAGCAACTTTCTCTTTCTGTCACTCTTTCTTTCTCTTTCTTCTTTTCCACGTCAATATCCGTCTGCCCCCTCTCTCCTTTTCTCTCTCTTTCTTTGTTTTTCTTATTTTCCATATCTAAGTCTATCAGTTTGTTCCCCTCTCTCTCCCTTTGTTTCTCTTCTTCTCCATATGTCTGTCTGTCTGTCCGTCTTTCTCTCTCTCTCTCTCCATGTATCTCTCTCGCACTCTCTCTCTCTCTCTCTCTCTCTTCGTTTTCTCTTCGTCTCCATATGTTGTCTGTCTGTTTGTCTTTGTTTTTACTTCTTTCCACATCATTGTCTGTCTGTTTGTCAGCCCTCCTTTCCATAGTCTACTTTTCTCTCTTAAATTTTTAATAATTCTCAAGAGAATTTGATTTTTGAATTCCCTGTCTCCTTCCTCACCTTCCCTGCATCTCACTCATGTCACAACCTGCACCCCCTTTCTCACCCCACTCTCACTTTCACAGACCCCAATCTCTTTTTCTCTTTTTCATCCTTTTTCTCAGACTGCTCATATCTACCTATATATATTTCTATCTATCTATTTCTCTCTCTCTCTCTCTCTCTCTCTCTCTATATATATATATATATATATATATATGTATATATATATGTCTGCCTATCTTAGTCTGCTCTTATCTATTCACCTCTCACTTTATCTCTCTCTCTCTCTTTCTCTCTCTCTCTCTCTATCTATATATATGTACATATATATGTCTGCTCATATCTATCCATATATATATATATATATTGATGCTGATATCTATATATTTAATTATCTCTTTTTATATCTATCTTTATCTATCAATCCATCTCTGTTAATCTCTATATCAGTCTATCTCTGTTCATATCAATCTATCTCTCTTTATATCAATCCCCGTGTATACATCCCTGTCCATCTCTCTCTTTATCTATTTTTCACATTTATCAATTTATCTATCAATCTATGTTCCTCTCCATATCTCTGTTTATATCTATCAATCCATGTTCATTACTATCTATCAATTTATCTATCTATATATCTACCTATCTATCTATTTATGTTCATATCTGTCCTATCCATCTATCTCTTCCAGTCTGTTCATATCTATCTATCCATCTGTATATCTAACTATCTATCCATCTATTTATTTTCCTCAGTCTACTCCATTTATCTGTCATCCCATCCATGTATTTATCTATACTCACGTCTGTCTCAGTCTGCCCATCTATCCATCTCAGCCTGCTCATATCCATTTATCTGTCTCTCCCTGTCTGCCTATTATTACTCAGCCTGTTATCTATCTATCTATCTTTCTATCTATCCATTTATGTATCCGTCAATAAGGCAACCAACCCTCTTCCCTGTTCTTGCTTGCTACCTTCTGCACCATATCTTGTCGCATACAATTCCTATGCACGCTCTCCTTTTTTTCCATTTTATCTTTTCAATTCCCCCAAACCTCCTTACTCTCCTTACCCACCACACTTTTCTGTTCCGCCGTTATTCCTTGCTCTCCTTTGCATCAAGCTCTCTCAAAAGCGTTTCCTGTTTGTTCCTTAGTCTTTTATTGAAGAACCCTCGCTTTTGCGCGCCAATTTGCAATCGCCGACCAATCGGATTCTCGTATTGGCAGTAATTGTTCTGACGTCACCATAGCCCCCCCCCCCATCTTTCTCCGGAGCCTCTAACCCCAACCGATTCTTTTTTTTCCCTATTCCTCCCCCGTTTTCGTCGGCAATCAGTGGATGCTTTATTCTCTCGATAAGTGCATTTATATACACATGCGCTTGCTCACACAGGTGTACACGCATACACATACACACTGAAAGACATCAACAGAAAAAAACACGTACACATACACGTACTCACATGTACATAGATATACGCACCTGCATACACATATTGAAAGAAAGAAAGAAAGAAAGAAAGAAAGAAAGAAAGAAAGAAAGAAAGAAAGAGGATTGCATAAAAACTGACTCTGAAGAGAGACGTTTAAAGTTAATAACGAACGTAGGTTTCCTCAGTTTTTAGACTGATGCGGCTGAATAATTATCTATGCATGTATCACGTTTTCAGGCTACATCAATAGAGCTAGATTGATTAAAATTCAAACATCGACACTTTATCATGCCTGGAAAATTTCGAATATATTGGCCAAGTGATACTTTCTAATGTGTGACTAACTAGACCTGTCTCTCTATTTATCAAAAACCCAATTAGATATAATGATGATTTTCTAAGTTGGGGGTCTCTACCTTTTTTTTTTTTTTTTTTTTTTGTTCTTGTTTTTGTTGTTGTTGTTTTTTTTTAATTCCTCCCCTGAGTGGGTATTTAGTTCTTGGTTCAATTTACAATTTCAGTTAGTGCTAAATTGATACCTTAGTTTGTGTCCAGCAGCATTCACCTTTGTTCTTTCCTCGGTGATGACAACCCAACGAAAAGTGAGAGAAATAACATTCTATGATCACTTATTTATTCTAATTTCATTTATTTATCTCACTCTTTTCGTATCTATCTATATCAGTCTTTTCATATCTATCTATCTATCTATCTATCTATCTCAATATTTTCGTATCTACCTCTCCATCTACCCCAGTCTTTACGAATCTATCAATCTATCTATCTGTCTATCCATCCATCTGTCTATGTGAGTCTTTTCATACCTATCAATTCATTCATCTAGCTCAGTCTTTTTGTGTCTCTCTATCTATCTATATCTATCCATCTCAGTATTTTCTGTATCTATCTATCTATCCAGCTATAAGTCTGTCTTTTTGTAACTATCTATCTCGAACTTTTCGTATCCGTCTATCTATTGATTCATTTAGCTCGGTCTTCTCGTATCAAACAATCTATCTCAGTCTTTTCATATCTATTTATCTATCTACCCATCCATATATCTATGTGTCGGTCTTTTCACATCTATCTATCTATCTATCTATTCCTGTCGTTGAGTCTCTCACCACATACCATCCAATTCTCCCTTTCCCAATTTCTTTGACAATCAGTGAATGCCTTTCTGAATAGACACACGCATTAGCACATACTGCAGCGCACACGCCCGTGTGCCCAGGTACACGTGAACGAAGAGGGAGACGCGTGCGTATGCATATAAACAGAGGAGTAAAATAACAGGGAAGGCATAAAAGGTAGTACTTTAAAGAAAAATTCATGTATTACAGCTAATTTTACTGGGTATCACAAACACACGTCGCAAATGTTGGGGACTTTAAAAGCTCTCCATTGTTCTCCCCCTTACCTGCAAATGGCGTCATATATTTCCGCAGTAATCCTTAATACAACGATTTGAAAAGAAAGTCGTTTCTTGATTAGGCGGATTTTTTTTTCTCTAATTTTCAAAACTTTTTATTTTGTCAACGCGTTGGGAGCTTCTTTTTTTTTCTAACTTTTCTTTTTTCTTGAAACCGTCAACCAAACCTGTCGCCAGAAGGTTTCTTCATTCTTTAAATTGGTTTGGTTGGCTGGCTATTTATGTAAGTATTACTCGTACAAAGGGGAACAAAATGGAGCTAGGGGGCGGAAAATCATTATCCTGTATGGTAAAAACTTTTTTCGCGTTCGACTGGATATGTATGTAAGTGTGTATGTATGTACGTTTTCTTCTAAACCTAATGAGAAGTAGATGTTGAAACTTTCAGCCCTCTAGCTCCATTGGTGCGACCTATACGTGTGATACATATATTTAAGCGTAAATTTTGATTGCTACATGTTTTCTGGGGAAGCTATTATTATGTATGTTAGTGTACAGGCCGTACCAACGGAGCCAGAGGGCTAAAATACTTACTCATCATTATGACCAGAAGAATTTTTTTTTTGATTATCCCCTCGTTAGGTTTTTAGTGGGAGTTCAATTTCCAATATAATCAATGCCAAATTGATTCTTTGGTTTACGCCCGACAGCATTCACGTTTGTTTTCGGAAAATTCGGACATTACTAATGATCAATACCCTGTAAACGGTGAGAGAAGTAACTTCATTCGTTGATCACTGCTTTTTTCTCCAATTTCTCAATTGATCATCCCTAAAACGACCGGCTGTCAACAGTATGTGACAGTTTCAATTTAATGACTAACCAGACCTCTTATTCTTTTCTTTTCAAATTCTTATTTAGGTATATACTCCCTTTTTTTTTTTTTTCACTGACAAAGCTGGGTCGCGTCTGTCTGTCTCTCTGTCAGTCTCCCTGTCTGTCTGTCTGTCTGTCCATCCACACAATATCTCCCAAAGTTTTTCTATGAATTTCAATGAAAGATCTTCTGAAAAAGTAGACAATGAAGTAAAGAAAATTTAGATAAATTTGGGGACGGATCCAAATATTTCCTCTTTTTTTTTTTTTCAACACATTTATGTTACCACTCGTATTTGCTGACTCATCATCTCCCAAAAGTCCTCAAAGAAGTTAAATAAGATTTGGTTGAAGGGCAAAGGAAAACTTGATTAAATTTCGAGGCGAATCTGAGAATTGTATTCAGTCATCTATTCTGCATGGCAGCTATATATGAACTAAGTTTCATTCAGTTTTTTTAGTGACAATAGCGTCGACGATAGTTAGCAACGAAGAATCCTGTCTCTTTTTTACTCTTGCGTGTGATTTTTTATATGTTTGCGTGTTTGTTTATGGTTGTTTAAGCGCTTCTAGCCATACCGTTTTGTCTATAGACGTGAAAATTGGCATCAGTACTCCACCAGACGCCTTTTAAAATGTCTTTTTTGATTTTCTGGAAAAAAATTTTTTTTTTTATTTTGGCCGGTGCTTTTTGATGGCTTTATTGATAACTTCTGAATTCTCCAGAATCTAAATGCTTGTAAATGGTTTTTACTATATTTTATATGTTTTTTTTTCCCCATCGGAAAATGCCAGTCTTTCCTTTCTCTTATCATTTCCTCGTTCTTTCTTACTTTCTTTCTATCTCTTTCTCTTTTCTTCTTTCCATCCCACATTTTTTCCTTCTCTTCTCTCGTCCTCATTCCTTCAGTCTTTCTCTCTCTTTTTCTTTGTTCTCATATCATCTTGTTCTCTCTGATCTCATCAACACATATGCACCTCTTCTATGTTTCATTTGTCTTCCTTTCCATCTCTTCCTTTTCTCAATACAACCTTTATCAGAAATAAACATTCAATGTTTTATTCCCAACCTCTTCCTTTCATTAAATAACCTTATCAGAAATACAGCCAATACTTTATTTCCATCTTTTCCCCTTCATAAAATAACATTTACCAGGAATACTCACCAGTATTTTCTTTCTATCTATATCGGATATACTGATTCAA
>OY735240.1:35277513-35307513 GCA_963457665.1 Thysanoteuthis rhombus | reverse complement strand
AATATTCGTTCGTTGTATTGGTCGCAGTGGAAAACATTGGCCGTCACTGTTTCGTGTCAAAAACTAATATCCCAGTGATTGCTTTTTTGATTTGATGGAATCGATATCTGGGCGTGTGTAAAATCAGTAAAACTTCGACCTTTCCTATTATGTCTACAACTATCAGTTCATATCATTTCATAAATATCGACCTCAGTTCGACCTCGATTCGTTTATACCTATCAGGAAGTGTCAGTCAAAACTGTTGCTAGAATTATCAACACAGGTTTCTTCAGTTTTTGAATTGGTCTGGATTGCTCGCTGGCAAAGTATGTATATATAAATGGACCTAGAAAGCAGAAAATTGAAACATTTATTTCTCATCATGTCAACAAATTTTTTTTTGTTTATTGAAGAAAACTTCCCAAATTAGGTTTTTAGTGAGGGGAATCAATTTGCGATGTAAATTCATGCTATATTGGTCACACAATCCCTGTCCAACAAGCATCCATGCTTGTTTTGTTTTTGTAATAAAATTTAGTCTTTTTAATCACCCAAAACACGGCATGCTGTCAAAAGGCATTGCTCACATGATGATTTCAATTGGATGACTAACCAGACCTGTCTCAATTCGTACCTATTCACCCGCTTCTATCTATCGATTACAGTTTTTTGGTATTCATGATACTATCAATTCAATTGTGTCTGCCCCAGTCTCGGGGAGGGGAGAGGAAACGGAATTCCCTGTCCATACACCACAAACATTATCATTGTTTCTCTCCGTCTGTACCCTCAAATCAGCCAGAATGATGTGATATTTTTAATATATATATATATATATATATATATATATATATATATATATATATATAGTTCCATCATCATCATCATCATCATCATTGATTGACCTCCGTTGGACATAGATTTTCTCCAAAATTCGCCACACTTCTCTATCATGGGCGTTGCAAAGCCAGTACTATCTGAATTTGTCTAGTTTGTTACTCCATCTTGTATTCTGCCGCTTTCAGTTGCGCGTGTGATCTCTGAGGATCCATGTTGTGAGTCGTGATGTCCATCGGTTGTCATTCTTGCACCATTACCAGCCCATTGCCATTTGAGTTTATTTAGTGGATTCTATGATGTCTCAAACACCTGTTTTCTCCCTAATATACTTTGCTGTCATGTGGTCTCTGCATGTGAGGTTGAGCACCTATTTATTTGCACTTCCACAAAGGGGAAATGCGACTCAAGGTCAAGGTAAACGAGCACCCCATGAAAAATAGCCACTTTGCTAACGCAACCGAGGTCACGAAAGCGTCTGGACGATCTCCACCTGTTCCGATTAGTGCAATTGGACAGAGCCACCCTGGGTTAAACTATCCCCCGCAGCCAGACTGAGTAATAGAGAAAGAACCTAAGGACTAATCCAAAGGCTTCCAATGCGCATAGCAAAGTGCAGCCTCAGTAGAACCTCATTGGCTGACACATTGCACCCGTGCACTCGGTCTTGATACCACTCACCACACAATCTCCGGCTCACTCTGCAAGCTAGTGTCAATATTGGTTCCTAGGGCAATGCTGTAGACCATGTGGGGGTAAGCACCTATTTATTCACTCTCTCACCAGAGCAAAGAGCGACACAAGATCTAGCTTAAAGTGGGAAGAAAATGGAGTATCCCATGATTCTCGATGCGTGCATTACATGGTTTCAGTTCGAGGGTTAGTCTTCTGGTTAGGTTCCATGTTTCAGCTCCGTAGGTGACTATCAGGATGATGCATCGGTTGTATACTTTTCTTTTTAGGATGAATGGGATATTCTTGCTTTTGAAGGTTGAGCTTGCTCAGTTGAAGGTTCATCATCCTAGAATAATTCATCCCTTGATTTCTTCTTATTTTGTGGGTTCGTGGACATATTAGCTCAATGGTAAGAGCATCACTGCGTTGTGACGGCAATCCCATCGATGGCAGGTTCGATTCCTACAGCACCCCCATTTTCTTCAATTGTTTATTCTATTTATGTTGTCTCTAATGAGTGATATATTGACCAAGTAAAAACGAGATATCATCTGAGAGAGGTTTCTATATAATATAACACGATTTATAATTCATTTTGTCGGACTGGATGTTTCTTAAAAACAAAACTTATTCGTTGGAAGGAATGAATAGACCGACAATAATGAGATTAGGATTTGCATTGGGAGCAGTTATTTGGCTTTCACATTACCGGCTGCTGCTTAGACCAATGGTTAGAGCATTGCTGCGTTGAGGCAGCAACCATAAATATATATATATATACATAGAGAGAGAGCAAGAGAGAGAGAGAGAGAGAGAGAGAGAGAGAATACTACTATCTTTAATAATTTCGATAAACAAAGTGAAGAATTTGAGCTTTTAAATTCATTTATTTTCATTTAATTGAAAAAGAAAGAAGTGCTCAATATATATATATATATATATATATATATATATATATATATATATATATATATATATATATATATATATATATATATATACGTATATTGTTATTATTTTTTAATGGTTGAGTTATCTCTGCATGAGGAGTGCTCGATGTCGGGGATGGAATATATATATATATATGATAATAATTAGCTTAGTTCACTAGATCAGACGGCCCTACGTTTCTTTTTTCACCACTACACCATTGGTCTGAATAATCTATCTATCTCTGTCCATAATATATATCTCCCTTATTCAGGGTCAAGTACTCTTCAAGTGAGTTAACTCGTTCATTGTAAGCTTACACAATGTTTTTCAATAGGAACAGAGCACTCTGGTGGATGGGGAATATAAGCTAAATAAATTGCTTAAATTCAACCTTTCTGACCGTCCAGTTCCGTGGAGCAGAGGAAGGATACTGGCCTTGAGGGTCTGAAGTGAAGGTTTCAATCTTACCTCATGGTACTGGATGGGAAAATGGATCGTCTGTAGCTGCACTGAAGAGTTTTAATGCAACGAAACAGCTGTCTGTGGATGACACTATATATATATATATATATATATATATATATATATATATATATATATATATATATATATATATATATATATATATATTCCCTAGACCCATTGTGCAATTTTTTGTTGCTTAGTTTGCACGTTCCTCAATGTTTCAAATTCCTGGTCTTGTACCATACTAAGCTACATCTGATAAATGGGTGTGTGCGTGTGTGTACATGAATATGTGAGAGTGTATGTGTGAGAGAGAGATAAAATGAGAGAGAGACAGTTTTTGTGACTCTGCAAAGTAAAAATGATTCTAATCCCATTAGTAAAATCAGTTTTGTCAATTTTATTCACTCAATAAAAAACAGTCACACGTCGAATGTCCGTTGGCAACATACCATGTTAGGGATGATCCGATAAAAAAAAATTGGAAAGAGAGGTGATCAATGAAAAAAGTATTGATTAAAAAAGCGAAAACCAGTGGGAATGCTGCTGGACAGAAACTAATCCTCTTTTCAAGTCATAATAAAAAGTCATAATAAAGAGTAAAAGCTGAAACTTTCAGCCCTCTAGCTCCATTGGTGCGTTCTGTACGCCCAATACATACATATCCAGCTAGTCAGCCAGCTAGATAGACCAACTTGAAAGCTGAAGAAATCTATATCAACATAAGTGAGCACCTTAGAATTAATTATTGGTAAAAATTTCCGCCCTCTTGCTCTACTGGTGTAGCCTGTACGTGTAATACGTGTAAGCCCGTCAGCCAATCAGCCAGACCAATTTAAAAACTGAAGCAACTATTGTTGACAGGATTGTTTGAGAGTTTTTGATGAACATTTTGGCAGATTATTATCGGTAAGATTCGTGCCGTTAAACGCTCATCAGTGATTTACAAAACACACCTGTCTTTGACTTAATCAATAAATCATTCTATTGGGATGATCGAATCGTTTATATATTTATTTTCTTTTAGAGACTTTGACAGTCACACAGCAACGGAATTCGAATTCCCGTCGTCATTAATACCACGGAACTATGAAATGGCACGGAGAATCAGCAGTAGCGGCAGCAGTAGCTTTTTTAGCATCCGTCGTTGGACATAGACCTTCCTCAAGATTCGTCAGACTTCTCTGTTGTGGGCGCCACCTAGCCAGTACTTTCTGGAATTATCTAGTTCGACACGCCATCTTATATTTTGTCAGTCCTGGTTTTCCATGTTATCTCTGGGGATCCACGTTGCGAGTGACATTAAAAGGCCATATAATGTGCATGCTCTGCAAATGGAGATCCGGGCGAGTTTTCAAGGGCTTTTAAGGTCTGAAGTAGGTGGGCATGTACGTAAATAGCCCGAAGGTAAGGCTGTAGAGTTTGGAAATGGCGTAACAAAAAGTATATGTTTATATATATATATATATATATATATATATATATATATAATTTTATATATATATATACATATATATATATATATATATATATATATATAATTTTATATATATATATATATATACATATATATATATATATATATATATATATATATATATATGAATAAGAGAACAATAATGAAATATACAACGAATGCGTATAATCTTTCAATGTATCAAGAACATCTTAGGTAACAAAAATGCACAATACCATTAGTAGAGCAGTTATAAAATGTGTAAAGTTTTTTTAACGGCTCATTACAGATTTTATATTCTGTTTAATAAAAAGAAAGATTTTCAAAACTGTTTTCCTCCATCCAGAATAGAAAAAAAATCTTTTTCCTGAGAAATGACCATTTTAGCCCTTCCATTCTCTTCTCCTTGCTCATCATATCTGAGACAAACCAAACACCCACGGAGACAGTAAACAAACACCCTCAAATCCCACCCATGAAACGATAAAAATATTTGTGATGCAACACATATCTCTTTAGTTTTTCTCTTCACCTTCCTAGAGTCGTTTTCGTCAACATATATAATGTATAACGCTTTACAGATTTAAACACTAGATATGTTGGAAAAAATCAATGTTTTTTTAGTCAATTATTTTCCAATATCTGTTTAGGCAATTTATTTAATTTCCTTCTGTGTTTTTCTTTTATGCTTTACTCTTAATTTGATATTAAGGTACTGTTTATTTTATGCATCTATAAGTTACATGACAAATTTGAAAACCTAATTATCATATATTTATTTCTAATAACACATTTCGCCGAACAGCGTCGTCAGATACTTTGCAAACTTGTTTTGTTTATTGTTGTCATTAAAAACAGATCTGATGACGCTGCAAGACAGCGAAAAGCGTTGTCTAAAACGAATGCAAGAACCGACCCGGCTTGACGTTGCTTAACTTCGACGATCTTACTCGAATCAGTGTATCCAATGTGATTTTGTCGTAACCGTTTAGCTTTTGGGGAATCTTTGTCCTCGTGCTGAGCGCTGAGCGGAGAGGAATTGAGAACCATTTTCTAAAAATCTTTGGTATAACTTGGCGTCGAACCATGACCTACCGAGCCCACGGCGTGCACTCTACCACTAAGCCCCTGTGATCAATGTGAAAGTGTTAATCAGAAACCTTCAACCAAAACTGTCACCAAAATTAATAGGTTTCTCCAGTTTCCAAATTGGTTTGGCTGGTTGGCTATGTACGTATGCATCATCAATAGGAGCTAGCGGGATGAAAATTCAAACACCTCCTTATCATGTCTAAAGCGGGCGTTCTTTTGTTGTATTTTTTTTCTAGAAATCCCTAACTAAATAGTGTTTTAAGAGGGGGGGGGGTTCAATTTACAATGCAGGTTTCTGTACCAGTTATACCTTTGTTTGTAAACCCCACCTGTTTTGGGGGTCCTTTTTCCTTTTGAGAGAAATTCAAGCTTTTTTCAATGATCAATGCTCGACAAATCGCGAGAAAAATAATCTATTCATTGATCATCCCTAGCCCCCTTCCCCCCCCACACACACACAGAGCATGCAGCCTAAAACGTTGATTGCATGACAGTTTCGTCATAACCAGATCTGTATAACTTGATTTTGTGTCTATGTTCGAGTGCGTGTCCATCTAAACACACGCATGCGTGTTTCACATTTCTTACCGAATCACTTCCGGAATCGAAATGAAACTTCTGTATCGAATCATAATTCCCTATAAAGGGGTTCATATTATTGATTTCTCTGATTCAGATAAATTGCCAGCACTTAACTCCTCCCGTGTGCACCTGATTGGACATATAACAACGCTTTCCTTTTGTGGGATTCGTATTCATGTTCAGTAAGGCGTTAACGCTAGGATCATCAACCTCCATGCCTTTGCAGGTCAGATCGCGTATCAATGTGGGTTCTGGAGGCCTGATAAGTGACATAAAAATCTAGGAATAAGGAAACTATCCTTCAAGATATATCTAGTTATATTCTGCCTCGAGTCAATGAATAACGCATTCTGGAAAATCAGTTGCGCTTAAAAGATACCAATTAGTAATCAAAGAGCTCAATTCAGTTACAATCAGTTTTGATCAAGGCATCTTTTGAGCCAATAGAAAACGGGTGAGACTCTTTCATACATAAGATGTAAGCATTTAAATATTGACTCATGACTCAGTTAGAATCCCTTTGCGGGTCGGACCCCATCCAGGGGCTTTATGAAGCCTACCCCTGCCTCAAGCCATCAAGTTCAAGTTGCTGAAATGTCAATCATTACAGTTAATGCCACAACTAGGAATGACAGAAATTTCAATCACACGTGTAAACGGTGAAGCAAAATTAGTCGTACAGTTCGTTTTCCCTATAAGCAATGGACCCTTCCATTCGAAGGTACGGATGACCTTTTCCGCGTGTGTTTATGTTTCCCTATTCGTAATCTCAAATGGAAAAGTCCATGTTTTACAGAGAAAACAATCTGTTCTACCTATTTTCTCACTAAAAAGACAAATTGAAAACCAACTCAGAAATGCTCAGAGAGCCACAGAAAGAAGAACGCTGGGAATAACTCTTAATGATAGAAAAAAGTCAGCATGGATCCGAGGGCAGACCAGGATGAAGAATATCATACGAATTATCAAGAAAATGCAAAAATTGAGATGGGCAGGTCACTTAACAAGAAGGAACGACCCAAGATGGGTCCCCAAAGCAAGAAATCCGACACAAGATGGAGGGACGAGATTAGCTCGTAAGACATGGCAGAGGTTAATTTAATCACGGTCGTCATAGAAAAAGGAAGGAAAAGCTTTCTTCCAAGAGAGGACATAATGGCTTATATCATATTTGGAACAGATCAACTGAGTTGCCCTTTGAAAAGCTCAACCATTAAAAACAACAAAAATCACACGTCCTAAAAAAAGGGGGGGTCTATGACCAATGCCTCCTCCCGATAATCACCTATGGAGCTGAAACATGGAACTTTACCAGAGACTGAGAATGAAAGTAAGAACCATGCAACGTGCACGAGAGAAAATCGTGCTCATCGTCTTAAGGAGAAATCACAAGACAGCACAGTATATTAGAGGGAAAAAAGAGTAAGAGATACATAATCTAATAGGAAATGCAAATGGTGATGGGCTGGATATGTTACAAGAATGTCATATGCGAAACTGGGGCCGGCAGAAAATAAAATAGCGTAACGACAACGATCACGATGTCTAATGAATCTTAGGGAAGGTATTCGTCCAACGACAGACGTTAAGATGACGATGATGATGATGATGATAATAATGATGATGGTGGTATAGATGTATAATCAAAGTTATTGTAGTATTCCGAATGCATCAACTGGGCCACCCTTGCCGCAGATAGTGGGTTAATGGATTGTTCCCCTTTCGGAAATAACGACATTTACTTTCCCTGCACGATTGCAATTAGAGAAGTTGAAATTCCGTCAATTGTGGTCGATTCATGACTATTCGACTTGCTCTCCCTTTTTTTTGTATTTATCTTTATCTATGTATCTATCAATTTACCTCGTGAATGAATCTCATTTTCTTCATATCTATCAGAGTCGGCTGTCTAGCTACAACGAGTTGTTGATATCTACGGAGGTATCTTAGATTTTTCATCATCATTATCAGTCTTTTAACGTCCGTCGTTGGACATAAACCTTAATCAGAATTCGCCACACTTCTCTATCATGAGCTTTACGGAGCAAGTATTTTCTGAATTCGTCTACTTCATATCATTTGACTACTCTTTCATCATCAGTCTTTTAACGTCCATCTATGGACATACACCTTCCTCAGGATTCGCCACAATTCTCTATCATGGGCGTCGCAGAGTCAGTATTTTCTGAATTTGTCTAGCTCGTCTCTTCATCTCATATTCTGCAAGCTTTGATTCCGCATGTGGTCTCGGGGGATACATGTCGTGAGTCGTGATGTCCATCGGTTGTCTGCCATTCTTGCAACATGGCCAGCCCACTGCCATTTGGGATTTTTAATGGATTCTATGATGTCCCTGACTTTTGTCTTCCCCTTGATATACTGTGCTCTACTGCAGTCTCTCGATGTAGGGCCCAGCATAATTCTTTCATGTGCACGTTGCATGTTTTTCACTCTCTCTCTTTTTCTCTGTCTCTTTCCCTCTCTATATATATATGTGTGTGTGTGTGTGTGTGTGTGTGCATGTGTGTGAGACCCTATCTATATATATCAGTTTATCCATCTATTTATAGCAGTTTCTCTATGTCTGTCTGAAGGAAAGGAGAACGAGAAGAATGGAAGAGACTACGACTACTTATTATAATAATAATAATAATAATAATAAAAATAATAATGATGATGATGATGATGATGATGATAATAATAATAATAATAATAATAATAATAAAAATAATAATAATAATAATAATAATAATAATAATAATAATAATAATAATGAGAAATAAAAACGAATTGGTAGAGGGGAGAAAAAGGCAAAAAAGACGAGCGATGAAGAAGACGGAAAAATGAAGTAGTAGTAGTAGTAGTAGTAGTAGTAGTAGTAGTTTAGAATGTCGAGATGAAGAAGAAAAAAGGCAGGTAGGGAAAGAATGCTAATATAAGGAATGAAAAGAAAGAGAAAACGAAGAAGCAGATGATGAAGATTCGCAGAAAAAATTAAGAAGAAGAAGGAGAAAAAGATCGAATGAAACTCCAATTGTTTTCAAACGGGTTTGGACTCCATTAATTGCCGAACCAGAATTTTGGAGCAGTTTTCTGTCTACCAGATTCTTGTGAATCTTAAAATCAAGTAACCCAAAGGAGGAATAAGGTTATTTGGTAAAAATGTGAGTTTTGGTGGGTGTTTTTTGGTAAGGTTAATTATAAGGGTAATGAAGACATGTGATCTGTGTTGCCAACTCAATGTATACCAATGCATTAGTTTGACTGGCAAAAAGCGCTAAAAAGCGCTAAATAAAAAAAAATGGCTAAAACACATACGGTTAAATGGTCAAAACACGCCAAAAATGTTTGAGTGCGCTCGCACTAATTGAGCGCATATTTGCTCAACCAATACAAGGAACGTGCTCGATTTACCACAGAAAGCTTTACCTTAAAAATAAAGCGTGTGATTCTTGATGGGATATAACAGTGGAACCAAATTTTTGAATTTTTCTTTCCGGTGTTACTTACTAGAATTATTTTAAATTTGGGTATAGTAAATTACTCTTCGTGACAACTTACTTCGATGGATGGGAGGAAAACTACTTATTGAACAAAGCAGAAAATGATCTTGGAAAAGTTGGGAACCACAGGTCTAGCAGAGTAACAAAGAGAATTTTCCTGCTGGAAGATATTTCCATCATTATACGAATTTTGGTTCAGAGAGAAACTATAAAAACCGCATAATATCCTAATATTGGGAGGAATTTAAGGCTTTTTTCCAAACTTAAGTAACAATAACCCCCTGTTTAAGGGAATGCCTCATACTAAAATGTCTCCTCTGTTTGTCTGCAGTCAATTTGGAGGTAAAGGGAAACGGTGAAGGTGCCGTGATTGTTAGTGATGAATTTGACATAATGGGGACAATTCTGGAACTGTTGAACTTTCGAGAAAAAAAACTGTCACAGACATTTGTCCAGACCAGAACATTATTTCAAAGCCATTCAGTCAAGATTAACCTTCATCCGTCTCTCTATATATACATCTATCCCAGTCTATCTATCTAGCTATCTATCTAGCTATCTATCTAGCTAGCTAGCTATTACAGTCTGTTCATATCTATCTATCTATTTCAGTCCGTTCATATCTATCCATCTATCTATCTATCTATCTATCTATCTATCTTAGTCCGTTCACATCTATCTATCTAGCTATCACAGCCTGTTCATATCTATCTATCTATCTATCTATCTATCTATCTAAATCTGTTTCAGTCTATTTATCTCTCTGCTTTGATTTATCTATCCATCCATCTGTTTTTCATCCATCTATCTATCTATCAATCTATCTACCTCCCCCTCTCTTGATACACACACACACACATGCACATACATATATATATATATATATATATATATATATATATATATATATATATATATAAAGCTGTAGTGCATAATTATGTTATGTTATTCGTGTGTAATAACGGGTAAAAAGACCGTATGCTTATTCATCATACACTTGTTTCCAGTTGTCTTTCTTCCTCATATATATATATATATGTGTGTGTGTGTATATATATATACTTCTCTCATCTTATTTATGTGGGTTGGCAATCATTCCGCCAACACCATTTAGAAAATGAATTGGGTCCAGAATGAGTAATTTAATTTGATTCATACGCTCGAGTTTATTTCATCAAATCCGATCCCGGAACCAGATGTTCCTGACTGTTGTCTACAAGAATGATCTATTGTCTGTAAGAAGAAAAAAAAGATTAAGACATCTTCTTGATAGATGTCAATATAAGACAAGCATCGAAATTCGAATCTGCATACGGACTTTTTCAAATGAACGAATTCTTTCATCGACGATTTTACAAGTATTCACTTACATAACACGTCATGTGCTGGTCCACATTTCCTGCTTTGGGCATTTTTTACCAGAATTATTACCAAACGAATTAGCAAAACGTTAGACGGAAACCAACCACAGGAACGAGCTGCCTTTGGAAGAAGCTACTCAACCATGGAGCATCTCGATAAATTAACCATAAGAGAAAGCAGCAGAATTTAAAATGCCATTTGCAGTAGCATTTATAGATTTCATTAAGGCCCTCGACTCAGTTAAAATTCCTGAGGGCATCGATGCTATCACTCTACAAGCTGTAATCCCCGTATATGTCAGAGTATTGCATCATATATACCATCACAGCAGCTCCTTAATCAGGCTACATAAAGACTTAAAGCCTTTTCAGTTCCAAAAAGGGGTCAGACAAGGTGATACCAGATCGCCCAAACTCTTTATAGTCTGCCTCAAGATAATCTCAAGAAATATAGACTGGGGAAACTAAGAAATATGAATAGACGGCTTATACCTAAATAACCTTAGACGTCCTTTTCGTAGAGAACCTTCAGGAATCTTCCAGACCTCCAACTGATGCTAGAGAAACGCAGAAAGCAAGAAAGTTGGCCATCGCATGAACTTCAGTAAAGCAAAGGTCATGTACGATAAATATGTCTCGAATAAACACACAACAATCAAAATAGAAAATGCAAAACTGGAGAAAGTAAACCACTTCATCTACCTTGGACATGGAACACTCAAAAGAAGAAGAAATGGAGTAAAGCATCACTCTATGATGGTAGGCTATTGGTAGAACAAGCTCAACCTTTAAGAACAAAAAACTCCCATTAAACATAAATAGAAGGGTATGCAACCAATGCATCCTCCCGATAGTCACCTATTCAGCTGGAAACATGGAACCTAACCAAGAAATTGACCCTCAAACTGAGAACCATGTAACATGCTCAATCCGACATGGAGAGATCAAAAGAGAGCACAATATATCTGGGAAAAACGAGTTTGAGAGATCATAGAATCGTTGAGGACACTCAAATGGCAATGGGCTGGTCATGTTGCAAGAATGTCAAAATCAGATGGGTATTACAATTCAAAACATGGATCCCAAGATATCAAATGCAGAATCTGACGCAGGCAAAATGTTAGATGGCGAGACAAACTAGACAGGTTCAGAAAATATTGTCTCTGCAATACTCATGATAGCGAGGTCTGGTGAATCCTGAGGAAGGTCCTTGTCCAATGAAGGACGTTAAAAGACTGATGATGCTGATAACAATCAAACTCTAATTATTCAGTAAACTTCCTTACTTATTCATTTTAATAACCAAAACGGTCACCTAATCAGTCAACATAGGTTTCTTTTGTTTTCAAGTTGGTCTGGCTGGCTAGCCAGCTAGCTATGTATGTATGAATCACGTATGACGGCTGCACCGATAGAGCTGGAGGACTGAAAATCTAAAAATTCCCTCCTTACCACTATTTTTCAAAAATCTGTTCCCAAATCAATTTTGAATGGGGAAGGTTTCAATTTATAATGTAGGTTTATGCTAAATTGGTCACGCTCGATTTTTTTTTAAATTTCGGACTTTTTAGTGTCCAACAAATGTCGAGAGAAGTAACTTAATCTTTGAAATCTCTTTTTTCCTAATTTTTCTTGATCATCCCCAGCAGAGCTTGCTGCCAGAATATATCAGTGACGAGACGATTTTATATCGAGATTTGTTTTTGCTTTTTTGGTGGATGTTGCAAATGCATAAATGATTACAGATTTTTTTCTGCTCGAACGTGAGCAAAAAAAAATTGCATTGCAGAATAATATTCCTGATATTCTTGAAAATCCAGCGTAGTTGCAAAATCATTTAAATACCAACGTCATTCTTTAACAATATTGGTGTACCAGAGTTTATCGATATCAATGGTGGCCGAACTGGAACTTGCGAGCCACGCACAGCTCTTTTGCCATTTAATGTCCAGCTGGTAGAAATATGTTGGCTTAGGTCTTATTTTCATCACAAGTGGTATAAATGGTAAATAAGAAAAAACAACATTATTTACCGAATATCAAATGCAACCCTAGTTAGTAAAAAATGTTTAACTCAATCAAATCCGTATATTGGATTTAAGTTAATTAAAACAATCACCAGTGAAGACTTTGAAAACATTTGGTATATATGTATAACGTCGAATCGATGAAATTGTCTAATTGGCGGGAAGAAAAAAATAGTAAAAGAAAGTTTAATTCTAGTTTGATTAAATGAAAATTCGATCGTAGAAAAAATACTTATTTTATGTCCATGTTTTAATTAAATGAACTTTTGATCAAATCAAAATTACTTATTTATTTTTAGAAAGTTGAAAGTACGTATTAGCTTATTCTTCGTACAAATGTTTCATTTCACAAATTTATTAAAAAGTTTTTCTTTTTTTCTTTGTAAGTCTTTGTTTTGATTGAAGAACTTTTCTTCAAATTAAAACTACGTAATAATTTATTCATTTTTTGTAGAAATTAAAACTTTTCCAATTACAGAATTTTACTGATTTCAAGAAACATATGTCTACTTTGTGATTACTAATACTTATAAGAAATCTCCGATTTTTTGGCGACATCTTTTTCTTTGCTGAGAACATTCACGATCTCCAAAACTGCTAGACGAACTAAAAGAAGCAAGCAAGGGAATAACCCTCTTCATGAACTACAGTTGAACCAATTTTATGCACAACAAGCATGCTGGGGACAAAAACACAACAATCGGTATCAAAAATGTACGGCTCAAAAAAGTAGACGACTATATCTACCTAGAACAGTGAGTCTTCATGAATTCATTAGAAGGTTGAATAATAAGAAAGATCGCATTAAATTGGCAAGCTTTCGGTAGAGCAAGCTCGTCTTTTAAGAACACACAAATCCCATGAGTCCTAAAAAGGAGAGTACACAACCAATGTATCCGACCGATAGTCACCTATGGAGCTCAAACACGGAACCTAACTAAGAGATTAGCTCTCAGAGAACCACGCCATGTGCACACAGGAGAATCATGTTCAACCTAACATGGAGAGAGGAGGCTAATAAAAAAGGAGTGACATGACGAAGGAGTGAAATGACGAAGGGGTGACATGAAAATCTAATGATTCGGATATGAATTTCTGAGTGACTCAAATATTACCGTAAGAAAAGAAAATGTGAAATGCTTCTGAATCCATCTCAATGTTTTAAAAGTACTTCTAAAACATAAAATGAAACAGCGATCAACCCATTGCTTCTGAGGCATCGTGTGTCTATCGGAAATCATAGATAGGTTGTCGGCTTTCAGTTGGAGCAGTTCCAGTCGTAGCACTCTAATTTCTTCTTCGCTTACAGGTATATAAGCTCAAACTTGAATCTAACATAACCACAACCCTTTGATACGATACTTACGTTACCTCTTCGTCATGACACAGGAATTATGCCACATAATTACGTCACTCCTTTTGTTACGTCACTCCTTTTAAAAGGACCGTGGATGGGTATAGACAGTCAGTGACCTTGTTAGGTATCGCTGAATATGTATGGAGACGAATGATAAAATGCCTCGGGTGAAATCGCTGTTAATTCTATGCTTTGCCACTAGATGCCCCAGGAAGCAAAGAATCGACCCAGAACAATGAAATGGATTATGGAATTAGAAAAATAATCTTCTTATTCCGGATTAAAGCCGAATACCGTTGCCTGATCACCAGGGCGTCTACTGCCACTTTTCCAGGGGATAGGCAAAAGGATATTCTCAGTCTATATCTTAACGGCAATCCTGCTGCCAGCGAAGAATAATACCATCTTTTTATTTAGGTACATTAAGTTCGAGTTATATAAAACTATTGTGGTTTACTAAAATTGTTTGTTGACTATACGGTTCCAACTTTGAAATCCTCTGTGGACTCCCATATCAGTCATTTATATTGTTTGTCGTGCTTTCACTGGAATACGAGCTATGTCCAAAAAGTATCCAATCATTCAATATTAACAGAAATTAGCCCGCCAAGGGCAATTTCTTCTCAATTCTTTCAAAATACTTCCCCATCCACCAGGGACTTATACCCGTATACGAGTGCCAAATCCACTGCTTGAAACATCATGGACTTAAACGAGTCATAATTTGATGTTCTCTTTCGGGATCGCCATCAGCTGGCACGTCACGTGCTTCCCAATCTCGTAATCTACGATCACAAATCTTTGGGGGAAGACTGAATATACTGGGAGCCAAATATGGACTGTAGGGATGGCTAACTGACCAGGGTGGCGCGATATTTTGCCAGAAAGAAATCGTGCTCAAGACGTGAAGAATGACTTGCTTGGTCATTTTCAATGCAACGGTCACACGGTACACACGCTTGCTTAATGAGGTCTAATCGTTGACATTTACTTTAATGGAGAGTATTTGGTCTTGCATGCACTGTTGGATCTCGTTTCATCCCCAACTAAGTTATACCAAGGCCGTACAAAAGGTTGGGATATTCAAAATCTTTGAATACATTCTAAACCTCGTTTACAGCAAGCTGGCTAACTAGATCGATAGATTCCAAAAGACTGAGTTGGATATTTAAATAAATAGATGGATGATGGATAGACTGAGATAGATAGATAGATAGATAGATAGATAGATAGATAGATAGATAGATAGATAGATAGATAGATAGATGGATAGAGAGATGCGAAAAGACAGAGATAGATATTCAAATGGATAAGTACATAATGGAAAAATTGGGATAGATAGATCGATATATTGATAGATAGATAGATAGATAGATAGATAGATAGATAGATAGATAAATAGAGATATAAACAGATAGATAGATAGATAGATTCAAAAAGACTGAGTTGGATATTTAAATAAATAGATAGATAATGGATAGACTGAGATAGATAGATAGATAGATCGATAGATACATTACTTGGCTTCATTGCGTGACCGTGGGCAAGCTGTTCGTGGGCAGCCATATTGACAGTTGCCGAAAGCTCCAACCAAAATGGCGTCGTTGACGAGTGACGCCCTCTGACAATCGGCTGACAACCTAATTATGACACAACTCCAACACAGATGTCATGCTTCCAGATATGAAGATTACAGGACAGATAAACGTGAGGTCAACGTTTACTGCAGAAGCTAATTTTTAAACTGGTCTGGCAAGTCACTCAGTAGTGACTATCCTGCAGCGTACCCTGTTGGGGATGGTCAATTAAGAAGTAAATTGTTGATAGTTTCTGGCCTCAGTCTGTTCTCGTGATAATCGCACAGCCAGCCAGACCTACTTGAAAACAGAAGAAATCTATGTTGACAGTTAAGGTTTATGGTTTCTAATGAGAAAGGATTAGATATATGGGCAGAAAGATGAGGTGGTATTATGACTTTGTCAATGTACAATTTAATGATCAGCTTCGACAGGCAATCGGTAATACATATCAATGTAAGTAATTTGATAGAGATGGATCATGTATGGTCGTCTTTGGTGGTCAAAAATGAATATGGCTTTAGTTCAGAGAGTTGTAGCAGCTGTGATGTGATGACTTTAACCTGATTTGGAATATAGTGAAGAAGTGTTGCGCAGCCTCACCCTCCCGTCTCTGTCAGCCTGGAGCTAAATGCAGGAAAGGTTGGCGACAACTGGACCGGCAAAAATAGATAGATTGAATATAATTACGTTGTTTAATGATGGAGGAGCATTTTTACACGTTTATTTTCAACAGAATCTTCTTCCTTGTTTACCAACAGTTCTCTATTAATCACATCGATCAAATAATATAAAGTTAAACATTTTTTTGTATCAAAATGATACTGAGTCTTTGGACATTAATTCACCTTTATATATATATATATATATATATATATATATATATATATATATATATATATATAGATATATATAATGTATGTATATATATATAACGAATGTATATATATATATGTATATATAATGTATGTATATATATAAGTATATATATATATATACATATATATATACATGCATTATACAATTATTATTATTATTATCATTATTATTATTAGTAGTAGTAGTAGTAGTAGAAGTGGTAGTAGTAGTAGTAGTAAATGGATATATGATCCGACGCAATGAGTATGAATTGCGTTATATTATATTAAAACTTTTATTTGAAATCATTTCCAGTTATTACATGGTGAATGTATCATTTGGCTTCGACAATGTAAATATAATAAACAAATAAAGAAAATGAGACAGCTGGGTGAATCGAACCTGCAAAGGATAAGGTAGCCTCCTCACCAGAACCTTGCTCTATTGAGCTAAGCAGCCCCCCAAATTATAAAAGCCCAAATAATTGCTTTTCCTCCAAATTCTTATTACCATCAAGCTCAGAGTAAATATTTGATTGAAAAATTCAACCGATCAAAAAGGCCAAAATATGCTTTTTATGGCCGTTCAAATAACTATGAATTGCTTGTGAAATAGCTACCCATTGGCTACATTCCTAAAAAAAAATCCTAAAGATTGGCTAAACATATTATTAGAATTTTTGCGCTCCTAAAATAAGAAACGCGCTAAATTCAATGCAAGAAGCGCACAATTGACAACATTGAGAGTGGTTTCACGTGTACAGGTTGACAAGGTCGGTGACATTGAATCTGGAATCAATGGTAAATCGAAACCTGCACAGTTACCTTCCCTGTATCTTGATAGAGCGCTCCTCGAGTGCTTCCCACGCTGCAATAGTATTTTTTTTTTTATTAATATTATTTCATACGATATTGCTGTATTTTGGGATTCAAAGTGATGACAACGACGACGGCGACGACTTGGGGGTGGGATGGGGGTGAGAAGAACAAAAAGATCGACCGGAGGGGAGGGGTGTGGTGGGTGATTGACATCGAAGATGAAGGTCGATCAATGTGCCATAAAACGTTCTGTATTGGAATCTGCTGACTTATGACTCAGAGAAGAAACAAGCTGTTAGTACAGACACGGGAAATATGGTAACTGTATGATTTCAGATACGAAGATATGAATAGACTGTGATAGATAGATAGATAGATAGATATGAGGAGACTGTGATGGATAGATAGATAGATAGATAGATAGATAGATAGATAGATAGATAGATAGATAGATAGATAAAGAGAGAATGTAATAGATAGATAGATAGATAGATAGATAGATAGATAGTTAGATAGATAGATAGATGGATGGATTTGAACAGATTGTGATAGATAGATAGATAGATAGATAGATAGATAGATAGACCGATGGATAGAGATATAGATAGATAAATTAGAACAAATTTTGATAGATAGATAGATAGATAGATATGAAGAGACTGATATAAATAGATAAATAAAAAGATAGATATGAAGAGACTGAAAGTAGATATATAGATAGGTATGAACCATCATATAAATATGAATAGACTGTGAAAGATTGATATAAAGATAGATTTGAACTGTCATAGATATTTAGATAGATATGAAGAGACTGTGATAGTTAAATAGAGATAGATGAATAGTTATGAACAGACTGAGATTATGATGGATAGATAGACCGATAGATAGAGATACAGATCGATAAACTAGAACAAAGTGTGATAGATAGATACATAGATACATAGATAGATTTAAAACAGACTGCGATGGATAGGTGTGAACAGGCCGTGATAGATAGATAGGTAGATAAACCGATAGAAAGATAGATAGATCGATATTGATAAATAAAGTGAGATAAATGAATAAATAGATACATTTGAACAGACTGCAATTGATAAATAGATAAATCAATAAACAAATAGATTGATGGATAGATCTGAACAGAATGTGATAGTTATATCGATAGATAGATTGATAATGAGCATTTATAGATGCATAGATATATTTAAATAGACTGTGATAAATACAGCGATAGATAGATGGATATACCGATAGATAGGTAGATAGATAACTGATTTTATTGATGGGTAAATAGATATGAACTTTGCTAGATAGATAGGTAGATAGGTATGAACAGTGATAGACTGATAAATACATAGGTACAAAGATATTACAAGCTTTCCTCAGACTATTTAAGTCTTTCTCTGCGTATTAGATGATGCAATCCAAACGTTTCGGCCGATCACTTGTGCGGCCTTCTTCAAGAGTATGATATTTAATGGGTGAGGGCGGACAACAAGAAGGTGAACGAGAGGAAAGAGATTCGGGGTATGTTAGTAGAGTCACTTTCACGGGTTGACAAGGCCATGACACTGAATCTGGAATCAGCCATCCTTAAGATGGTTTCCATCATTTCAGAGTGGAATGTATTGATTTCGTGAAGAGGTTTTGAGAAGTAGAGGGGAAGGTGCGGGAATCGGAGAGGAATGTCGATCGATTTGTCATAAAACGTTCCGAATAGAAATATGCCGAGGTACAACTCGCAGAATATATGGGTTAGTACAGGCGTATGGAATACAGCTACGATATAATGTAGCCTCTTTCAAAGATGTCTTATTGATAGATAGATAGATGCATACATACATACATACATACATACATACATACATAGAAAGATTGATATAAACAGGTACATAAAAGACCTATATATATATAGTTAAACAGATTTGAAGATATAGATAGATAGATAGACTGATCGATTGATCGATTGATATAAATAGACGCACGACGTTCAAACCACACTCACTACTGGAACAGTAGAAAGCACCAGTTAAACTCAGACCTATAAACACAACCGCTGTCCCAATATTTTCTGCACAATGTTCGTTGAGTCATTATCATCATCGTCATCATCATCATCATCATCATTTTTTTTATCCTCCGTCGGTGGACATAGACCTTACCCAGGATTCACCAAAATTCTCTATCGTGGGCGTCGTGGAGCCAGTATAATATAAATTCGTCTACTTCATCTGATTTGACTACTCTTTCATTATCAGTCTTTTAAGGTCTGTCGTTGGACATAGACATTCACCAGCATTTGCTGCAATTCTCTATCATGGGCGTTGCAGAGCCAGAATTTCCTGAATCTTTCTAGTCCACCTCATTTGACTACTCTTTCATTATCAGTCTTCCAACGTCCGTCGTTGGACATAGACCTTCCCAAGGATTTGCCTCATTTCTCTATTATGGGCGCCGTGGAGCCAGTATTTCCTGAATCTGTCTAGTTAATCTCTCCGTTTTGCGTTCTATCGTCCTCGTTTGCGTCTGTGATCTCTGGGGATCCATGTTATGAGTCGTGATGTCCAACGGTTGTCTTTCATTTCATTTCATTCTTGCAACATGGCTAGCCCATTGCCGTTCTTCCGACAAAGAAGGTCATGAGTTCGATTCTCATCCGCAACAAATCCTACATTCCGATTATTTCGTGTCATCTCGTCCTCCTGTCCATCGTTATGTCTGTTTGTCCGTCCTTACGTCTATCTGCCCGTCCTTATGTCCGTCTGTCCGCTCGGACTCCAAAACTCCGCAATGAATTCCGATGACACTTTGTAGACGGCTCGACAATGGGTTACGGAAGAAGTAATTAGATTTTATTGAGGGTCTAAGAACTCGTTTACGATTTAGATGTTATTTATCGTTATTCTCGACGAAAGAAGGGATGAGACAAACAGATTAATAGATTCAGATTTCAGATTTCCAACTAATATTTGTTTATATTGCAAGAATTCCGCAATTTCCTTATCTCTTAAATATTTCATTTTTATCCGGTTTTTATTTGGCAAAAGTATTCACTGTCTGAGTGCTTTTCCATTTTAAATGTTGTTGTATGGCAAATTGACTCCTATACCATGGTCATCTCTGATCAAACATGTATTCTTGAGTAGATTCTCATAACTACTTCTAACGTCTCTAACGTTCATATTCTGATACATTGATTCCTATATAAAGGTCATGGAGTGTCAAGCAAGAATTTTGAAATAGATTCTCATAGCCGTTAATACCATTTCCAAGGTTGAAATTCTGAGAGTGGGTTTATGGCACGTAAACTCATATATAATGGTAATGTCGTGCAAAACGAGGAGATTCCTCTCGACCGTAAACGAATTCCTAGATTCACCATAAAATCTATTCATTTCTTCCGTAATCCATTTCCAACCCGTCTACAAAATGCCATTCAAGTAGATTCACTTAATCATACCTCGAAGGTCCTGATTCTGAATGTGGTTTTATGGCACATTGACTCTTACATGATGGCCATGAAGGGCCAAACATATATTTTCAAATATAATCTTCAACCGAAGTAAAAGTCCTGCAAGCTTTTGTAGTCAGACTTACTTTGAATCCAAACAAAGATTTGATTGAAATGTTTTATTCATATTTCTTATTGAACCTAAGTAATCGTGTCTGTCAGGAGCTGAGGTAGCTGCCCAACCGATTAGGCTACGAAGACCAATCGGTTATAAAAATTCGAATCTAACCCAATGGCTTCAATTTTTATTTCCTGCAAGTGCTTGATACACCATCAACTTCTCTGTTTACATTCACTGCTGGTATTTGTAGCAATGCCATTCAAGTAACTTAGATGCAGCATCTATTTATTCACTCTCCCACCAGAGCAAAATGCAACAGGGCTTTATATGCGGAAAATAGGGGCAACCCATCAAAAATAGCTCCAGTCGACGTGACTTTGGTTGCTAAGCAACCACAGTCACGAAAGCGTCAGGACAATCCCGACCTGTCCCTTTGAGTGCAATGGGACAATGCTGCCCCAGAGCGTACTGATTCCTCGCAGCTGGGCTGAGTAATGGTGGAAGGGCCCAAGGATTAATCCAAAGGCCCTCAATACGCATTAGATGTCGCCTTATCAATCATTATGGACTAACATATCACTGATGATAAAAGGACGGGATTTTAACGTTATTCGTGGATAGATGAATATTTTTGAATATTTCTGTTTTTGAACATGGTTTCCAGTTATATTAGTCTTCCTCTCTCCCTAAAGACAGCGAGAGATGAAAACATTTTTTCTTGCCAAGCTTTCACTAAGACAAAGCAAACTGCATCTGTGTCTCAGTTATAGCAGTCAGTCAGTCTTGAGCTGCTGGCCAAATAAGTCTCTATTTTTTCCTCTCTTCAATCACTTTTACATGAAGTTACAAAACAGACATATAAACAGACGGACTTCGTGACTTTGGTCTCTATATTTATAGATTTTTCTTACTACGAGTCTCTTCTTATATCTATTTCTTCTTTGGCAGCTCTGAAACCATCATTCTATGATTGTTAGAAAAACGTTTTTGTTTGGAGAGGAAGGCGTAAAATAAATCGGCAGATACGCTGTTCTAACAATGAAAACAACATAATGAAATATAATGATCTTATCTATATATATTTCTTAGCTTCTGTGTTTCTTACTGTGATATTGCAAAACTATATATCTTTGCAAGGTTTTGTTTGCTCAATGCAGTTAAATGCCCTACCTTGAGGACCTCATCAACCGGAGGAGACACTAGGAAGTGATAGTTATTATTTTTGAGCCAGTGTCCATCGTAAGATGATTAATTACAATTCGAACTTTTCTTTTCATATAATCCAACATCTTCTCCCATCTTTGATGTTATCACAGTGTTACGTCCAAATCATTTCACTGCCTTCTTCGGTGTAATACATAAGGAAATACGTAAGGAAAAGGATTCACTTCCCTTCTTACTGATATATCTTGTTATACCTAAAGATGGCCGTCGAATGAATCGACCAAAACGGTGCATTACTGAAGATGGTAAAAACTAACGGATCGGATTGCCCAAACAAAAGTTGAAATTTTGATGATTGTTCTCAAAATTAGAGACTATCAATCAAAAATTATCCATTACAAGTTTCACTTCGCAAGATAAAAGCCCTGACTCGAAGATAGAACTGAATAGCTGTTGATCCCGATGAAATAGATTTTTTTTTTTTTGAGTTAACCAGTGAGGCCAGGAGTTACCGTTATTCGCAGGTGATTGGTCTATGGCCTCTGAAGGCAACTTTTCAGCAAATAAAAATCTGAAGTGAGTAAAAACAGTGATCATACTTGAAATACATTCAGCTGAGCCTAATGTTGATTTGGACATGGAGGGACCACAAAACAGCACAGTACATCCGGGAAAGGACAAGAGTTAGAGACATCATAGAATCCATAAAAATCTCAAATGGCCGTGGGCTGGCCATGTTGCAAGAATGGCAGACAATCGATAGACATCACGACTCACAACATGGATTCCCCTAGACCACATGCGCAACCGAGGCCGGCAAAATGTTAGATGGAGAGATGAGCTAGACAAGTTCAGGAAGTACTGGCTCCGTGACGCCCATGATAGAGAAGTGTGGCAAATCCTGGGGAAGGTCTATGTCCAACGACGGACGCTAAAAGACTGATGATGATGAAATGATCACGATGGAAGAGAGAGCGGATGTGTGTTTGTGTGCTTTTTGATGTTTTCTTTTTTTAAGATGTATTTCAAATGATGTAACAAAAGCCAAAAGCAAACATTTCACACAGAGTTTGTTTGAAATAATCCAATTGGACTTAAATGATAACTGTTCTAGTTTTTAAGACTGGGAAAAAAACCTTACGACTTCTTTGTTTATTTAATACCGTTGATCGCCCTGCAGGCTTGCATATCCATCCAACAATATATACAGATATTTGATTCTGTCCATATCTATCTATCTATCTATCTATCTATCTATCTATCTCTGTTCATATCTATCTATCTATCTATCTATCTATCTCAGTCTGTTCATCTCTCTCTCTCTCTCTCTCTCTCTCTCTCTCTCTCTTTATATTTATATAAATGTAAACATATATATATATATATATATATATATATATATCTGTCTGTTTATATCTATCTATCCATTGGTCGATCTCCGTTCATATCTATCTATCTCTCTATCTATCTCAATCTGTTCAGATCTATCTCTCAATATATATATCTATCTTAGTCGGCTTAATTCTTTCTCTTTGTCTATCTATCTATCTATCTATCTATCTCAGTCTGTTCAAACCTATCTATCAATTTATCTATCCGTCTATCCATCGTTCTATCTACCTCTGTTCATATCTATCTATCTGCTTGCTTTTCCATATCTATTCATCTTTTTGACTCTATCAATATCTATCAAAGTTTGTTCATATCTGTCTCTCCCTGTGTTTTCATATCTACTTATCTGCCATCGTTTGTCTATCTCTTTGTCTCTCTTTCCCCCCTCTCTCTCTCTATCTATCTATCTATCTCTCCCTCTCTCTCTCTCTCTCTATATATATATATATATATATATATATATATATATATATCAGCGTCTTCATATAAGCAAAGATATTGTACATGTATTGCTGGATGGCGGTTATAGTCTCTTTATACAGACGTTGTTGAATCGATTTTTAACATGTCACGAAGCTAATCGATTGTAGTTGGTCTCTTGATATCTCCTAAAATCAATCAAATTATCATCTTATCTTGAATTATCAATAATAGGGCATGACTCTTGAAAAGGTGATTTGTTTGAAAGATGCCAGACTTTATGGAGTGTGGAGCAGCTTGCCATAATAGTCATGTAAGAATATATATATATATAAAGGGAGAGACCGACAGACAGACAGACAGACAGACAGAGAGTAGATCCGCCACACAAACAGGCTTATGTTTCTGTCCTATTTGGGCCTCTTCGCGAACGGAAGATTCACCCGAAAAGGCCCAAAAGGAACAGAAACATAAATGTGTTTGTATACCAAATCCACTTTCTACTATATTTCCAGCTCTACTCCAACCAACCCAAAGCTTATAGTTCAAGTTTGAAAGTATTGAGCGCTCTATGAAATAAATCCATAACATATCAGACACTGCTTCATATTATATCGTATGCTAAATTGCAAACCTGATTTGTTTTATATATATATACACATTTAATGATTATATCATCCACAAACAGTCATTTCGTTGTATTACATCCTCTCTGAGTGGCTATAGACTATCCAAAATCCAGTACCACGAGGTAAGATCGAAACCTTTGCTCCAGACCCAGAGGCAGACGTTTTAAGCCTACCCTACACAGAACTGGACGGTCAGTTGGACAGAACTAAGCAATGTATATATTCCTTACGCATAATATCCCTTAACTCAGTTGAAATGAAATTTCAGCCAGTATGTATAGATAACCGTCAAAAAAAGAAGTAATCTCTATATAATTTCTCTTGTACGAAAGATGGGAGTATCTGTTAAGGGCCGCATTTATTTCGGGTGAATAGTAAAAAATAGCAATGGTTAAGCATTCATACCCTCTGCCCCCTCTGTCTATAATGAAAAAAACATCTTCTCTCTAGAAGAGAATATCACCATTTCTCTTTCTTTAACTCACACGAAAAAATAAAACAATGACTTTTCTTTCAACCTCACGAAAAAAAAAATACCATTTACTTTCTTCCACTGTCTTGTAAAATGATAAACGTTCTCTCCATTCCACTATCTCGTAAAAAGATAAACATTCTCTTTTTTTCACTCTTTTGTGAAAGAATAAACATTATCTTCTTTTCACACTCTCATGAAAAATTAAATATTTTCTATCTGTATTTCATCTGAACGCAATAGACTTCGCACAGAAGAATGAAAACATAAATTTAACGTTTTGGGACAATTTATTACGGCCAAATGGAACGAAAATCAACTAGTTTTGGTCTGACTGCATCAAGTGTTTGGTATAAACAGATAAGCAAGGTCTGAAATGGTGTGATATCTGATATTCCCGATTATCTGAATTTTGTAAACAGGACCACAATTGCTTGAGGTTACATCAAATATTAGAAGTAAACACGTCTCTAATTTTAATATATAGGGCGAACTCAATGCATCCTCTTGATAGCCACTTATGGAGCTGAGACATGGAACCTAACCAAGAGACAGACCCACAAAAAATGAGGAGTATGCAATGCATGCTTGAAAGAATCGTGCTCGGCCTCCAATTACTGACGTCTGCCTGTCGAATGGGCCAGAGATTGTGTTGAGCATCTAAGACCGACTGTGCAGGTGCAATGCATCAGCCAATGAGGGGACACTGAGACTGCGCTTTGATATGCGCATTGGGAACCTTTGGATTCGTTCTTGGGTTCTCCCATTATTATTTGGCCCAACTTCAGGGAAGCATTTCGATGCGGGGCGGCACTGTTCCATTGCACTAAAAGGGATAGTTTGGGCTCATCTCAACGCTTCTTTGACCTCAGTTGCTTTAGCAACCCTAGTCACCTCGGCTGGATATATTTTTCAAGGGGTGCTCCATTTTTTCCCACGTTAAGCTTGATCTTGCATCGCATTTTGCTCCGTTGGGAGTGCAAATAAATAGGTGATCAACCTCACATGGATATATCACAAGACAGCATAGTATAACAGGAAGAAAACAGGAGTCCAAGAGATCATAGAGTCTACTAGAAAACTTAAATGGCAATGGGCTGGCCATCTTGCAAGGATGGCAGACAACCGATGGACATCACGATTCACATCATGGATCTCCAGAGATCACATGCAAAACTGAGGCCGACAGAACACAAGATAGAGAGATAGATTAAACAAATCAAGAAAATATTGGTTCTGTGACACCCATGATGGAGAAATGTGGCAGATCCTGGGGAAGGTCTATGTTCTACGACAGACGATAAAAGATTGAAAATGATGATGGCATATTCGTATCACTGGCAAAAGAGTTTCAATGGTGTCGAGTTTAGCGATAAAAATAGCTAATAACGTCTGTTTTAGATTGTATAATGCTTCTACGGAAATAATAGAATCTCGGTATGATTAATTCACAAGAGAATTAACTATTTAAAAATAAAAAAGAATCAGCAGAGTTGTACATATTTATGGGGGACACAGTACTCACAGAGCTTTGCGTTGAATGGCATGATATGGCTCAGCTCGCACATAAATTTTCAACTACCCACGAATAATCAACTTTAACGATTTTTATCTTGCTCCACTAGGAGTCAATAAGTTTTTTTCCACTTATAAACATCTTGACCGATTTTAAGAGACAATAATTTATTTACCGCTTTAATGTCAAAATTAAGAGATGGGTAGACTGTGCTACATTACAATGTTCACATTAGATGGGGGATGTGGTAAAGTGTGCAAACGTACACAAAAAAAAAAAACAGAGAAGACTGAAGCGAAATTGGCCTGGTGCCAAGAAGAATGCTAATTAAGTCTTTGAGGTTCTTCGGTCATATTTTTTTTTCCATATTTTTTTTTCATTCATTTCATGTCTTCTATGCTTTCCTTTTTCTCTTGTACTTTGTGAAAGGGTATGTTTTCTTTTTAGCGGACAGAAAATGCGTCTTCGTTTGCTAAGACAAGAGTCAATTTCTGAACCGATTTATCAACTCTCTCTCTCAATCTATATATATATATATATATATATATATAGAGAGAGAGAGAGAGAGAGAGAGAGATAGTTGATAAATCTATATATATATATATATATATATATAGAGAGAGAGAGAGAGAGAGAGAGAGATAGTTGATAAATCGGTTCAGAAATTGACTTTCGTCTTATATATGTATATATATATATATATATATATATATATATATATATATAAATATATATATATATATATATATATATATATATATATATATATATATATATATATATATATATATATATTTATATATTTATTTATTTATTGGTTTGCTACACAGGTGCACCTGTGTTTCTGCTTTTAAGGCTTTTTCATCCGAAAAAAAAAACTCACAAGGAAGACACAAATGTACCTATGTAGCTAACCAATTAATTCATTAGATTTAAAGCTCTACTTTAACTAGATCTTTTTGCATCGAGCAAATGAACCAAACGCAAACCATATATTGGACTATAGATTTGCAGTTGGATATATATATAAATATATATATATATATATATATATATATATATATATATATATATATATGCAACATATACCACACCTATTTGACAAGATATCCAAAAGTTTGGGCAATTGAACAATATAAATTGCTAAAAACCTAGAACCTAGTTTTCACCCTCTCCAGCAAAGTAGTCTCCTTTGGCACATATACTTGGAATGGATCTGGTACCGAAGGAATGGACTATCAATTTTTTCATATGTATTTCTCTTTTGTTGTTATTTTAATCATTTTTACCTCTGCTGATACAGTTTGGGGGGTATTCAGTCATGTCCGTCTGTTTGTTTTACCGCTAGTCCATCTGTCTGTACACGAAAAATCTATAGAGGATCTTGATGGATTTCAATCAAGTAAGGAACGATGGGCGGTGGGACGTGGAAGAGCAGGTTGAGAATCCAAGAATTATGTATATGCCTTTGACTATCATCTCGGTACCTCCATGAGTTCTCAATTAATTTCAATGTAAATCAATGGAAAGATGGACAATAGGGAGAAGAAAACGTGATTTGATTATGAAGGGGGGGGGGTTGCAATACAACATTACTCCCCTCCACACTGATGAGGGTGTTGGCAGAGTTAGGAAACACTCTGTGTGCTTTCTGGTTTTTATTTAGATTTTCGTCTTTCTCTTCTTCTTCTTCTTCTTCTTCTTCTTCTTCTTCTTCTTCTTCTTCTTCTTCTTCTTCTTCTTCTTCTTCTTCTTCTTCTTCTTCTTCTTCTTCTTCTTGTCCTCTTCTTTCTTCTTATTCTTATTATTGTTCTTCTTCTTCTTCTTCTTGTCCTCTTCTTTCTTCTTGCTCTTCTTCTTCTTCTTCTTCTTCTTCTTCTTCTTCTTCTTCTTCTTCTTCTTCTTCTTCTTCTTCTTCGTCCTCTTTTTTGTCTTTATCTCATTTTTTTCTTCTCATTCTTCCTTGTCTTCCTCCTCCTCTTCTTCTTTATCTTCTTCCTGTTCTTCTTTGTTTTCTTTATCTTTTTTTTTTCTTTTTCTCTTCTTCTTCTTCTTTTTCTTTTATGGGGTGGTGACATCCTTTCTGGCTCACAGAAAAAGCTTCTACGATGGCAAAGATTAGTGGATGTCAATTTATTAACCGGTCGGTCAAGTCCATTTGGTCACCACGGGAAAGATGCCAGGGAAAACCTTTTGGGGAGCATTAGGGATAATTCGATGTTTTCAAGGGGTTTGGAATGAATGCCCAAAAGGTTCTCTGGCACCAACCCAAACACATCATTGGTAAATAGATGTATATATGTGTCACATTTTGCATGTATACAACAATATCCAACAACATACTGCTCTCGGAGAGTAGCGGTAAAAACCGTACTACACTCGGTTTACCAACATTGTTCATATTATCTGAGCTTTTGGATAGCACCTGCTAATCATCTTAAGATATATACATATTTGATATATTTAAATTATAAACAATAACTGTGAATAGATTTGAAATACATTTAGAATCGAGAAAGCAATAGTAAGTGCTCAGGAATTGAAGTAGGCATTAGTTGCTTGATAGAATTGTTACATATATGAGGTAAATGATTTCTAATTATTTTGCTACAAAAATCTATTGAGAATCAGGAAGAGAGAAAGGTGTTTACATGCTTAATACAAATGCAATGCGAATACTATGATTGTTGGACTGCATTGAAAATTAAGAAGAGAGGGATTATCAGTGGTCAAGAATTAAAGCTCACATCATTGAAGAACTAGGGTCATCATTAGACATATATATATATATATATTTAGATTCGCCAATCAAAACTGTCACCAAAATGTCAGTGGTATCTTCAGTTTTTTTAATTGGTCTGACTGACCAGCTTGATGGCTATGTATGAATGGATTTATCTCACGTACAGGCCACATCAAAGGAGTTAAGAGACTGAAAATTCTTTATGCCCATGAGAACTAAATCGGCTTTTAATAGGGGGTTCAATTTGTAATGTTGGCTCATGCTAAATAGGTCACTCAGTTTGTGTCCAGCTGTGTTACTGAAAGAAGTATGTTGCATGAGGGTGTCTATTAAGGGACTAACTAGACCTGTTATTTTTCCATTTATTTCCTGAGTTCCAATTAGAACAAAGAATACTCTAAGGAGGCTGGGAGGCCGATGTTCAAAACGTTGTAACAAAAAATGTACAAAGATGAGGAAAATAGTCCGACTAAAACACATACAAAGATTTAGATACATTTTGAGCCGAAGTATTTTTCTTCCATTTATTTCCCAAGTTGCAATTAGTCTGTCCAATTCTAGTTGGT
>OY735240.1:35267513-35270013 GCA_963457665.1 Thysanoteuthis rhombus | reverse complement strand
TAGAGAATTGTAGCGAATCCTGGGAAAGGTCCATGTCCAACGACGGACGTTGAAAGACTGATGATGAAAGAGTATTCAAATGAGATGAACTAGATAAATTTAGAAAATACTGGCTCTGCGACGCCCATGGCAGAGAATGGCAGCGAATCCTGGGAAAGGTCTATATCCAACGACTGACGTTAAAAGACTGATGATGAAAGAGTAGTCAAATGAGATGAACTTGACAAATCCATAAAATACAACGCCCATGATAGAGAAATGTGGCAAATCCAGGGGAACATCTATTTCCAACTACGGATGATAAAGACTGATGATGATGATGATGATGGGATGAAAGTAGCAGTCTGGGAACTTTCGTCATTAGACCGTTGATTTCGCTGCACCGTTACAATATCTTCATTCCAATCATCTTAGCTCCGGTAACACCCTTAAGAACACATAACTCGATGCTAAAGTCCATGGATTAGTACGAAACATAATATTCAGTGTAAAAAGTACTCCGTATTGTTGGGAATATGATAAAAGAAATATGACTGAATCCTTTGTCTACATACTTATGTGAATAGTTCAAAGTTGTTGTCCCCGTACGATGTTTGGTGGAAATGTCGATCGATCTAGTAGTTAAGGGATTGAAGAAGTTTAACGCGATCGAATCTGATGAAGATTTAAAACTATTTTTTTCACAACAGAAATATTCGAATTCAAAGATGAAACACAGCTTCATTTTATAAAAATATAGTTATAGTTTAAAAAAAGAGAAAACAAAAGTGAAATAAACATCACATTTGATACGAAATGATTTGAACAATCAAGTTTTTTTGGCCAGATCTTCATCTATTTCTCATAAATTCTCTACAAAATGAAATATACAACACCTTGCTTTGTCAAATGTTACATTTTCAATACATATTTATTTGAATTTATCTATAATTGAATTCTTATTGAAATTGATTTTACGCGTTTTATGTAATATTTTCTAAAAATACACGCCTGTATTTGAAGGTTCATGGTGAAAAATATCCTGAGACTGACCTCGAATCAGTGATGATGACAGCAATTAAGACAACTGTGTCTATTTTACCGAAAACCTCTAAGATTATTGTATACGCAAGTAGCCAGATCTCATTGTTCGACGGATCAAGATATCTAGTGTCTACCGTGACCCGAACAATTTCTTGGGTTGCATTATTGGGATGCAATTATTCATATCTATTAAACTGAAGATCAGCTTATAGAAAACGATTCCTTTGATGAAAAATGAAGTTAGAAGAGAAAGAGGAAGGAAACCACTGGTCAATTTATTAATCAGAAACCTACGACCCTACAATAAATACATGTGTAATACGATTCATTATATACAGACAAAGCATTCTAAAGAGAATGTAAAAAATGCATAAAAGACACTGAAACGTTTACTTGGGAAAATAACTACGTAACTGAGGTAATATAATGCATACATAAGGCAATATTCATATTCACACAACACAAAAATGTTTTGTAAGAGAAATGCAATATATGAATTGAAAGGCAGTATAAGAATACGAAAACCTTCAGAAGCCAATAAAGCCATTGGATTAGGTTTGGGGAAAACAGGAAATATCTAGTTAACTTCCTGCATATTTACCAATAAGTCAATGTCCATGCTTCTGTTCATATGTCTGTAGAATACGGGTTAATAAGTGACTCAATCGTATGAAGGACACATACACGCACGCACAAGCACAAACATATATATATATATATATATAGAGAGAGAGAGAGAGAGAGAGAGAGAGAGAGAAAGAGAGAGAGTGTGTAAAAGCAAATGTAAAAAACATTAATGCTTCTCTCGAAACTTTTCCCCAATTATTTTAGGTAATTAACTGTCGACTCAAGAGCAATATATATATATATATATATATATATATATATATATATATATATATATATATGGGTGTGTGTGTGTATATGTGTGTGTGTGTGTATGTGTGTGTGTGTATGTGTGTGTGTGTATGTGTGTGTGTGTATGTGTGTGTGTGTATATGCACATGTGTGTGTGTGTTTGTGTGTGTGTTTTTGTGTGTGTGTGTTTGTTCTGAATATGAATATATGTACGTGCATATGCATGTATATAAATGTTTATATTTATATATGTATATAGTCCTTGCGTCAAAAGATGTTATATATGATTTAATGATAAATGAAATATCATACCATACATAAACTCATATATTTTTTTACTATATATATATATATGTATATATATATATATATATATATATATATATATATATATATGATTCTCCAATTATTTTTTAACCAATTATCCATTCCTTGTGCTTGATTTTCATATTAATAGCTTTTTCCTCCTTTAATCTTATGAACCATATGTCGACATTCTCTAATAAGCGACTTCGTTATTTCATATGAAATGAAAATGAAGAAGGAAAGCATGCGTTTCGTCCTATCGACGACACAAAACTGATGACACACAAACCTTAGATATGTCATCGAGTGAATC
>OY735240.1:35250013-35260013 GCA_963457665.1 Thysanoteuthis rhombus | reverse complement strand
GATAGATAAATAGATATCGATCACCTCTTCACAGAAAATGTCTATCGGAGCTGATGAATCATTGAAGACTGTCAAAATAATTAGAAAAGCAACGAGTGAAATATTTAGTTATCGCTCTCATCTCCAAGTAGTGACATTTTTTCTCAAGGCTCTTCGTATCTAACATCCTTTTTTTATTCAAAATGTCACGGCTATCAAACCAATCAGCTAAATACCCTGTTCAAATTTGTGAATACTCTAACTTCCACGTCAACCCAAAACTCTGGGAAGGAAACGCTTGGATCACCAAGTTTCTTAATCAATTAACCCATTTACTGGAGATAACGGAATTTCTCACCATTGCATTTATATGCCTAACATAATTAACCTTCTGTAAGTCAGGGCTCTATCTTGCATTGGATTACTCACAATAGACAATTGCAATGCCCCCCCCCTCTCTCTCTCTCTCTCTCTCTCTCTCTCTCTTCAGAGATGGCCTTCGATTCTGTGGAAATTCCTGTCTTTTATGCAATTTTACGACAAGATTCGATTCTGTATATATCAGAGTATTGCAACATTACTGACTCAATTGATCCTTCATCAGGCCACAGACTCTGAATCCTGTAGGCTCGAAAAAAAAAGAGGTGAGACGAGGAGGTACAATCTCACCTAAATTCTTTAAAGCCTGCCTCGAGATGATCATTCGAAACCTAGACTGGAAAAATAACAGAATCAGATAAGACGGCTGACACCAAAGTAATCTCAGATTTGCCGACGACATCGTTATTTTTGTAGAAAACCTTCATAATCACCAAATGACGAGAGACAAACTGAATCAAGAGAGCGAGGAAGTAAAGCTTTACATGAATCTCAGTAAAACAAATATTTCAAATATATAAATGATGTTGTTCGAATGACAATTCAACTCTTTTTCGTTGTCCATGTTGTTAACACGACGTTTCTCTCATTGGCAAATGGAATTGTTTCTGAATGGAAAAATTAAGTTGTCTTGTTACATGGACTAGATATTTTTGATATTGTACTTCGTAAAAATCAGACATTGACATTATTTTTGTTATGGTTTGTAGGTGTTTGTTTCAAAATCTTAAAGGGCCAATCTAATTCGTCAGTTACCTCAGAAGCAGCTTCTGTTCCTATTTCAGTGTGTTTTGGAGCGTTTTTCTTTTCTTTTAAGTGAATTTATTGCTGAAAAAATATCAAATACGCTCAAATAATCATACAAAGATTCCTGAACCATTTGGATGTTTAAATTCTATATCAATGAATATATCACTTGAAATTATATTTCAAGAAATACATTATCTAAGAATGATATTTTCTATATCAATAAAAGTAAATTATGAATTGTGTTATATTATATAGAAATTCTTTCGGGCCAAATATGTCTGTTTTTTTTTAATACATGAATAAATCTATAAATTGATATTTGTTCCTGATATTTTCTTATTTCGATATCCACACCTACTGTAAGTACTCGTAAGTATTTGAAAGGATCTTATAAATTTGTACCAATACGTTATGCCGTCACATTGTGGTTCTCTGTATAAGGTTAGTGTTTTTCGTTTATAAGATCTCGTTCTTGAGATACTGCAAAAGTTATTTGGTGATAAAAATATCCATAAATGAAATATGAGTAGGTCTAGATACATAGGGAGGTAGCTTTTTTTTTTTCGAATTTTACGCAAGCTGTTTTAGTGCCTGATGTGTAAGGATTACCGATTGGACAATTCTGTTTAAGATTTATTTGGTTGACGTTAATTGGTTTGCATTAGCTATATTTTGATATGTAAGTCTCCAGTTTCTTGAATCTTTTCCTGTAAGACATAATGCTGTGACCACGAAATGAATCGATCAGAAAGGCATAAACACAGAGCATTCACTTCATTTGAACTCGTGTAGGTTCACGTGAGCGTTATAAGTGTGCAGGCAGGTTCATTTATTTATTTATTTATTCATCTATTTATTCATTCAATAAAATTGCCTCTCCAGGCACCTCCGTAAACAATTCATATTAGAAATATGTATTCAGCATCAAAATTATACATTCGTTCAAGCTATAACTAATATAAAACATAATTAAAAATAACAAAGATAATTACATTCTTACCATAACAGATAAATATTTACCAGGCACGTTTTATTTATTTATTTTTCCTAATTTCGTCTATATATTTCAGCTGATGACTCCCTAAATTGCACTGTCAATTTATTTTCTATCCCGTAAGGATCTAAATTTATTCAAGTTATTCTTGAAATTACTCATCCTTTCACAATTTTTCGCATGAGATGGTAAACTGTTACAGTTAAACGCTCATTTGAATGACTGGGCGAAACATCGCTCTAAGGTCTACAAATCACGTGATATCACGAGTCCATGCTGTCCCGCTCACGTGGCTTCACGTCTCACGTTTTCAAATTCTGCACTTATCTTGAGAGTGCGTGATGTCAGGATGTATTTTCTCCAATCTACGCTTGTAATGTTCGGCAATCACGTGAGGTGACGTGATAAAGATTTGAATCTCACCGCAGATCTTCCTGGCTTTGAGTCCTCGTGATGTCGCTCGAATTCACGTGACGTGATAACTATGTGTTCCTGTCGTTACTTACGCATATTGCAGTAATACAGAATATTTGATCGTGAACATTAAGTTCTATTTAATCATTGTCCCACCACAGCAATATGTGACACAAGGTCGGGCTTAACGTGGGAAGAAATAGTACTTACCCCCCAAAAATGGCTCTAGCCGACGCAGTTACCGTTGAAAAGACAACGTCACCTGCGAAAGTTGGGCCGAGTAATAATGGGAGAGCCTAAGGACGAGTCCCAAGGCCTCCCGATGCGCTTAGCAAACGCAGCCTCAGTGGAACCTCATTGGCCAACGTTTGCACCGGCACACTCGGTCTTTGATACCTTCCACACAATCTCCGGCCCACTCAACGGCAACTCCTCGGTCTATGCCGTGGAACAGATACTACACTTTGATCCCGAAGATAGGACCAGAAAAAGGTTAAGTTGGATCTATACGATAAATAAAAAGATCGGAAATAAACGGTATCTTTCATGACGTTGCCAATTTTTAACTGAATACAGTATGCGCATGCTAGAGACGATAGATATTCTGATAAATGCCTTAGGATATCTCATGAAGTAGTAACACTATACACCAGTGTAAAATCAGTTTCTAAACTTTTAAGTGCACGACTGTGTTAACGCCAAGTAGGATGTACAGTAATAATATAGGGGCTCCGTATTGTGTATACACCCTTCATTTTAGAACCTGTGAACATATTGATCTATAAATTTGATCAGTGACTCTAATCTGAATATACCACCTGGTCGTTTAATCTTGAGTGAATTGAAACGCATCTGAGGCACGTTGCGGTTTTATTTCCCGACAGTGTAGCTCTTTCAAATGTGAGATATCTGTCACAGATACAGTGGGGGAAGGGACAGGCCATTGTTGATTGGTTCTGGTTTCAATGGGAATGTCCCAGCTATTTGTATTATATGTTTGGTCACTGTGAAGATTTCCATAGAAAAGTTTTGAAAAGATTTCCATTCCATCAGTTGCATTTCCGACATTGGTATGCAAATAAGGCCGACTCAACTGTACGCAGGAAATTCACATGGAAGTGCTTTCGATTTCAAAGAGACTTCAATGATTCTCTTGGTGACGATACTCTCTAACAGAAGGATTCGATAATATATATATATATATACGTAGATATATCTCAGAGTAGATGCATTTCGAAGTGTATACTTTTCTAAGTGACTTCAAAGCAATCTCTCGACCATGATGGTTTCATATATATATATATATATATATATATATCGTGCGTGCATTTTATTGGGGGCTGCCCTTTATAACTTGAGTCAATCAACATTACCATGAACAAGTTTGCATGCTTCTGACTGAGGTGAATATATATTCTCAAACAATCTCAAATTTTTACAATACAAGTTTCTCTCTCTTTCGTTCTCTCTCTCTCTATCTATCTATCCATCTATCTCTGTCTTTCTCTCTCTCTCTCTCTATATATATATATAGTGTATGATGGAATAAAATTTGTTTATGTATGTATATGCGTGAAACCTATATATATATATATATATATATATATAGTCTAGAAAGCTTCACAGCATTGAACACTAAACAATTAAAAAGAATATTTATGTCACTTCAGTAACCCATTTCCCAATATCTATCAAGGCAACTTATGTGGTTGCCTTCAGTTTTCCCCCTGTTTTACATCTATTTTCTTATTATAGTACAATATATAAATTGTCTTTTGTTGGGATCATCAGTTGTTTATCATGTAACTGATATGGGGATTTTAAAAACAAAACAGATATATTAACATGGCACCCCAGCAGTGTTGATCACCACCTCCCTTTCTTACCGTATAGCTTATGTTATACATGTTGTTTGTCATTTTATATAAGGTTTTATGAATATCATGTATTGATTTTTATTTTATAGTACATATCATTTATTTTCTGAATAGGGTTTACTTACGTAGGCTACCCCAAACACGTATTTAACGATGAAGGGAAAGTAAGCATATAAGTTCATGTATATATAGGGGCAAAGCTATTTATATATAAGTATTGATATATCTATGTATGTACGTATAAACATGCATATATATATGTGTCTGTGCGTGTGTACATAGAAAACTTTGTGATTGATTCCCGTATGTATTTTGATAGTGTTGTGTTGTAGGCGTATCTTTTTGTTGTTAAAGGATTTGCCTTGTGCTTAGTTCAATTCCTATGCTCTGCTTACCTCAATCTATGCTCTATATGGCTTTCCCTTTGATGTCAGGTTTGCTTGGAACACGATTTTGTTAGCTGTTACTGATTAATGGAGTTTTTAAAGGTTTATTCCAGTCGCTGCATGGTAGTGGCTACAAGTGTTGGTTGAGTTTGGTGATTCCTCTGTTGGGATTTTTCTCCAATGATTTGTAACATGTTTTTAGTACAACTGTAATTACGTTAAATATTTAGTGTAGTTTATTTGATTCATGGAAGTGTTCGTTGATAAGCCAAGAGAATATTTTACTTTGATTCGTTTTTACGTTTTTATTATGTGGGGAGGATTAAACCAGGGTGTGTTTCTTTTCCTGATGTCTTTTTTCGATCGGTTTGGTGTAAATCTTAGCATTACCCAAAGCCCACTTTTCTTCTATCATACGTTGTTTGACATAGACCTTCCCGAGGATTCGCCAATTCTCTCTATCATGTTATATTTTCTGAACTTGTCTAATTAGTCTCTCCATCTTATGATCTGCTGGCTTCAGTTTCGAATGTTATCAATAGGGATCCATGTTGTGAGTCGTGATGTCCATCGGTTGTCTGTCATTCTTGCAACATGACCGGCACATTGCCATTTGAATCTTTCAATACATTCTTTGATGACTATGACTCCCGTTTTCTCCCTGATATACTGTGCTGTCTTGTGATCTCTCCACGCGAGATTAAACGTAATTCTCTCATGTTCACGTTGTTTGTCAGTTTTAGGGTCAGTAAGGTTCCATGTTTCAGCAACATACATGACTACCGAGAGGATGCATTGGTTTGAACTTTTCTCTTAAGAAGTAATGGGATTTCCCTTTTCTTGAAGGTTCTGCTTGCTCTGCCGAAGATTTGCCATCGTACAGTGATTCTTAGTTTGATATCTTCTCCTTTTGAGGACTTCATCAAGATCTGTTGCCCTAGGTAGATGTAGCGGTCTACTTTCTCTAGTTCTGCATTCTCGATTCTGATCTTTTTTTTTGTTTCTTTTCAAGATATTCGTAGTACATGACTTTCGATCTGCTGAAGTTTATGTGAAAGCTAAATTTCTCGCTTTATTCATTCAGTTCGTTTGGCATTAGTTGAAGGTCCTGGGGGTTCTCTGCAAATATAATGATGTGGTTCGCAATCCTGTGGTTATTCACCGTCTATTTGGATTCTCTCATTTTCCCAGTCCAGGTTTCTAAAGCTCATCTCGAGACAGGCTGTGATGAGTTTGGGTGAGCTGGTATCATAGTATATATGTAGCCTCATAAAGGAGCTGTTAAGGCGGTTTATATGTTTCAATACTCTTACATTTACAAAGTCTACAACTTATAGAACGATAGCATCATTGATCTTAAGAATTTGAATGGGTTTTATATTTTACACAGATTTAGATATTATAGATATATATGCTATTTTGTCTTGTTAGGGATCCTCAGTTATTTAACATCTAATTGTTTTGGGGATTTAAGAACAAAACACACACATATATATATACGTGTGCTTGTGATAGCTTTCTCTATTTCCCCTTTGCATCAATGGAAGATTTTTAAAAAATGGGGAGAACATCGTCCAATTCTTTTCTTCATCTCTTTCCCGACGCTATCTTAATGTCAGTCCTACGCAGACGGAGGAATCCTTTAAAAGGAAAAATACAAATGGTCTGTCAGTTGTGATTCGTAGTGTCTCTGGAGAGAAAGTCGGAAGAGATGGAATCGAAGTGAGTCCAATCCCGATAGGAAACAAAAAAAAATCTTGAAGGGAACATTCAGTGGGTGGAAACGATGACAAACATAAATAAAAGATCTTGTTGTTTGAGATGGAGGTGAAGAAAACAATCCTCTACTGTATTTCCCAACGTGGGGTCCGCGAGATAATGTGTCTTTCACAAACACTGAATAAAAATCGATTTTCTAAAAAGAATGATATTCACTACACTCATAAAAATAAGTTAGGTGATTTGTTGTTTCTTAAATATGTCCACGGGTCTCTATTAGACGTTATATGGTTGGTCTGCCGGTTTCACTTATGTTAAACAACATAATTAGGGAGGAAAGAAGAGGTGTGGAGGTATGATGTTATTTAGAGTCATTAAAAATCATCTCGTGATGCATTAAAAAATCTATTTCGATCAATTTTTTATCAGCTGCTAATGGATGTCATGAGAGGGAAAAAATGGCCATTTACGATTTTTATTGGAAATGATACTTTACATCGCAATATTTTACAAGTATGGAAATGTATTGAATGGATTGAATCAGTTAAAGATTACTTACTCTTCCTCTTTTTGTTACTACTACGACAGACAGAATACGTATCGTTGAACTTATGGTTCTTGTTACAATGTTTCGTTTAATATATCATTTTTTTAATATGACTATATTTTCTTTCTGAAACTGTTTTCTTCCATTTGGTGTCTTTTCAAAATCAGAGTGGCGAGGTTGTCCGTAAGACATAGGTACAGGTTCCACAAAAATCATATAAGGGTTCCGCGATAAAATAAGGTTGGGAACAGGTGCTCCATCCCAAATCCTGACGTTTTTGTAACGGAAAGGGTTGTTTCTGAATTTATCTTTACTTCTGAACATCTTTTTACAACCACTCTCTTCATTTCACTTTAACAATCTAATCCTTCAGGCTTGTGAGACTCGTCCGATTTAGAAGACATTTCAGTGCTGAGAAGCTGTCCATGTTGACAGGGGAATTATGGACATATGACTTTCCCAAGGACAAAGTGAGTGCACACTGCTTCAGCCAGATTTTAAAGTTCGACAACTTCCTGTTATAAACTCACGGAGTACCTGTCAAAAATATATCATTTACATATGGATCAGCACTTATGTCTAGAGTATATGTGCAGTTTGCCGAGGATCAAAGTGTTGTTCCTGGTCTCCTGCTTAGAATCAGAGTTTTGTTACAAATCGACCGGAAAGACGTTCTACCGTACCCTTGCGCCAGTTCAATACCGTAAGCCGATAAGGGTTTATTGAGGTTCGGTATTGCTTGACACAGAGGCCTAGGATTTGTCCCGTGACCTCAAAAAATACCGTGCCCAGTCTTGAGGGTTCAGTGAGTCCTGGAAGAGCACCTTCCCATTGCATTGAAAAGAGGGGGACGGGCTGGTTCTGACGCCCTCACAACAACTTTTGCAAGACATCCAGTGTACGGGACCCTGCAGCAGACAGATCTTGTGAAACATCATGCTTTTGCGTAGTCATAGTTCGCATGGGAAAAAAAAAGAAAAATATCTACATAGTCTATTATATAGATGAACTTCCGGTTGGAGGTGGGGAATAAACTTAATTCCCTACATCAGAGAAAATCAGTAAATCGTGATCCAACCCCAACTGTGGTAGTTTGTTTTCACTGATCAAAATAAGGGGGAAATCTCCGCATCTATTTAAAACTGAAGCATGTACTGTTTTAATCGGGAAATATATGAATATTCTGTTGATAAACAATGAAATATGAAGAAATCTACGAATCTCTTTGGATCCTACTCGTATATTAAAAAGCTACATCAAAAGTCTTATCTGGAATCGATTGGTGTCAGTATGGTTTCTTTTCCTGCGATTAAAATGTATGAGTCCGCTCGGAGAGTGTAATGGTTGGTATATTTGTCGCACGGGCCGGGTATGGGTTCGTTTCCAGGTACGGGCGTAGAGTGCAGAAAACTCTTCATAAGACAACATTCCCTCACCTATGGTTAAAAAAGCAGGGCAAATCTCGACCCTGGGAAATCAACCAGTCTAGGAGAAGAATAATTCTGATTCTAAACCAACAAGTGAAACCCTCTTATGCCGATTCGACGCCCAATCCGATGTTCTTACTGCAGCACCTGTAACCGATGCCAGACGCTTTCTTCTGGACTACATAAGCAAGGCAGTGAGGGGGAATCTGGTGACGGGGCCACCCCAAGATCTCCATACACTTCACCCAGGCATGTGTCCTAGGGCTATGTTCCATTGTCTGGAGGGACAGAACAAAGGTCTCCCAACTTTTTATTATGCGCAATATTTGGAATCGATAAACCATTAAGAGCCAATATGGTTTCTTTTCCTGTTATAGAAATGTACGAAATTCTTAGTGTTTTATTTATTCATTTCAAAGATACTCCATATAACTTCCTCGTGCATTAATCGCGAAAATACAAATTAAAGATAATGGTATTTTTGCAAACAATAAATCATTTTTTATGGTCAGTTATCGTGCTATTTCTATAGCAACATCAGATTCTACTACTGCAGATGTAATGAATTTGTTGGTCTGCCTCCAGACCAGAAGAGGGAATTGAAATTTTAATGGTCTATTGTCATACTACGAGTGGTCAGTAAAAACTACGGTAATAAAAAAAGTAACAGACGACAGAAATTGTGGTAATTGAAAGATGGAAAAAGAAGGGTCTACATCCATGCATTCTCCCGATAGTAACCTATGGAGCTGAAATATGGAACCTAACCAAAAGATTAACCCTTTCACTGAGAACCATACTAGATACACAGGAGAGAATCATGCTGAATATCAGACGGAGAGATCCCAAGAGAGCATAGTATTTTAGAGGATAAAAAAGAGTCTGAGATATCATAGAAACATCAGAAAACTCAAATGGCAATTGACTGGTCATGTTGCAAGAATGGAAGACCGTCGCTAGACATCACGATCCACAATGTGGACCCCAAGATATCATATGTGAAACTGTCACCGGTAAAAATAAAGATTGCTTGATAAACTAGGCAAGTTCGGAAAGTATTGGCCCCGCGACAAACATGATAGAGAGATTGAGCGAATCATGGGGAGGGTCTATGTGAAATGATGGGTGGTAAGAGGTTGATAATTAATATTTTCAATTGTAATCAAAATGTTTTGGGTTGCGTTGAGCAGTCAGAAATTGCAATGTAGTTGATTTGAAATAAAATAGAATTTCTATATTGAACTCATTTCAGATGTTTACGCTAGGATTAAATCGATTTTGTATTTTATCCCAGCAGTCCTTAAATTTCAGTTGGAAAAGTTGACAATCCCGCTGAAGAAATAATTCCGCAACAGAAATAATTGCCAATGAGTTCATTTTCGTAGGGGTCTGAAATAAAATGTATTATATTTTTTCTTCATCAAACATCAAATTTCTCTATTCATAAGAAAAAATGACTTATAAGATGTTTTTATGTATACATAGTAAAAAGTATGGAATTGGATTTCTGACGCTGCTTAGAGCATATG
>OY735240.1:35240013-35245013 GCA_963457665.1 Thysanoteuthis rhombus | reverse complement strand
CATAGCCAGCAATCCAACCTGTCAGGATTAAAAACTGACAAAACTTTTGTTGGCGGATTTGGTTGACAATTTCAAGAAATAGAAGAATATAGAAAAAGAAAGAAGTGAGGACAGGTACGAAAGCCAAGGAAAGAAGACGTGGGAAAGAAGGAAATAGAGATATGAAAGATAGAAGGAAGAAAGGAAAAAAAGAAGGAAGGAAGGAAAAAATAAAGGCAAGGAGGATTGGAGGGAGGAAGAAGTGAAAGAAAGAAAGGAAAGGGGAAGAAAGAATGAAAGAAAGAAAGAAAGAAAGAAAGAAAGAAAGAAAGAAAGAAAGAAAGATCGTAGGAAGAAAGGAAAGAAAGAAGACTAGAAGGGGGAATAAAGCAGGAAGTGGGGGCAGAAAAGGATGAAGGAAAGTAGAAAGGAAGGGTGGAAAGAAGGCAGGAAAAGAGGAAAATAAGTAAGAATTGATGAAAAAAGGAAAATGAAAGAGAGAATGAATGAAGGAACAAAAGAAGGAAGAACTTAATGAAGGTAGAAGAGGGGCAAAAGGAATTTTTTTAGAAAGCGTTTTAAATAAATTAGAAGAGAAAAGGCAAACAGTTCAAAAGATGTGAAAATTGAGGGGGAAAAAGAGATCTGAGGAAAGAAAAAGTGAACGAAAAAAAAATCTGAAGAATGAATTCTTTAAAAATCTCAGAAAAAAATCTCTCTGAAACATTTCTTTTATTCTGAACCTCTATCAATACAATTCCTACTTTTAAAGATACCTACGACAGGAGAGCTCAGCAGACAAGGGAGGTAACTCACAATACTAGCTCTGAGCTGTCCACTCTTTAATTTGTCAGTCTAATCCATTAATTGTGTCCTGCTCATCACGACACAACCATCACGCGATAAAGAAAATGTTGCTCTTTGACACAACACGCATACCATCTATACAAAGAGATTAATTACGCAACAAACTTATCGATAATATCATCATCATAATTATTATCATTATTACTTTAATCTCAGCTCTTTTCATCTGACAACTAATACTGACTCAACTTCATCTGAACTTCGGTAAATCATTCAACAATGTCTAATCATTGCAGTGTTCTCTTCTTGTGTTAGTAAGATTTCGTGAGATTTTATTAGAAGCGTCGCATGTAAATGAGTTGTTGGAACGTGTATATGTAAATAAGTATGTGAATACAAAAAAAAGTAGCTTCCCCTTGACAAAACTCTCCGCCATTTGTATTTTGCATTCTGGATGTTCGATGTTGGAATTATTCACATGCTGGTACATTATTCAAGTGCAAATACTTTTAAATGTATTAAGACTTTTAAGAACTTTTTTCCATCACAAGGGGTTTTAATGACTGCCTGGATATTTCCATTCTGTGCAGAGCTTTAGAAATTTTCGTCGTATCTCGTAATGGTCGATATTTCTTGGGGCAATATAAGAACACATAGCTCTAGTCATAAAGACTCTCCGCTGTGGCTTGACTCTGTTAGTAGTGGTAGTTCGCCCGTGCCGTCAAAAATTTTATTTTTCCTGTTGCTGTGTCACGTTGGTAAATAAACTCTGAACATCTTAAAATATTAGAAACCGTCAACTAAAACTTACACAGAAACTGTCGACGTAGGTTTCTCCAGTTATTGAGTCGGTCTAGCTGTCTGGTTATGCATGTATTTATCACGTGTATAGGCTGCACAAATGGAGCTAAAGGGCTGGAATATTTATGCATGATTATGTATAGAAAAAACTTTTGAGTTTTTGCAAATTGGTCACTAGTTGGTGCTCCATTGATTCGGTTAGCCAGACCAACATAAAAACTGAAGAAACCTAAGTTGACAATTTTGGCTGACTTTTACATTTGTATCCACTTAACACTGAAAGAGAACCACGTAGTGAGAACCATTGAAATAGAAACTGTGAATGAGGGTGACCTCTGGATAAGAAACCGCGGATAAAGGGGGACAACTGAACTTGGAACTGTGGATACAGGAGGACTACTGGATTGGAGACGGCAGAGAATGGAGGACCACTAAATCGGAAACTGCATCTTGGAACAGCGGATGAGGGAGCACAGAAATGGAAACAGCGGATAAGGGGACCACTAGAAGGGGAACAAAAAATTGTATAAATCATATTAAATAAAAACAATTTTAATCAGTAATCCTTTGCTTATGAACGCTGATGACGTAATCTAAATATATATATTACGAGAATTGATTTAAAGATAGAATAAATGATTGTTCTCTGATGACAAAAAAATACGTACAACTCAAAGGAAAACTGCAGTTAATTCTTTCCCTAGGATAAAAACTGATTATTTTTTAAAGAATGAATGACATAAGTCAACAGGAGACAGGCAAAGTGACTTATAGAGATGTTGGACGCATATAGAAATACAAGCCAACGTTGTTGATGACTGAATGAACTGGAGCATGGCATTAGATTTGAAACATTTCCAGATGAGATCACGTCAACTAACCAGAGTCTTGATCATATGGTCTGGCTAGTTTCCAATGTGTTCGTGTCGTTGAATAAATATCTGATGTTATACTTTCCCTTCCTTTCTAGATATCTCCACACATCTCTATTAGATGCTTTTTGATCCGTCTCTCGGTTGGTCGTGGTTTTGTTGAACAACAGAAATAGGAAGCGAGGAAAAGGTGTGATGTCATCAATAGAAACAAAGTGATTGAAATATTTGGCGTCATCAAAAGAACATCTATTCTGATCAATTTTTTTATCAGCTTCTAAGGATGTCATGATAGAATTTTTGTATTATGGAAAAAATGGCCCAAAATGTCCAAAATGACCAATTACGATTTTTATTGTTAATAATATTTGGAGGATGTTTCCACATCACGATATTTTACAAGTATGAGAATCATTTGACTCAAGGAAAGACTACTTGCACCTCTTCTTCTTCTCCTCTTCCTTCTTCTTCTTCTACTTCTCCTTCTTCTTCTTCTTCTTCTTCTTCTTCTACTTCTCCTTCTCCTTCTTCTTCTTCTACTTCTCCTTCTTCTTCTTCTACTTATCCTTCTTCTTCTTCTTCTTCTCTTCTCCTTCTTCTTCCTTTACTTCTTCTTCTTCTACTTCCTCTTCTTCCTCTTCTTCTTCTTCTTTTCCTACTTCTTCTTTTCCTTCTTCTTTTTCTTCTTCTTCTTCTATCTCTCCTTCTTTTCCTACTACTTCTTCTTCTTCGTCTTCTTCTTCTTCTTCTTTTTCTTCTTTCTCCACCCACTAGTACTACAACTGACGGTGGGGGCGTCGTTGAACATCGTTCTCGTATTCTTTGATGTTTAAATATTCATTTTCAGTTTGGGTGAGGCAATCTTCAGGCAGAATTCGGATCTGGGAGTGTAACCTGTAGTTAAACATTTACTCATTCAAATAAAAAGTTAATGATTTGTGTTTTTTAGAAAAATATCGACTGACAACATCAACGTCTGCTTGAAAAATACGGAGATCTCCTTATAGGGGATACCAACATTTGGGCTGCAGCCTACAAGTAGAAAATTGAAGTGTTTTCTATGGACCTCGGGCCTCTTCTGAAAATTTTTTAAAATTCGTATCTTTGAGAACCATTTAGCAGTTAATGGCTCTAAGTATTCTTAGACACGATTTATTCATTTTTATGCTTCCATACGAATTGCATTTCATTATTTGTCTACCGTAGGCTTGTCTACTGACTTTTGACAAATCAAAACATGTGTCCAAGCATCCAGAAATCAAAATTCTACCAAAAATTAACTGACAGCGATAGATAAATAAACATGAGCTACTTACTCTGATTCGTGTATTACTTTTCCCTTGCAGTAAATATTCAAAATTTATTGGCCTCAAGAGCAAATTTTGCATAGGCCAGATATGATGTAATGTATACGAGGGTAACATTTGAAAAAAAAAATCAAATATTGCGATTACGGAAAGAGATATCACTTGGCAAATAACATATATCCGATCGAAGTTGATGTTATTATATAACTCAACATCAGAATACCCGATTAAACTCAGTTTGTCATCGGGAGAAAAGAGGAAATATCCGTACCTCGCATAAATGAATCACCGTACCAAAGCGTGTAGCAGAATTACATACCTAACAGAATAGAATAAGCAAATATATATATGACATAAGCAATATATCAAAATCATAGCAAGAAGGGATGTGGTGTTTTATCAACACTGCTTGGGTGCCACGTTAATATAACTGTTTTGTTTTTTTAAATCCCCAAAACGGTTGGATGGTAAACAACTGATGATTCCAACAAGGTATGATTTATACATAGTACTATAATAACAAAGTGTTTGTAAAATACGGGGCAAAAACTGAGGAAAAAATACATAAGTTGCATTGATATTGATATTGTGAAATAAGTAAGTGAAGTGACAAGAAAGATATTTTGAAAAAGTTATTTAATATTCAGTGTTCAAAGCTGTAAAGCTTTCTATTTATATACATGCATATAAATAATAAATTGCGTTATATTTTAAAGAAATTTTTTTGAGATGATTTCCCGTCATTACACGGTTAATGTATCGTTTGCCCTAAACAACGTAAATAGAATAAATAATTAAAGAAAATTGTCTGCAGCAGAAATCGAACCTGTCAACGTAGCAATGCTCATCAAATTGAATTAAACAACCGCTGGCAATGCAATTTGGTATGAGAGCGGTTATTTGGGCCTTTATTACAGACAGGTTCGATTCCTGCAGCAGCTCCATTTTCATATATTTTTTTTTCTGTTTACGTAGTGTAGGGCGAGTGATATATTAATCAAGTAACGACGGAGATCATCTCAAATAAGTTCCAACGCAATTTATAATTCATTCTATCGGACCAAATATGACCATTTCTTGACACACACACACGCATATATATATATATATATATATATATATATATATATATATATATATATATATATATATATATAAACAGACTGGATAGATAGATAGATAGATAGATAGATTGATTGATATAGATAGATAGATAGATAGATTTGAAATGATT
>OY735240.1:35192513-35235013 GCA_963457665.1 Thysanoteuthis rhombus | reverse complement strand
CTCAGTATCCGTGCAGTTCCCAGTAGTGCTGTGGTCTGTACGGTCTCTATCCTTCCCCTAATCCCGATCTCCTCCAGTCTCACCCTCAGCGTTTTGGGGACAGTTCCTAGTGCGCCCACCATGACCGGTACTACCCTGGTTTTCATGTTCCAGATCTTCCTTAACTCTCTTGCTAGGTCCTGGTATTTGCAATCTCACGCCAGTTGCCTGGTAATTACCGCTAGAGTTTGAGTGACAACAAGTCTCATCAAGTTTCCAGCCTTTCTCTCCTAGTACTCATAGGCCACAGTAATACTGTGGTTTACAGTTTCACACCGGTTGCCCATCGGTCATTGCTGAAGACAATAAGTCTCCTCAAGTCTCAAGCCCACATCTCTTCTCCCCCTAGCCATATTATTATTATTATTATTATTATTATTATTATTATTATTATTATTATTATTATTATTATTGTTGTTGTTGTTGTTGTTGTTGTTGTTGTTGTTGTTGTTGTTGTTGTAATAATGATAATACGCCCAGAAGGAGTATAAGCATAGACACGATAGAGTAGCAACGATGATACACTGGGAACTAAGTAAACAAATGGGATTCAACCATGGGGAAAAGTGGTATCAGCACAAGCCAGAGGCAGTTTTGGAGAATGACAACCACAAACTACTGTGGGACTTTGACATCCAAACTGACCACCTCATCCAGGCAAGAAGGCCGGACTTAGTAATAGTAGACAAAAAAAGGAAGGCCTGCCAAATAGTAGACGTGGCTGTGCCTGCAGACCATAGAGTAAGAAAGAAGGAGGGTGAAAAAAGGGAAAAATACCAGGACCTAGCAAGGGAGTTAAAGAAAATGTGGAACATGAAAACCAGGGTAGTACCAGTCATAGTGGGAGCACTAGGAACTGTCCCCAGAACGCTGAGGGAGAGACTGGAGGAGATCGGGATTAGGGGGAGGATAGAGACCGTACAGACCACAGCACTACTGGGAACTGCACGGGTACTGAGGAAGGTGCTAGAGATATAAGTACTGCAACGAATTGTAGCTCTGTCATGATATGCGAAAGAGGGAGGAGACGTTAGCTGAAGACCTGAGGAGACTTATTGTCACTCAGCCCTCAGCGATAACCACTGGGCAACCGGTGTGAAACTGTAAATCGCAGAATTACTGCGACCTGCTAGTACTAGGAGAGGAGGGCTGGAGACTTGAGGAGACTTGCTGTCACTCAAACTCCAGCGATTACCACCAGGCAACTGGTGTGAGATTCCAAATAATAATAATAATAATAATAATGATATCCGTCTAAAATGAAAGGGTTATTTATGGTATGGATTAGCAGCTGGAAGCCTAAAGCTATTTATCCGAGGATATATTTTTGATAATCCAAGAATCTCAATTCAAAGTTTTTAGAACTCTCATCTCATGATGTTTCAGTGTGTGATCAGACCTAAAATCTAAAGACTTTCCTCTGTTCTATCATCACAGGAAGATAAACCCACCGATCAGTGCATCCCATTTGAGCTCTGATAAACAGAAAATTTGCTTAGAAGCTATTATTATATTTATTTTTCTTTTTGATATCTACTATTATCCATTGCACACCGAGTTTCGGCAGGAAACTTGGGTCAGGCAACGATGTTTGACGTAGGGGGCACTGACTTTTTTCTCTGATTTAATCTCATTTCACATGTATTCGAAGGGGGTCAGTACAAGATTCTACACAAGGAACGGTACGTAGTTGCATAAAAGACAGAATGTTGTTGTTGTTGTTGTTGTTGTTGTTGTTATTTTCTGGTGGTTTTTGTTCTTATCATCTTTTACTTTTTTACTTTAAATTCAGTGTTTTTATCATGTCATTAGAACATGGATGAAATTCAATTTTATTACCTCAGTAATGTCCATTAGCTTTTTTTCAAACACTTTTCCCAGCAACAAACTATATGCCTGGTCATAGGTCGGGACTGAGTTGGGCTGTTATACTCACAACTCCAGTATTATCCAAGACCCAAGCAGCTCTGTGATCGGCATGGTCTCAATCTTCCCTCTTATCTCCAACTCGTCTTGACTTGTATCTTTGGCAGAGTTCCCAGTGCACCTACAATTATTGGCACTACCCTAACCTTCATATTCAACACATTTTCAGTTCCCAGGCTTTGTCCTGCTACTTTTTCTGATTTTCAAATTATTTTTCAAGTCCAGCAATTTTATCACGTATTTAGAACTTGAATGAAATTCTATTTCGCTATATCAGTTGTGCCCTTTAGCGAGACAGAAGACATCTGCTCATTGCTAATTATTATATAAGTAGATTATTATTATTATTATTATTATTATTATCATTATTATTATTATTATTGTTGTTGTTGTTGTTTCTCTTATCGATTTTTTTAGTTCATCTATCACCTCATTCTAAGAGCGCCCCCTTTCGCCCCTTCTTCAGCCGTCACCGTTTCTCTTATTGCAAGACATGAAATGGACATTTAAATGTTTTAAAAGCTCCGAGCCTCTCACTTAAGCGGTCGTATAATCCATCTGGGATATTTGCAGTCACGTTAATCCGATAGTCGCCATGGTATCTCTTAATATTGCTTGGATCAGCCATTATAATCCCCTTGCGTGTTGGTGCTTTGAAATCCATGCAATATGCGGGTTTCCACTTTCAGTGTTGTTAAGTAGAAAGACGTATGTCGTGGGCAGAGCCGCTTGTTTATGGTCTGAGATTATCTCCCCTTGTCTGTGTCACTCTCTCTTGAGAAGGAATGATTTATATGCAAAGATGGAAGGCGAAGGGCAAAATACGCACGGAGAGGGAAAGATCATTGGAATCCTTGCAAGAGACTGCATGGAGATTTATACATAGATTGGGCAAAAGCGGGAAAAGAGAAAGGAAAAAAAGATAGATGGATAGATTGTGTGAAGAAAGTTTACGATTTGGAGAAGAAAAGACGGGGCTGGTTAGTACATCTCGAATATTCCATTGGTAGCTAACGTTTATACCGGAATCTGGATGTCTTTAAAGTTTCTGACGTCTTGGAATGGTGTCAGAAAAGATGGTAAGTCAACATCAAGCGAAACCTAGTTTTAATGAGGTAGTGTTAGACTGTTGTTAAGATAGATAGATAGATAGATTGATAGATAGATAGATAGATAGATAGATATGAAGGGAAGATAAATAGATAGATATTAACATAGATGGGTGTATAGGTATAAGCAGTTTGAGATTGATATGTAAATTGGATGCTTCATAGAGTGATAAAGTATTTTTGGAATCTATTGTCGATGGGTCCGTCCAACACTCAATAACCCACTCGTGTGGAATTATTTTGTATTACTGGAAACCTTGTTAATATGTTGTATGATAGAGAGATAGAGAGAGATCAACATAGATAGATTCTATCATAGATGAATGTATAAGAACAGATTGAGATTAATATGTAAATTGAACGCCTCATATAATTGTTGATGAAGTATTTTCGGAAGCTATTGCCGGTGGGTCCGTCCCAAACTCAGTGACTAATTCGTGTGGAATTATCTGATACTACTGGAAACCTGGTAAATATATCATATGAGCACCCATCTTTGAGCAATGCTAGTATATAAGTTGACGTTGTGCCATACACTGGAAAGCTTTGAAATTTTTCCTATATTCCAGGAACTATGTATGTAGAAAATATGTATGCATATTATTTGAAGAAGATATAGGGGTGTTTGTCTTCTAGACTGTTTGCTAACCAAGGCAGAGGAGACAAGTCTGTCCTGCTATATATCCATCTGGATTTATCTACATTGTGGCCAATAGAAAGTATCGACTCTGCGATGCCCCTGATAGAGAGATCTTCTGGATTTGGATGGGAAGGTCTATGTCCAACGATCGACGCAAAAGGGCAGATGTTAAGAATAAATTATCATTCACCTTTTCCGTAACCCAGCATAAGAACAGTGAAGTACCATAGATCATTTCATCGTTGGTGTCTCAAGGGTGAGATAGCCTGACGGAGTCCATTCATCTGGTTTTGAAATCAAAGTTGTCTGTCTCCTTGACTGATTGCTAAATATAGTTTGAGCTTAGCCTTCTCTCCTATTTGTCCATAGCTGAGTGGAGCAGAGATATTTTCATGCCTTTCCCAAGGACATTACTATAAAGTGTACGCAAACTGGAGTTTGAACTTGTTTCCCCGATTCTATTCCCTTTACTACTAACTACTAGTCCATCTACACCTCTTTTGAAGAGAAGGATAACTGTGAAATGCAATCTGGGAAAAATTGTACATGCAGATCGCACATCTCTGAAGCTTTGATGGGCCTAGCAAACCAGAAGTGGACTATGATAAAATGCTCAAGCAAAATAAAGGAGGACAAGCATTCAAAGGAAAATTATGAATCACCGCCATCCATATATGTTGCCTTTTACTTCGTCAGTTAACCATCAGTGGTAGTAAAACCAAGTTACTTTGTTGAAAATACTACTTGTATGGCTTGAATCATAGATTCAAAATAAAATACAATATGAGTTCATACTAAATTGATCCTGTACTGTGTGTTTGTTGGCAGTGATTCATTCGTTTATCACACCTTTTTTCCATTTATTTAATTGATCACCCTCAACGCATCATGTCGACAGAAGCATAGCGGTTTCTATTGGGTAACTAACTCGACCTGTTCTTTATTATAGTTATCGACTGTTGAGTATTTCTTTGAATAGAATGATTTTGGCATAAGCATTTTGGGGGATGAATCGAGAGATTTCCGGATTTCATTCGATTTAATACAAAGACGGTTAGAAGAGCTGAAGGAGTTTCTTTTTATAAATATTTCTCTTCGTGAACACAACGTTGTATGGCAGCCATATTTGTTCAACGGGGAAGCTCAAAATAGTGAGGATGACTTGAATAGATAGATAGATGGATAGATAGATAGATGGATAGATAGATAGATGGATAGATAGATACAGACGAATGAGACGATGCAAATGAAGAAGACGTTTTTACTTTTCCAAAGCACGATCTCTCTCAACCAAATTTGCATCTGCTTACCTTTTCATATCTGTACATATATATATATATATATATATATATATATATATATATATATATATATTCAGCAGGAGGCATCTAGTAGCCCTGACAACAAAACTTACCCACAATGCATAGTCCCTGGCAGTGGACTCTGGTTCCACATGGTACATTTTAATCCACACTCACACAACATTCACCACTGATGATGGGAGAAATCCCGAAACATGTATGGACTATAGATATATAAGGATTAATAAACCTTACCACCAAAAACTTCACTCCCGAGTCTGTCTCACTCTCTAAAGTACACATTATATATATATATATATATATATATATATATATATATCATGTCTAAAATCATATTTTCATGCTGAGCATTCATTCAACCAACCTTTATCAATAGCGTCCTTAATGATCTAATTGTATTATTCATTCCCTTTACTAAAGGTTATGCATTGTTTCTCTAGATAAAGAGCTATATATTTTTTTCCAAAGTACAGCTAGTATAAATTCATATATTGATGGATACAAACAGCAGATCTGTTTCATGATCTTTCGATCTTCACGAGGGGTAGGGTTTTTCTCGTAATCTTTTCGTTTCACTATCATAGTTTCATTTTTTAGTTTCACTATGTTTTGTTTCAGTTTTTTCTTAGTTTAATTTTGTTTTAAGAATCCAATTTAAATTTGAATTAATCCCTGAGTGGCAATGACCATCAGTTCTTTAGGTCTCTTACGGGGATTTTGGCAAAACATTGTATTATTCGGGTCTTTCAAATCTCCCTGCAGTCCAGTGCAACTTCTGATTTTCATCGTTGAAGGGGGCAGGGATGATTTAAAATTTGAATCAAGAGGAACGTGATGACTCCGAAGATGTCAATGAAAAAATAGAACTTTGTAAACTGTTTTGAAAATTTAATGTCTTCAGAGGATAGATGTACTCTTGAAGGAAATAGACGTAATTACGTCACTTGGGTTGTTTGTAATTTGGGGTTTGTTTTTTTAAATTTACCCATCAAAGTTCAGAATTTAATTCAATGGAATTTATATCTCATCTTGAATGATAGCAACTCAGTTCAATCTGTGGACCAGGGCTTTTATCTTGCAATCAATTACTTATAATGGATTCATGCTTTTATTTTGCATTGGATAATTATTACTTTTTTGCATCATTCAGTAGTTATACTGAATGACTTGTATACACTTGACAGACTATATATATATATATATATATATATATATGTGTGTGTGTGTGTGTGTTTGTGTGTGTGTGTTTGTGTGTGTGTGCAGTAATTTAACAATATGGGAGCGAAAGATTCAAGAAAAAATTGTCTTATATATTAAAAAAAACTTTTATTATCATGGAGAAAGGCTTGATGCATTTCGCTGAAATATCTTCGGTGCTCTTCACGAGTACAGATGTTTTACTGAACTGAGGGAAAAGTATGTAGGAGTTTTGCTGTTGTTTCTCATTTCTGTTTGTGAGTGTGTGCGGTGATCGTAATTAGACAAAATGGAAGTGAAAGATTTTAGAAAAACTGTGTTACATATGGAAGATTTCTATTTCAAACATAGACTTGATGCATCAAGCTGAAATTTCATTGAGGCACCTTTGCGATACGGAAAAAAACTTTGGCAAAATGCAGTGTGTGCATGCGTGATGGGAAGGGGTATTATTATAGGAGTCCATCGAATCTGCTGATTGTGTTGTACAATTTTCGATTTCAGTTGAAGAGACGGCACGAATTCGTTTTTGGCAGGAAGAAATCGAAATGGCGGGAAAAGCGATTTGCGTGAGAAAATAAATCTTCAAATCTATGGATTTACTTACACGGAAGAATATGAGGATTTATAATCTCTCCCCCTCCCCCCCTCTCTCTCTCTCTTTCTCTCTCACACACACACACAAAGACACATACAGATGCATACATACTTACACACTTATATCCTTTCTCTCCCCTTTGCCTGTCCCTTTCTCCTCCTCCTCTCCATCTCTCTTCCTCTTCTCATCCTCTCTTGGTCTCTCTTCTTCTCTATCAATTTATCTCTACTCTCTCTCTCTCCCTCACTCTCTCTCTCATACGCGCTTCTATCCTCTTTGCACCCTTTCTCTCCCCTCTGTCTGTCCCTTTCTCCTCCTCTTTTCATTTCTCTTCCCCTCTATCTATCTATCTCTGCTCTCTCTCTCCCCCCCTCTCTCTCTCTCCATTCAGTTAGATCGATATGAAAAGACTGAGAGGTAGATAGACAGATATGAACATACTTTGGTTAGATAGATAGATAGATAAATAGATAGATAGATAGATATGGAAAATCGGATGGATAGATAGATGGGCATCCAGAGATAGATAGATAGATAAATATGTAGAGCCTGAGATAGAAAAATAGATACTGAAAAACTGATAGATAGACAGATAGATAGATAGATTGATAGATAGATGGATAGATTGATAGATAGATAGATAGATAGATAGATAGATGGATATGGAAAAACTGATGGATAGATAGATAGATAGATCAATAGATAGATAGATAGATAGATAGATATGAACCATTGTATAAGCACTTACGGTTGCACATTACTGCAATACATTTTGCCTGGCTGGTGCCATCGCGTGCATTTCCGTGAAAAGGTCTTCATATATTCCAGCGTCCATGTTCGTTGAAATGGTGGAAGCATTTTCTCCAAGAATTCTTTCAACGTTACAGGAATTGGCGGTGAGTGGTTGGGAGGGGATTTGCTGGAATGCGGGGCATATTTCACGGGGTAGAAGGTCAGGTGTTTGTCAAATTTGACAATTGAGAGGGAATTGGAAATTTATTTACTGAGTCAGGTGGGAAATACGAGAAAGCAGAATGATATCGGAAATATGAGGAAAGAAAGAGAAAGAAAGAAGGGAAAAGAGAAAAAAGAGAAAGGGAGAAAAAGACGAAGGATGAAAGAAAGAGAGAACGAAAGAAGGATTTAAAAAGAGGAAGAAAGGAAGAACGAAAGAAAGGAAGAGAAAATAATGGAAATGAGAAAAAGAAGAAAACGAAAAGAAAAAGCAAAGTGAAAAAGAGAGAAAGAAAGAGTGACAGTCGAAAAGACTGAAAAGGTGAATGATAAGTGATCATAAAGGAACGAAAGGAAAAAGAAAAAGAAAAACAGAAAAAGAGAAATAATCAAAGAAAGAAAGAAAGGAAGGAAGAAAGAAAGAAAAACAGAAAAATAGAAAGAAAGGAAGAAAGAAAGAAAGAAATGTAGATTGGAAGAGTGAATTCAAAGGATGTTTAAAAGAGAGAATATATTCCAAGGATAGAGAAAGACAGAAAGAAAAAGAGAGAGACAGACAAAAGAGAATGAACAAAAGAATGAATGAAAAGAAGAAAGGCAGAAAGACAGGAAGAAAGAAAGAAAGAAAGAAAGAAAGAGTGAAAGAAAGAAATATACCCTGAAATGGTGGAAAAGAAAAATATAATGAACGAATGATGGACTGAAAGACAAAAAGAAAGAAGAAAAGAAGCATAAATAGAGAACCAAATGAAGTTAGGTATAGAGATTGATAGAAAACAAAAATAGAAAGAAAGAAAGAAAAAATGAGCGAAAAAAAGAAACATAAACTGAAAAATATAATGTAATAAAGATAATTAATCTGGAGGTAAACAGAATGAAAGAAAGAATGAAACAAAAAAGAAAGAAAGAAAAACAAAATGAAAAAATGGGAAAAAAGTAAAAAGAAAGAAAGGTAAAAGAGATAAAGAAAGAGAGAAATAAGAGAGGAATAAATAGTGGGTAAAGAAGAGGAAGAGACAGTAAGAGCTGAAATAAATATTGAATCATCTTTTGTATGAAATCTTCAAAAACAATCTTCAAAACAATTATACTCGTGTGTGCTTGTGTGCGTGACTCTCGAAGGGTTAGTTAGCGTTGGTCTTTACGTTAATTCATAAACTTGGAAGAAAGTTTGAATGAAGTTCGACTCGAGGAAATGTCTCCTGCTGCCTTTATCTATGATATTATAAGAAGAACTCGAAAGACTCCTCGAAACGATTATTTTATTGGCAGACTAGCGCCGCCGAAAATGGCATTCCAGTCCTCTCGGGAAATCAGCTCAATTTCAACTGTTAGAAATCACCAGTAATTAGGAGTCGGTATGATTCTTCTAAACGAATTCTTCAAACAAGGAAGCGAAGACAACCACGATCACGTTAACATGTCATCCCTGGTGACTAAGTCCTAAGTAAACACAGGATATTCATTCACATCAGAAGTTGTGAACATAAATTATTTCCCGACATTCTGAGAGGAGTACGTCCACTATCATACATTGATTCTTCCCCGATTCAAAAAAAATTTTTTTTAAAGTCGAGTCAGCAACTTTATTACGCTCTCCTTAATCTTGTCCGCTGTCTGGGATCTCTTTAGGAAAAGCCTAAAGTCGCGGGAAAGGAAATCTACAGCGAGGGACGGGGGCTGAATCACAAAGGTGATACAACGTTTGCCAACGAAACTTGCACAAGATGTGAGGAATGACTTGCTTAGTCACTGTAAATTCGTCGGTCACACAGTACCCAAACTCACTCAGTGGTTTGGAACTGCTGGCTGAGTAACTCCTCGGATGAACTTCTGTTTATGCATATGCAGTAATGATCCCTTAGTTACATCAAGGTCACAGTTCTTGAGATACCCAAAATAGCTGGATCTTATCTACGTGATACTGACATGTGTTGAAAGTTGCGAACTTTTTTGAAGTTGTAAGACGAGGTGTACACTAACTATAATACATTGTTCCTGTTCGGATCTAATCCTTCATATTCGTGGTCCTTATCACCAAAATTCAGCCGATGTACTATCTGACCATCTTTCTAGAACGAGATACGGATATCCACCTTTTTTGAAAGATCATTTTTCAACGCCTTTCCGTTGTAACCAAAAATGTCAAAAGAAACGTTCAGCGCTAGTTTTCCTTTCTCCAAACCCAAGTCTCTTGTCCCTCTTTTAATCCCATACTCCAACCACTCAGCCTAAGTCACCATTATTACCATTTTCCTTTGTTCACATAGAAATTAATAACGATTGTTCCATCATTTTAAGCCATTTTAACTAGCGAAATGATGTTGTAGGAACAGTCAACATTCTTTAATCGGTAACTGAATTACCATGTCCTATATAAACTCGAAATATTCCTTCGTGCCAGGAGTTGGGAACATACATTTTTGCTATTATACATTGATTTTTTCCGTCACCTTTTCTTATCTTTGTAGCCTTCATCACAATGTTTCGGTCGTTTCAACCTCCAACACCCTTTAATTGTACATTTCTTATACGAGTTATTATCGTAGTAATACACACTTTTGGGTTTGTTTGGTTTTTAAGATCAATATCTCCATCTTTGTTGCTTTTATCGCGTACCGGTCATTGTATTCTCAAGGGCTGGAATTGCGTAACGCTTACAGGCGTGGAGAACGGAATCAACTCGATATCACTAGTTGGAAATAAGTAGCAATTAGAAGTCGGTAGGATTCTTTGAAGTAAGTACATTGAACCCTCATAAAAACGGACCCTGTTAAGTCGGATATCAGATAAGACGGTCAAAATACTGAGTTGAGAGAGTGATTGGAAAGATCGTGACATTTATTTATAGTATAGGATCATTATTGGAATACTCAAATGGCAATGGGCTGGCCATGTCGCAAGAATGGTAGACAACCAATGGACATCAAGACTCACGACATGGATCTCCAGAGATCACATGCGCAACTGAGGCCGGTAGTGTATTTGATGGAGAGACGAGCTAGACAAATTTAAAAGATACTAGCTCCGTGACGTCCCTGATAGAGAAGTGTGGTGGATCTTGGCGAAGGTCTATGTCCAAGGACAGACATTAAAAGACTGATGATGAAAGAGTAGTCAATGAGATGAACTAGAGAAATTCAGAAAATGCTGGCTCCGTGACGTCCACGATAGAGAAGTGTGGCGGATCCTGGGGAAGGTTTATCTCCAACAACGGACGTGAAGAGACTGATGATGATAACTGAATCACTTCAATATTACTACTGCAATTATTTTCCACATTTAGAAATAAACAAACTTATAACGGTTCACAGAGTTTCGACTAAGTCAGGTCTTTATTAATCAGTCTCGAACTAATTAACCTCATCATGTTTAACTAATTTCATAAAATGTGTATATGCTTTATAAGGTTATATGATGTATCGTGTATAGTTTGTAGAGTATATTAGCAACTAAAGCGTAAACATGACCTTAGTACGAACAAAAATCCTTTGCAAGTACACAGAAGTATTTTCTTTTCTCACGACTAATTTTATGCCTCTTTCTCGCTGTTAATACCAACATTAAACTTTTAAAGAGGTTTATGAATATTACAATGTTTTAGAAGACTGTAAAAATAACCTGTGGGAGTTGCCAGAACATATACTTTCCCATATCGTATACGTATACAGTATTAACACCTTCCATCAGTCAACTTGGATAATCGGACAAATAGATACCTCCCTATGGTCCGTATTAACGAGGTTTCACTGTACTCCTAACGAGAAAGAGGAGACAATCACAATCTCGTTAGAGTTCTTTGCCCAGTGACTATGGTTATTGAAAGACAACATGTTACATTTTCCCGTGTCAAAATTTGTGAACATTCATTTTCTGAGGATTCTGAGACGATATGTGCACTAAGTATATTATATATTGATTCTTTCAGGCCCGTTTCCTCATTTTTATAACCTTTAGCAAAAACTTCCGGTTCCTTTCAGTCTGATTCTTTTATTCCTAGGACACAGTATTGTTGTTTTTATTTTATGAGGACGTCTTCCTGTTTCGGTGCAGAGACCTCTCGAAGTCACAAGCCTGGGTGAGGTATGTGGAGATCCTAGGTTGCCTAGTCGGCAGAACCCCACGAATGATCCTCACGGGAAATCAGCTCGATTTCAACTGTTGGAAATAAGTAGCAATTAGGAATCGGTTCTTTAGACCGAATTCTTCAAACGGGGAAACGAAGACAACCGCAAACTCGTTAACAATTTATCCCTGGCGATTAAGTCCAAAGGAAAGACTGAGTATTCACTCATGCCGAAAAGTTGTGAACAGACATTTTTTGTATGGGAGTCAGAATTTACTATTATACATTGATTCTCGAACAATTCAAAATTTTCCGAGAAGTCCATTTTCGGGATCTCCATCAGCTGCCCCATTGCACCCTCCTTAATCTCGTCCGCTGTCTGGAATCTCTTCTGGAAAAGCCTGAAGTCACAGGAAAGCAAGATGTAAACTGGGGCCCACGAGGTTGATACGATGTTTTGCAGATCACAGATGCACTCGATGACCTCTCAATACCGAGTAACTAGTGTTCATGTTTTTGCAGTAAAAATCCCTATGATTAGTTACTCAATCACATCGAATGCGCAACCGGTTCTAGGGATATTCAAATGGCTGCTTACTCTCAGAAAGACCATGTGGAGGAACCACGTTGTTAAAACATTCTTGTGTTTGAGACTTTTGGCACCTTAATAATCAACCAAAATTGTCATCAGAACCGTCACCAAACCTGTAAAAAGATGTTTCTTCAGTTTTCAAATTGGTTTGGCTGGTATGTGTATGTATGTAAAGGATGCACCAGCCGAATGAAATTTTCAACATTTACACCTTATTATGTCTAGAAATAACGTTTTTTGTTTGTTTTAAAAAGAAATTTTAGGGGGCGGTCAATTTACAATGTGAGTTGATGCTGAATTGGTCACTAGTCTGTGCCCACTTGTTATGGGTTTTTTTAAATTCATGCTTTTCAGTCATCGAAAAAAAAGCGTGAAGAGTAACTTATTCAATGAACATCATCATTCCAATTTTTTGATTGATCACTCCCAATACGACATGCTGCCAAAAGACGTCGGTCATGTGCCGGTTTCTATTGTGTTACGAACCAGTCTTAGAATATAATGATTGATTCAGACCTGTTTTTCACATCGTTGTAGTCTTAATGTGAGTGACCTAACAGTAAATTACATAGACAGTGAAATTGGTGATTCGAGTTCTAACTCTGGCTTGAGAGTTTATATTCATTTTGCACTCATAAAACTGGGAAAATAATGAATCTATATCCCCCCATCTTAGATATGAGTGAATGGCAGAACAAATTAAGCTCTCAAATCATGGTTGGCAACCAGTCTAGATGACATACAATGATGATTTGTAACTACGCCGTTAGGTTCCTCTAACACCACATCGCTTTGTGGGACCCATGCAGACGGATTGATTCTATTTATCTATCTCACTAACACACTCTCTCTTTTTCACACACACACACAAACACCCATACGCACACAAACTCAGTACTATACACATGCATGTATACGTACAAGTACACAAATGATCGCATACATACATGTAGTCATACATATATACATAGACACGCATGTGCACTCATGCGTAAACACATTCAAGCTGAAACGCTCAATAACACACGTCCACACACACTTACCAGAAAGGCTCACAGACAAAACACATGAATATGCATATACGCTTAGCCGTAGGGACAAAGATACCAGGACTTACTAACACAACTTCCTTATCGTATGGCCTCTACTGACAGGGGAGAGTGAGTGGGGCTAACTACCCACCCGACCCCCACCTCTCTCTCTCTCTCTCTCTCTCTCTCTCTCTCTCTCTCTCTCTCTCTTCATACACACATTATACACTGCTAACCTCGTCCTAGATGTTTTCTCATGTCTCAGCCATTCAACTCTCCGACTTTCACCAGGTGTCTGTCTCAATCTCTACCCTTACGGGAATGTCGAACAATACTCTTTTCTTTCTCTGGTCAAGAGGGATATGTAGTTCTCATGCCTTTACCTTGTCGTTACCTTTGGCTGATTTTTTGCAACACAGCTACTCAACAATGCAGTCCCTGCTTCACAAGGATAGATAGATAGATAGATAGATAGATAGATAGATAGATAGATAGATAGATAGATAGATAGATATGAAGAGATTTGGATAGATAGATAGATAGATAGATAGATAGATAGATAGATAGATAGATGCAAGCAGACTGAGATAGATAGATGGATAGATAGATAGATAGATAGATAAATAGATAGATAGATACATACATACATACATACATACATACATACATACATACATACATACATACATATGGAGAGACTGGAATGGATGTAGAGGTAGATATGAACAGACTATCATATAAGCAGGCCGAGATAGATATGAACAGACTGATATAGATGGATAGATAGATAGATAGATAGATAGATAGATAGATAGATAGATAGATAGATATGGACAAATTGAGGTAGATAGATAGATAGATAGATAGATATATAGATAGATAGATAGATAGATATGAAGAGACTGGGATGGATAGATAGATAGGTAGATATGAAAAGACAACTACATGAACAAGCTGAGATAGATAGATAGGCTGATGAGTAGGAACAGGCTGAGATATATCAATGTTAACAGAATGATATTGTTAGACAGATAGATAGAAGGATAGATATGAAGGAACTCGGATAGATAGATAGATAAATAGATAAATAGATTGATAGATAGATAGATAGATAGATAGATAGATAGATAGATAGATAGATAGCATTCACCTACTGGCGAAAATCGTATAAAAACTCAATTTCACGTAATTAAGATGTATTTACATAGGATGAATCAAAACGACATTTCCGTGTAAAATAAAAACTTTCCTGGAATTCTTTTTTCCATTATTTGACATTTTGACGTCAACTTCTTGATTTCACTCGGGACTTTTTCCTTTTTACCCAGATTTTTTTTTCCTCTCCTGAGCATCACTTGTTTCCTTTTCTTATATTTTGCTTACCTAATTACTTTGTCTGGAGTATTGAAGCCGTTACTAATCACAGTGGCCCAGTGGTGGAGTTCTCGTCTTTGATCAAGGTTCAATCTAACGTCGAGTCATACCAAAGATATTTTGAAAGGTATTTGATATCCCAACGTTTTCTTTTGTGTGCAAAATACATGTTATTTTCATCTTCTACGTACTGCAAGGGGAATCAAGTATTTGAGCATTTACAAAATATTGATTTAATATACTTCCGAATCTAACGTTTCCTTTAGATTTACGCAGCTGATGCATTTTGATGTATGATTAAGGATTACTAAGAAAAAATACATATTTCCAAACTTTTAGTTAAGGATACAATATGAAGGATATTAACAATCAAAATAAGTATTCAGACACATCTATTTCACATTTTAATAGATAGTTGCATAATGCTGCTTTGTAATTAGTGGAAAGAGACGTGCTTCATAACCGTTTACAAAGCCTCAGAAACATTCTTTCTAAATTTTGACTCACTATCCCTTACAAAAGACATTCAAATCATTAATGGCTCTGCAGGTCTCTCTGAAGAATCCCATCTTTCGAGCGTAGCAATACATTTTCGATTGGATCTGATTCAAGAGATAGACTAGGCCCCTGAACCATTTCTACATTATTCTAAACGAATAATCTGTGAGTTATTTTAGATGTGTGCTTCAGATTGTTATCTTGTTAAAAGATCCAATATTCTTCAAGTTCCAGCTGTTGCTCCGATGAGAGAACATTAGCTTCCAAAATACTACAACACATCGTTCCATTCATGGTTCCTTCAATTGCGTGAAGTGGCCCCTGCATCATAGAAAGACACCCCCCCCCACCAAAGAAAAACCATTATACTTCCACCTTAGTGCTTTGCTGTTGACGTGGTACATTTGGGATCATAGGCGTATCTAACTTTTCTCGATACATGAACAGCAGTCAATTTTTTATTTATCAGATCAGAAAATGCTGTCCCCAAAATAATCAGTATTCTCTTAATGATCACAAGCAATCTTCATCTGAGAATCTTGATACCCGTTTTTCAACAGAGGTGTTTTCCGTGGCGTGTGAGATTTCAAGCCATTCCTGTGTCGTTCATTACGAATAGTTCTTTTAGCAACTGATGTAGCAGCTGCTCTCATATTATCTTGGATCTCCTTTCGAATTCCTATTAGATTCGGTTTGACTGTTCATATTTCGAATTGTTCGTTGATAAATCTTTCGTGGAAGGTGGGGGGGGGGTGTTCTGGTGGTACCAACTTCTTCCATCCAAGAAATATCGATCCAGTGGTACTGACAGAGATGTTTAACATCTTTGTAATGGCCGAGTAACTCAAACCTTCATCATGTTGCTTAATTACGACAATATTTGTTCGGTTGGGAGCTCCTTCAATTTTAACCAGGACTGCCTCGTTTTCAACGAGGTTAAAGTATCTTTAGCTTTCACTCTTTCTCTCCGTTCTGCTTGTATCTTCTCCCCTTTTCTTTCCCTTTATTCCCTCTCTTTTATCCTCTCTCTCTCTCTCTGCCTCTTCATCTCTTCTCTTTCCCTTTCACGTCTATCCTTCTTCTGCTCAGTGTTGCCTTTTGTCAAACTCCCAAACTGGAGTTGACTTCATTTTCCCATCGTAACAAGAACAAGAATGACAAGAAAAATCCTCACCAAATTAGGGGCGTTAAAAATCCATATGCCTTGCCGAGATTTGAACTCACGACTAACTGATTTACCAGAGGGTTGTCTCACCTATCGAGCTGAATTAGAAAATACTTGATATCAAAGATGATTTATCATACAGATATGGACAGTCGTATTTCATTTTAATGAATAAATTCATTAATGCAAAAAATATATACATCTTTATAAATTTTTTGAAAATTTAATAAATGTTACTGACAAGGATATTTAACATCTTAGCAACCGCCCAGCAGCTCAAGCCTCCATTATCTTGTTTAATTACGACAATATTTGTTCGGTTTAGAGATCCTTTAATTCAACCAGGACTGCCTCGTTTTCAACGAGGTTAAAGTAGGGAATAACGATTGGCATGAAATCATACCTGAGTTAGGAATTGCTAGAATGTTCCAAATGTTTCTATGCAGGTACAGAAAGGTCTAGATCTGTATTCCTTCTTAAATAACATTTTATGATCATTTTCCAATGGTGTCCGAATCCCTAATCTCAATACTTTTGTTTATATTTTAGTCTGCATGGTATGTTTGGAAATATGTATCTTTTTCTATGTAATAATTGATTTTATATCAAAATACATCAGCTGTGTAAATTGAAAGTAAAAGTGAAGATTGGAAGTTTATTTAATAAATACTTTGTAAGTGTCTAAATACTTGTTTTCCCTCACTGCAGATAAATGTAGATAACAGCAGACTGATATATATATATATATATATATATATATATATATATATATATATATATATATATATATATATATATATATATATAAGGAATACAATATAATATAATATACATTATCCGACGTGTGATGGACTTATTTCATGAAGCACTTGATACATTCAACAAACACGTTCATGTTTTTACCCTCTTCAGCCAACTCCAAGCACATGATTCGGTTCATTTTAGATCCCCAAACGGGACATTTTTGCGGGGTCTATTTTTGAGAATGTAGGTTCTTTCTCTTATTCGTTTTATAATACAGAGATGGATAGATTGATACATACGTTCGGAGTTATTAGCTTTTCATGTGTATATTTACCTGTTGTCAGTTTATATCTATCTTCTGACTCCTCTCATTTCAATTCTAACAGTGTCTCACTGGTACAGGTGTGTCAAGAACGTTTATGAAAAATAACCCTTTTGATCTATCGAGCGCATATAAGTCTTTGCAGCAATCTCCATATGTCAACCCCAACTGATTTAATATTAAAGTTGACATCTACAGCATCGAAGAAATAATCTATTTAGTGGCAACCCATCAATATTTGATCACTAGTCCTTTCCATATACCAATCAACACGGCCTGGTGCAACAGCGCTCGATTTTGGTTTGGTGAGCCATGATTAATCCATCACCGTTTTACCGAAGTCTTTAAAATGGTACTCAATACCTCTCCGCGAGCTCTCTGCACAAGAATTAGGATTGACGGAGTTCTTCTTGAAGCTAAGGGCTTACGACAAAATCATGTTGGCTACATTAGTTCTTGTAAGATCTCAGAAGTTAAGCAATGCCGGACCAAGACCCCCAACATTGCCTGTTGCCAAAAGACTTTGAACATGTGGTGGTTTCTATTGAGTGACTAACCAGACCATTTTTTCTGTTCCTTTTCTTCTCATAACCTTATCGTAATCTGTTGTAATCATTATTATTATTATGATTATTATTATCAAACATCATCATCATTGATAATAATAGTACTAATAATAATCATTATAATCATTATTATTATCATCATCATCATTGTTATTGATAATGGTAGTAGTAATAATCATCATTATCATTATCATCATCATTATTATTATTATTATAACTATTATTACTATCATTATTATCATTATAGTTTGCATCTTCACAACCTTTACCGTAAGTTATCGTTACATTTAGAATTATTTCTTATCATACTTCTTCCTTCTCTTCTCTGCTGAACCACCGTAGTTCTAAAAAAGTGATCAACCAATCAGCTGCGCTCATTTTCCTTCTCTTTGAATGTCCTTATATATCCAGACAATCATAGTCACATTTGGGGGGGGGGATACAACCTAGAACTTCAGTATATACACAAACTTTTTTTTCTTGTTTTCTTTTTATAATAAAAAAAAACGTGTTTTTCTGGTCTCTATGGTCATTAATCTATTCCTTAGATAACTTTAAATAAATTATGTTTTATTAATTTTGGGTGATTTTTCTTAAAGATCCATAGCCTTAGATGATCTTAGATATTTTCGTAGACAATTAGTTCTGGTACACGCCTGGGCTACGGTGATTCATTCATGGGAGGTGCATATAATTTCTTGAAAAAATTCTAACTATCGATGTATATAAACAAATTCTGGTATATTAGTTGACCAAGTACAAATATATACAGTTGATGAGCCGACAGTACACGACTCATATATGGACTTGTGTTGTCACTTTACATTATTGACAATTGCATTTTTCTTGGTAGACATAATATGTAAATTCATGCAAATTAGGCAAGAGATTTAACAAAATCAATAGAGCAATTATGATACAAATAATTAACAGAGGAATTCACACAAAATGTTACATGTGGCCATTCAGTGAACTCGAGTTAGAATTGCTGATATACTGATCGCTAAATGTATTGAACAATTCTTTCTTTTAAGGACGTTTAGTCAGAGTTGCCAAATCTAAAAGTATTTTCGCGCTAGTCTGACTGCGGAAAAGCGCTGAAAAGTTCTAAATCGAAAGAAGAAATAGTCAAAAATACCAGAGAATAGCTAAAACACACAAATTGATACTAAAAATGATCCAAAACGTGCTAACAAATGGCCAAAATGCTTAAGCACGCCCACGCTAATTCATTGGTCTTTGGCACTGCCAAAACAGTAAATCTGTTGGATTAAGCACGAGAAGTGCCAAATTGACTACATTGCCTTGAACAACGTTGACAGTGGAATTTTGGTACTATACTTCCTCCGTACTAAGTGCTAGGGCATAGCTGCTCAGTTACCAAGACTCGTCTGTCAGGCCGAGAAGAATCATACATAAAACGGATAACATAGCCTTTCTTTCCATATACAAAAATCGGTGATCTTCGCTTTGAAGCTCATTAACTTATGGTGGTCTTCAACACGTATAAAGGGGCCCCAAAGATCATACTTATGTTCTAAAACATATATTCTTTTAATGAAAGGTATAATCAAACTATATTTATTAGATATGAAATTAAAGTCGCACGATGAAATTAGACGTGTATATCTTATCATACTGTACACCAGTTTGGTATGTCAGATTAGCTTTTACCATTGTATCTTGACGAGTTCATGGTGCACAGTCTGATAAAGACGTATTCGACTTAATATCTGATATATATGTTCTATCATACTTTTTTAAAATACCCTTTTTATTTAGAATGAATGTATACTGTTTAGATCACACGTGTGACTTCTGGAGTCTTTCCATGTTGGTTGGACAACGCTATGAACAATGCAAAGATTACCCCCAAACCTTCATTCAACATTTGTAATTGAGATAGCTGATCAATTGTCTTTTCCTAAGACAATTTCAGCGTCAAGCTGTAGACTGTTCATTAAAAGTCGAGCCCCACTTTATTACAGTCAGTCTGATTACTGCTCCAGGCGTAACTTAAGAAATCAACTCGAATATCAGAAAGGCAATACACTAAACAACGCTGCTGCGAGAAAATTCCAGTCAATATTCAAGTGGCCCGTGTACGTGTTGGGTTATTTGGGAGGAGAGGAAGCTGAGGGGAGGGATATTGACGGAGTAGTCGTGTGGGGAAAGAGAAAGATATAATTGAAGAGGGAGGGAGAGATAGAGAGGGAGATTGATAGAGGGAGAGAGAGAGAAGGACAGACATGTAGAGATTGTGCTCGTGAAAGAGAATTTTATATGTCTTGTCGTTTTTTCTTTCTTTCTTTCTTTCTTTCTTTTTGTTTGTTTTTTTCCCATTTTACTCATCATCGCTTGCATGAGTGTTTTTTTCTTACTTCAGGATCAAGCGACAGCAAGTCACGTATTTTGGCACTGCTGTCGTCTACACACTTTCAACGCTTCTTTGCATTCGTCCCAACCCCTCTTCTAAGCTTCCAAACAAAGATAGGCATAACTAAGGCATTTGTCTTCGACAATTTGTTTCACTTTTCCGGTGGGGTCTAGCAAGATATTTATTTGCTTTTCGCTTTTTAGATGTGTCCATCTCTATTAGACCGGTCGGTCGGTTGGTCGGTTGGTCGATCAGTCGGTGCGGTGTTGTTAAGAGGTGTGAGGCCTTTGAAAGAGAAAATTAGAAAAACATCTATACTGATCAAATTTTCCTACCAGTTGCTTATGATATCATTATAGAAGATCTGAAATTTGCTTTTTTTTGTATCTAAGATAGTTAAAAATAGACCACAAAACACTAGAATGTCTATCTATGATTTTTATAGAAAATAATACTTGCAAAATATTCCCACATCGCGATATCTTTTAGAATATGAGAATCAATTGACTCAAAGAAAGACTATTTGCTCTTTTTCCTCCTTCTCCTCCTCGTCGTTCCCCTCCTATTTCTGCTACTACTAAGGACGGTGGAAGTATCGTTGAACTTATGGTTCTTTTTGTTCTTTTTGTTTTCTTTTGTTTTTGTTCTGTTTGGGGGGGTCCAATTTTACTCCGTGTGTTGATGGAATACCGGCATCCAGCAGATTTGACGGATTTTCTGTTTGCTTACGATTGTTTTCTGTCGCAGATAAGGTGATCAGTTCAAATTTCAAAATTCTCAAAAGATTAAACTTCTAAACTTTTTAGCATGCTTTGGTTAGCTTGATCTAGTCCGAGTGTTTTGCACAATTCCTGGTGGATATCCTTTCCTAACCAATCATGACAAGTTTTATGCTCCTCCAGAGCAATGTTCCCCTGGGTCAGTGTGCGCAAAAATCTTATGTTTTGCAATTTTTTCTTGTGACAAAAATACGTGAGCATTTTGAAATACCAGCTTAAGGAATCGATGCATTTTTTTTCTCAATAAAAACTCAATAAGCTATCTACAGAATTTGAAAATCTTTGGTGTGCAAATTGAATTTTTTTGTGTGTACGTGAGTGCACAATAATTTTTTTTGTGCGCTGGTTGCAAAACAAGTATGCACGCTTCCGTACAGCATCTCAGAAACTCTACTTCTGTGCAAATTTGAAGCATTCGCCGAAAACTGAGATAAAAAGATGTGAATACACTTGGATATTATCGCTAACTGATATTGTTATGAATATACCGACATAGATAAAAGAAAGCGTGGAAAATATGAAAAACGAAAGCATATATATATATATATATATATATATATATATAATTGATAATTGTGTCATCCACAGACAGCTGTTTCGTTGTATAACAACTCTTCAATATTGCTATAGACTATCCAATATCCCTTTCAGTGCTGCAAGGTAGGATCGAAACAATGGCTGACATTTTACCCTTACCCTACGCAAAACTGGACGGTCAGTACGACCGAATTAAGCGATATATTTACTTACGCACGATTCTGCAGAGACAGAGACAGACAGACAGACAGACAGACAGACAGACATACAGACAGAGATACAGAGATAGATGTATTCTTTCTTTCTTCTACCATTAAAATCTATAGAGTACTGTCGCCATCGTAGCTCTTCGCTTAGTCTAAATTCCCTCCAAAGTCAAATATGCCCAACATCTATCACAATTAGAATTCGACATTTGAGTCGGTTTGACAATTAAGATGCTATCTTTCTTGGGAGTTTTTGTGCTTCAACTTATTTATTTTATTTCATTTTATTCTGCAGGACTGACTGATGGATATAATGCGTCTTTTTAAAGACCCGGATGTCTGGCTCCTCTTTTCTGTAAACAGAGAGATTAATCTGTAATTTATTTAATAGACGGACGGATATATCGAACGATATGTAAATAGATGAATACTATCGGATTCTCTTGTAGGCAAACAGTTCCAGATAGATAGATAGATAGATAGATAGATAGATATGAACAGAGATAGATAGATAGATAGATAGATAGATAGATAGATAGATAGATAGATAGATAGATAGATAGATATGAAACTCGACATCCCCAGACTAAAACACGCAGTTCTGTAATCCTATCTACTTTTCTGATTATGTTAGTTGTGAACTAACAAACAGATAAATAGAAGAATTGTAATGTGTACATCATTTCTGGCCTTTCCAAATTGTCTTTTCATGCATAGATATCAATCATGAGATAGATAGATAGATAGATAGATAGATAGATAGATAGATATAAACAGACTGAGATAGATAGATAGATACATACATACATACATACATACATACATACATATGAACAGACTGATATGGATACATAGATATGAACAGACTGAGTGAGATAGATAGATAGATATAAACAAACTGAGATAGATAGATAGATAGATAGATAGATAGATAGATGGATAGATAGATACAAACAAACTGAGGTAGATACATAGATAAATATGAACAGACTGAGATGGATAGATAGATATGAACAGATTGAGATAGATATGAAAAGACTGAGATAGATAGGCATGAAAAGACTGAGATAGATAGATAGATAGATAGATAGATAGATAAATGGATGGATAGATAGATTCATGAAAATAAACAGAGAAAGATAGATACATGCATACGTACATCCATACGTATGAACTGAGGTCGATATAAACATAACATAAAAACTAAAATATAAAACAGACACGTTTGATAAGTAAATCGATAGATAATCAAGAGATTGGACGGTAACTGGGGGAAGGGAGAATTAATAGAGAAATCAAAAATCGATATAATCTGAACACCTGCAGAAAATTTTATGTAGAAAAAAAAAACATAATAACTGAGCAAATTGTTTATCACGTACACAACACATTTTGTATTAGAAACAGTCAACCAAAACTGTCACAAAAACTATCAACATAAGTTTTTTTTTTTCAGTTTTTTAGTTGGTGTGGCTGACTTTTCAGCTGTGCATGCTTCAAGCCTACAGACTCAAAGGGTGGCGAAACAACTTACACATTATTATGTCCAGAAAAAAACCCATGTTTTCCCCTTTTATTCTGCACAATTCTTCGCTAAAATAGGTTCTTAGTCCGGCTTCGATTTACAATGTAAGTTTATGCCAAATTGGTCGCTCTGTTTGTTCCTGCTTGTTTTTATTAGAAACCGTCAACAAAAACTGTCTCCAAAACTGTTCTTCAGTTTTTCTTCAGTTTTCAAGTTAGTCTGGCTGGCTGTGTATGCGTGTATCATTTGTACAGGCCACACTAATGTAACTAGAAGGCTTGAAACCCAACAAGTATCCCATATTTTTTTTGTTCACTCGAAATTCCTCACAGAATCGTTCGTAGTGAAGGATTCAGATTACAATATAATTTTATGCTAAATTATTCCTGGTTTGCGCTCGGGTGTGTTCATGCATGGTTTTGAAAATTCAGCTTTATCAGTGTCAAAAATATTGCTAGAAAATAATTTCATTATCGATCAGCCCTTTTAACGAATTTGAATTGATCACCCCCAATATAGCATGCTGCCTAAACTCGTTGGTTACGTGACGGTGTCTATGAGTGTCTAACCAAACATGTATTCATTTTTTCCCCTCTGATAGTCCCAGCTGCTTATCTAATTCCACCTTTAATTCTTTTGACCCAGAAAAAAATCCACTTCTCTTAGGGGTGGGGATATGGCATCGAAGTTTTTATACGTAGCCAACGAGAACCATAAGTTCAACGGTGAGTCTACCATCCATGGTGGTTGTAGCAGGAAGAGAAGGAGTCAGTTGATTCTCATAGTTATAAAAAAATTGCAATACGGATATAGTCGGAGAGTATTATTTTCAATAAATATCGTAAATGGCTTTTCTAAATACGACAGTGTCGATCTCGTACGTTTCATTATTGATTCATGGTATCAATGACATTACCACTTTAATGACATTACGTCTCTTCTTTCCTACCAATTTCTGCTGTTTAACGTAAGTGGGACCGAATGACAGACCGACAGACCGACTGAAAAGCGTCTAATTGATATGTGTGGTCACATCTAAAAAAAACAGTTTTGTAATAATAATAATAATAATGAGTTTTTGATATAATAATGATATGCAATGTCTGATTGGAACCAGTCTCTCTGCTTTTATCGTTTTTTATCATTGAGCTTCGACCGCTTCACTCTGCGGGCTCCTTTTCAGTTTGTAATTCGGATACAAACTTTCGTTACTACTATACATTGATTCATTCAATTCAGCTTTTTTATCTGAATTGTTTTTATCGCGTTGTTTTGGTCTCTGTACAGTCTGGCTTTATTTTTCGTCTGTATCCACAAGACATTTGCACTATTTACCCCATCTGCGTTGTCTGTCTCAAAAACTTTCGGTCTTTATTTTTTATTTTATCTGGATTTCTGAGATGAGATGGAGTTACCATGATACAATGATTTATTTGTTTTCCTACGTTGTTTTTATCAAAGAATTTCTGAGACGATATATTGATATCAATACACAATGACTCAATGGGATCAATTTTCTTATCTTTCTTGTTTGTATCCGAATATTTATTTTCGAATTGGTCATGGATGTTTAATGAATTTGGTTTAGGGTGACTGAAAGCCATGAGCCTTGATTTGGTCCGTGGTTATATTTTGCTGTCTTTCTACACGAGGATTCGTGGTAGGTTACATCGCGGTAAATTCATCGCGGAAGAATCATCGCCTTTTATATCAAAACCTGGAAAATTCATCGTTGGTGATTATATCGCTTTTAATCTTATTACCTTGTAAATTCATTGCAGGTAATAACATCACCTGTAATTCTATGGCTTGGTAAATTCATCGCGTATAATTACATACCGGTGAATATATCGCCGATAATATAGTAGCCTGGTAAACCCATTACGAGTTGATTATTTGGCCAACCAATAAATCGTCGATAAAAACGGATCCCACAGGGGTTATAATGTATAATTATATAAATAGTGTATAATTATATTGTACGAATAATGTTCGCTGGTGTATTCCATCGCAATTGAATTACCCTGCGATGAACTTACCAGTCGATGTAATAACCTGGGATAAATTTACAGCAATGAACTTAGCAGACCACTGTTGAATTAAGCTCAATAGGGGCTTTGGACATAGATCAACTTCGAGTCCCTACCATATATATATATATATATATATATATATATATATATATATATATATATATATATACACCGTTCCAGGTGTTGCTCCATCTATGATGATAGTGCTCGATATTTTAAACAGATAGACATTACCAAAAACTCTAAATATCCATCCAATCATTCATCTCTCTCTCTCTCTCTCTCTCTCTCTCTCTCTCTCTATATATATATATATATATATATATATATATATATATAATTCGAACTATAGAGAGTGAGACAGACTCGGGAGTGAAGTGTATGGAAATTAGGTTTATCTATCCGTAAATATTTTTATTAATGGTCTAGACATGTTTTGGGAGGTATAGTGTGTGCTCTGTGTGTGTGTGTGTGTGTGTGTGTGTGTGTGTGTGTGTGTGTGTGTGTATCTGTGTGGGTGTCTGCTTTTAGAGGTTATAGGTTTGATGTGGAACATGAGTCCACAATCAGGAGCTTTGCTTTGTGAGCCAAAAATGGTATCCCATCTGCAAGGGACATCCTGTTGTGTGAGAGAAAATTCAGCCAGTGATGGAGTTTGTGGTATTAGCAGCAGCACTGGGTCTTGGAGAGGACATAAGATGTCAGGGTAGGAGGGGAGTGCTTTGGTGTTAGATTGTGTGGGTAGGTTAGAGATAGTGTAAATGGAGGGCTGATGAGGTTAAGGAATTACATAGGCTTTAACCTTACTGGCAATCGAAAATATGCTATATATATATATATATATATATATATATATATATATTGCATTTTCACACCAGTTGCCTAGTGGTTACTGCTGAAAACTGAGTGAAAACAAGAATCCTCAAGTCTCCAGCTCCCCCCTCTCTTCACACTTTCAGTGTGGTTTACTGTTGCCAGATGGTTGTAGCTGAAGGTTGAGTGACAGTAAGTGTCCTCAGGTATCAAGCCCCCCTCTCATACCTCCTTCACCTATCCCAGCAAGCCTTTTTAGGTGTTAGGGCGTTGCTAAGAGCTGGGGGTCGTAAATCTTATAATCTTAATGTTTTCCACAGTATTCGTGCAGTGCACTTTTAGGGCTGTTGTGTGTATCTTCCCCCTTACCCCTAATACCCCCAGTATTGTTTTTAGTCCATAGTACGGTTCCAAGTGCACCAACTATTACCGGTACTACTGTGAATTTCATGTTCCTCACCTTCTTCAGTTTCTTTCACTCTTTTCCCTATTCACTCTGTGATCTGCGGGCACGGCCACATCTATAATTTGCAGATTCTCCTTTTTCTTGTCCACAATTACCAGATCCGGTCTTGTCACTTTGATTGAGTGGACAGTTTGGATGAGAAAGTCCCAGAGTTATATATGGCTTCAATCTTGAAGGGCTGTCTCTGGTTTGTGCTGGTACCACTTTTCTGCATGGTTGAATCCCATTCGTTTTGCCAGTTCCCTGTTTATCACTGTTCCTACCTTGTGTTTATAATCCTTCTGGGGTTGTTGGCTGCATCTAATAGTTATGTAGTTTACGGTATCTCTGTTCTCTGCTTCGACAGCATTTGCCACTTGTTTGGATTTTTGCACTGATAAAGTTCGTCTCGATGCATTTGTGTTTTGGCTTCTATGATAAGTGATTCTGTTTCTCTCTTCAGGTATCCTTTGTGCAGCTATGTTCATGATCTCTATTCCGTGACGTTCTGTGTCTGTCTTTTGATTTCTCCGAATAGTTTTTTTTAGTTTTGTTTCTATTATTATTATTATTATTATTATTATTATTATTATTATTATTATTATTATTATTATTATTATTATTATCAATGAATTGCTTTATAGCCCAACAGAATAATCATGAATGCATTATATTATTCGAAACTCCATTCAAAATGAACTCCCATCATGACACAGAGAATGTGTCACTTGTTCTAGACAGCGGGAATCGAATAAAACTATTAAAGAAAATCGGACGACTGCATGAATACGAATAGGTAGCCGCTTTAACATAGCGCTGCTCTTTACACTGAGTTAGTTGGGCTTTCGACTTTCCCTGGGCTGTTCAGCAGGGATTACAATCCAACAAAAACAGAGAGAAGTAACTTATTCTTCCCATTCCAATGTTTTAATTAGTCACCCCTAACACTGCGTGCTGTTTAAAGACGTTGGTCTCACGACAGTTTCCATCGAGTCACTAACCAGACCTGTTTCTTTAAGCTTAGCCCAGTCTAGCACAGGGTTTTAAATGCAGGAACTGAAAGTGACTTTCGAAATCAATAAATAAGCAAGGATCTGCCTGAGTCTTTAACGGAGTATTTTCTCTCGACTGGGTGCCAATATGTCTGTGTTCCAATTTCAGACGATCTGGTTCCTCTTTTGGTGGCATTGTTCTTGAAATGGTTTTATGTGCTATGGATGTCGATAATATCCTATTTATGTCATTCTCGCCTGTTGTATGTGTTGTAGTCAAAGTCATGGTTTTCTTGTAATGGCTTTATCGACAACCTTTTATTGGTATAATTTGTTGTAGCCACACAAACAGCTCTTTGCTATGGCTTTCGATCAATTCAACTTGTACATAATAAAATCAAATGAAAGCTGAATAGGAACAGGTGTACATCTTCACAAAGCGAAGGTCATAAGTTAGGTGATTGCATCAAAATACTTTTCCAAATTTTACCGAATTTCACTTATTTTTTCAGGGGGAATAAAACTCTCTTTTGTTTCAAATTCTGGGCGACAGTTGGTTATTTCCCTCGATCGTTATCTAAGCTTCTATGATGTTATTTAGTCGTTTTGAAAAGACGACGAAAAAGGAGTTTTACCGTCCTTCCAGATATTTTGTTGCTTTGTTCTTGAAATGGTTTTTATGTGCTGTGAATCTCGATAATATCCTTTTATGTCCTCCTTTCCTGTTGTATCTTGTGTCGTCAAAACAATGGTTTTCTAGTAATGGGTTCGTTGACAATGTTTTATTGTTCTCGTTTGCTTTAACTATACAAACAGCTGTTTTCTAGGGCTATTGATCAATTAAAATTGTATATAATAAAACCGAATGGAAGCTGAAATTCAGTAAACATGTCTTCGAAGCGATGTTCATAGGTTAGGTGACTTTTCTGACTTTGCATGCGAGTGGATGTTTGTTTGTTTGTTCGTTTGTTTGTTTGTTTTTTTAAATTGTACCGAATTTCGCTTCTTTTTTTTTTTTTTTTTCAAAATGGGGACCTAGCACTTTTTTTTTTAAATTTCAAGAAATTCAACTTCTATACAATGGAATCAAATCTTAAGAAGCTAAAATTTGGAACAGCTGTACATTTTCACAAAGCGAAGATCATAGGTTATGTTACTTTTCCTGACTGCATGTAAGTGGGTCACAATGGGTTTTTTCAAATTCTACCAAATTTTACCGATTTTCTCTTCAAGGGATGCAACTACTTTTTTCTTAAATTGAAGAAAGGTGGTTACCCCCCCCCATACACACACACACCTGTGAAGGTTTTTATCAAAATTTTTTTAATGATGTTTCGCTGTTTCAGAAAGACGATGAAAAGATGGTTTTAATGTCTTTCAACGCTTCTTCGGGTGGTTTTATGTGAAGTAGATATCGAGACTCTTCTTTTATTATTCTTTTCTATTGTATCCCAAACTGTCGTTTAGTAATGAAAGGCTTTGTCAACAACATTTTATCATAATCATTTGTTGTAACTATACAAACCATTGTTGACTATGGGCATCCTATTTTATTTAACTAGAATGTCATAAAATCTAGAAGCTGTTTACGTCTACTAAAACAGTCCCGGTCGAAGATCGAACCGAGGTCATCGATTCCTTTGTCGGAGTCGTTACCGACAACATCAATCACACCTCTACCTGATTATATTACATACTAGTTAAAATCGTACTTATGCCTTTGAAATTTGGATTTATCTTTATTCCTTTATTTATTCCAAATTTTACCGAATTTCACTTTTTTCTATTAAGTTGTTATTGATAAAATGAAAGGGCATTTTAGCTCTATAGTCTTGGTAAGGCAACTAGTTTAGGACAACTCTGATCCTAAACCCGGGCATCGAGGCCCCTTGACGCCCGATTTGACATCCTTCAGGTAACACTGGAATCGCAGTCTGCTTTCCTCTGAACTACATCAGCAAAGCTGAAAGGGGAACTCTGACAGCTGTGCACCCCAAGATCTCGATACGATTAGCCAAAGTATGCACCCTGGAGAGGACGTTCCATTGTCTGTAGGGACAGAGTGGACGTCATTCAATAAAATTACATCCTTCCTCCCTTCTTTCTTTAGTTATCATTCTTTTTTTGTTTCCCAAGTTAAACTCTTCCGAAGACGTTGGTAGAGATATACGTAGCAATGCCAAGAATATTGTTACAAGTTTACATGATATATTTTTCAATACTTCTCTCATAATTGATTTCTTTCCTCAAAAGAAAAGTTGCTAAATCTATTTGCTTATATTCAAGTGTATGATTTAGTAAATCTAATGCTTAACTATGGAATGTAGTGTAAAGAAGAAAAAGAATTATCGAGAATAGCCTTCTTATGACCAGACATGAACTTTCTGCTATTTTGAAACAGCCCAAACCACTTGGGAACAGTAGAATGTTTGAATATTATGCTATGAAGAGATTCACCGGACACCGGTCAGTCGGTGACGTACATGACCTGACTATCCCTACACAATAAGGACCCTCAATGTCATCAAATCTGTGGCAAACAGAATCCGCAGAAATTCTCCGAGAAAACAGAAAATAAGTAGAGAGATGAGTATTTCAGCCAGATCAATGTCTTTGTTGATTTAAAGTCATCTTGGGCTACATGCTCATCCTTTGAGAACGAGGCACATGCTAACCGCAGCTCTGGTGAAAAAGAGAGTGCTGAGATCAGCATTTTTCTTTCGGTGGTACGTGGTCAATCGTCACAGAATCTTCTCTACCGATGAGAATATATTCACAGACGAAGAGCGTTTCAATTGCAAAGATGATAGAATCATAATTCTAAGAACGCTTTTGAGGTGACTGCAAAGAGACAATTATCTGTCTTCGGTCATGGCGTGGTGGAGATTGAGTTACAAAGGTATAACTCAGCTTCATTTTTGTGAGAAAAGATCCAAAACAACTACTCAATATTCTTCCATGTCAAGTTGAACATCTTAATGAGACTATGTTCCATGAAGAATTTTGGGCATTCCACCAGTTCTCCGTCCCAGCTCAAAAAACAGAGAGCCCAACAGAGGCTCAGCAATGATGGGGGTCAAGATCCCAAGCGACTGGATAACAAATTGTGGTCAGATTTGAAAAGGATTATTTATAGTAAAAGACACACCTATTTGGAATGTCTTCAAAGTTTTGTGGTGAAAGGAGCTAACAATTTTCCAATGGAAATCGTGCTTCCTGTAATCTATAAATGACCTAAACAGATTCCATTTGTTCTAAAAAGAAGGGTATACAACTAATGCATCCTCCTGATAGTCACGTTAGGAGCTGAAACATGGAACGAAATCAAGAGATTGACCCTTGAACTGAAAAGCATGCAACGTGTACATGAAAGAATCATGCTCAAATTTACATGGAGAGATCACAAGACAGCAAAGTATATCAGGGAAAAAGCAGGAATCCAAGACATCATAGAATCCATTAGAAAACTCAAATGGCAATGGGCTGGTCATGTTGCAAGAATGACAAACAACCGATGGACATAACGACTCACAATATGGATCCTCAGAGTTCACCAGCGCAACCGAGGCCGGCATAAATACAAGATGGAAAGACGAACTAGGCAAATTCAGAAAATACCGACTCTGCGATGCCCATAATGAAATGTGGCGGATCCTGGGGAAGGTCTATGTCTAACGTTGGACGTTAAGACTGATGATGATGACGATGATGATGATGTAAAGCACAAATGGAAGCAGTTTAGATAACTTGTGGATTTTTAAAAATATCTAGAGCATTATTATATTCAGAAAACCTTACTCTCCTTTTTTTTTCTTGTCCTCTAAACTTCGATATATATTTGTAACAGTGTTTATGGCAATACTTGGTTTATATTTACTCATTTGTATGTCTTTCTGATTATCTATAAAATATCTCGAAGAGTTTTCAATGTGAGTCATACATTAAGAATTGATTAAACTGTGCTTCAGATCCAAACATTCGGCGCTGAAGTTGTGCAAGTGGGGCTTTGTCTCATGAGGTCTATTACTGCTCTGTGTGGTCAAGTCCAAAGGGGCCGGGATTCGTCCTGAGACCTCAAGACCAGCGCCCTTATATCCTTGTAACTATAATTGCGACGGCTAAAGATGATTTTTAGAAAGTCCTATCCATACATTCACGTACGTGGAATCTCCATATTAAACCGGCCTTTTGTCACATCCTGTTCTCATGGGGGCTTGGTGAGTAAGAATTTGTTTTTTGATTCTGTTCACATTGCTCGATTCTTTTTCTTTTCTCTTATTTCTTCTTTCTATTTTCATTCAGTTTTCGATTAGTGGATGGCTCTCGTATAGGTACTTACACCCTGAGAGGAGGATCATTTGTGGGGCTACAGTGATCCGATATTCAGAAAGAGACTCACGTCAGTTGGAAATTATCCAGGAAGAAACCCAGAAATGGACTTTTTTTTTATCTCTTCTCAATTCGTTTTCCTCGATTTAAATCACCGGTGACTTTTACCGGAGATCATATGTGTAAATTTATTTTACTTTCTCATAAATCCTGGTTTTCTTACTATTCAACAGAACAATTTTCAGAGGCTTCTTCACCTCTATGTCTGTCGAGCCGTGGGTCGATCCCCATATTTTTAGGGCTGTTTTTTTTTTGTTGTTTTTTTTTTTGTCAAATTTACTCGAAATCAAGTAGAAAGGTGTCCGTTGATAAGATGCTTTTTAACTTGAAAACATTTTCACTCAAGATCACGTGATCTAGCAATAATGGCACTTTTTAGTGGATGCCCTATTGAACTTTTGGTTCTTGTTTTTCACAGTTGATATTCTTTGTTTTGCTTTTTTTTTTGTAAATATTTTTCATTCTCTCGATCTTAATTTTCATTGAATTTTTTCTCTTCATTCATTCGTTGATTTCTCTCCTTCCCCAACCCCACCCTTCCTTCATTCATTTTTTTCGTTACATCTCCTTTTCTTTCTACATTTTCCTTCTCACCTTCCGGCACTTATTCATTCATTTTTCTTTTTTCTTCCCAATTTAAAAACTCTTCCAATTCTTTATATCTTTCATTAGAGACCGTCAACTAAACTGTCAACAAAATTGACAACATGGGTTTCTTCATTTTTCAAGTTGGTCTGGCTGGCTTGCTATGTATGCATGTATCGTGCGTACTCATGGCGTGAATGGAGCTAGAGGGTTGAACATTTCATCCCCAGTCTTTTAATGTCCGTCGTTGGACATGGATCTTCCCCAGGATCCGCCACAATCCTCTATCATGGGCACAACGCCATGTATTCTGAGAATTTTTTTAGTTCATCTCTCAAACTTGTTTTTTGTCGGTTTTGCATGTGGTCTCTAGAGATCCATGTTGCGAATCATGATGTCCATCGGTTGTCTTTCATTCTTGCAACATGGCCTGCCCATTGGCATTTGAGTTTTCTAATGGATTCTATGATATCTCACACTCCCATATTTTTTCTGATATATATATATATATATATATATCTTGCGATCTCTCTGTGTGAGGTTGAACATGATTCTCACAGGCGCAAGCTACATGCTTCTCAATTTGCGGATCTTTCTCTTTGTTAGGTTCCATATATCAGCTCCATAAGTGACTACAAGGAAGATGCATTGGTTATATACCCTTCTTTTTAGGGTTAATGGGATCGTCTTGTTTTCGAAGGTTGAGCTTGCTCTGCCGAAGGCCTTCCGTCTTAGAGTGATTTTTCGCTTGATTTCCTCTTCTTTTGAGGATTTCGTGGAGATTCGTTGTCCTAAGTAGATCTCGTGATCTACCTTCCCCAGTTTTGCAATTTCGATCATGATAGTTATGTTCATAATTTCAACATTCACTTCTTACTATGATTACAAAAAACGTTTGGGCTAGATTGTTCCCTTAGTTTGTGTCTAGTAGCACGCTTTTTTTTCTTTAATTAAGATTTTTCAGTGATCACTGCCCAACAAAAGACAAGAAGAATTTATTCATTGATCTGTGTTTTTTCCAATTTTTTAATTGATCACTCCAAGACGACATGCTGCCAAAAGATGTTGTTGCCCTGATAGTTTCAATTAAGTGCCTGGCCACATTTGTTTCTTTTATTTATTTATTTTCATCTTATTCCATTCATTATATTTCTGTATTTCTTATTATAGTTTTTCATCTTTCGATTTTTCTTTCATTTATTTACTCTTTTTATTTGTTCATTCTTCTTCTTCTTCATCACCCTTCCAAAAACAGTCACGAACTTTAATCTCATTTCTTTCTTCATTTCATTTTTTTTTCTATTTTCATGATTTTCATTCTCGTAGTCTCTACTTTCATTCATTTCTTTCCGTCCTTCATTCATTCATTCTTCTCCCTCTCCTTTTCCCCCCACCTGGTGCATGATGACTAATCTAATCTCAAAATTGTATTCATTCATTTATTTGTTTACTGTAATTATTTCATCGTTTCATTCTTCTTTTTCTTTTTTTTCCTTTTTATTTCTTATTATCATTTTTCATTCGCTCAGTTCCTAATTTCATTCATCTCCGTTCTTCCTCTATTCATTCATTTTTCTTCTCACCCCCACTCCATTGACAATCCCTTTTGTCGTAATATGGCAGCAGTTGACGTCATCGCTGTCAAAGAGATTTCCTTTAAGACTGGAATTCGCGACGCCGGGATTCTTTTCTCTCCAACAAATTGGATTTCATAGAAATCTTGAAACTTGAGCCGAACATGATTTTTTGTAGAGTTAACTCCCTTTTAATCTAAGCCGACTTATTCAAACAAAACTTATTGAGTATGTTCTTGCTCTTATTCGACACGGCTGCACCTCTGTGTGTGGGTGGGTATGTGGGTATGTGTGTGTGTGTATATGTGTGTGTGTGTCTCTCTCTCCCCTTCCTCTCCTTCTCTTTCTCCTTCCTCTCCTTCTCTCTCTTTCTATCTCTATTTCTCTTTCTGCCGTTCACATACAAGCACCCACCCATAGACAAAAACACACTTATACGTGCATACATACGCACTCGCAAACACGTACACTTACATACATATATACCTACATACACACATGGGTTCTAACATGAACACACACAGAGTGACAGGCAAACACATACAAACATACTTACACATGGACATACGTACACACACGCACACTCACACATTGATACTAACATACACACAGACATGCACACACACTCACGCACGTACGCAAACACTCATAAAAGCAGGCCCGAAGAGAGATTTCCATACCTCAGATAAATGAATCACCGTAGCCCGTGCGTGTATCAGAACTAATTATCTAAGTCATCATCTTAAAAATAGATCTTTTATATAAAATTACGTAGAAGAAATACCAGCAAAAGATTTGGGTATTATTGGTCCTAAATGATCATTAAAACCCCAAAAGAACTTTTTGGAAGAAAAAAAAAAAAAACAGACGAACGAAACGTGATGCATAGTTGTATACCCATTCAATTTCCAAGGTCGTAGCCCCCAAAATGTTAACCACATACACACGTAGGCACACATACAAGCAAGCAAAGAGAGGAGAATCTATAGCCTACTTGGCTGGTTTGTCGGGTGGACCATATGTAGAGTTACAGTGATCGAATACTCAGTTTGCAAGTCGACAAAATCAGTTAAACTGAATAAGGAAGAAATCCAGAAATAGATATTTCAATCATGCGTACGTTTTCGTCGATATGAACCATAGTTGACTTTTTTTTTTACAGGAAATCATATGCATAGATTGTTTTATCAACCTGGTTTTGTAACTATTCAACGAAAGAATAATGACAAAACCAGGTTTTATCAAAAAATAAATGAATATACGCGTATGATCTTCCGTAAAAAAAGTCACCAATGGTTTAAACTGGCGTAAACGAATAGATGATGAAATTGAAAAATAGGTCGAAAAATCGATTAGCACAAATGTTTATTTCTTTCTTGAAAATTCTACACAACAATCGAAAATTGGGTAGAACTCAAAGAGAGCATACATATACCAACAAAATTTTCACAAGGAACTAATGAAGATCACTTCATATATAGCTATGATAAAGGAAAGATAACTGTTTCGATTTTTAATATTTCGGATATAGTTTATATCTTCTTAATTTATGGAAAATATCTTTCAATCGGAAATGAACTTCTACATTAGCCCAAAAATGTTCGTAACCTTCGTGCAACCCTCACCAACCATTCCACAAAATTTAATTTAGATTCATTCAGGACATTGGAAGATGTTGAATGGAGACTCAGACAGATGAACACGATCGAGTACATTGTCTATAATTAACAGGCAATGGATCCTCGCTGTAGTCAAAACGTTTATGACTATTCATTCACACGTCTCTCTGCAAGTGTAAAATACAATATGCGTAAGCAGGACCGGATTAAACCCGCCGAATACCCTAAGCACAGCCCCCAAACGGTGCTCCAACGTCACCCCCTCCCCTTTGCTTGCCTTACAAGATTTTAAAAGGTGAAACATTCCTGAAGAAATTGAGGTTAAATCCATTTAAAACGCATTAACAGGCCTTGGAAAAAATCATTTTCCCACAAAAATATACCTCTTCAGTAAACTTATCTTGATTAACGAAAGTTGTGCTTGTATAATGACCAGTTTTCTACACTAGTATTTTGTCAGGACTATTGGATCATTCGAATGTTTGAATTGACTCAATGCACAAAAGAAAAGATCGCATTTTCGATTTGAACTTTGATGTCATACGATTTAAACAACTTATAATAATTTGCCGCACGAAACTGCAAGAATCCCGTGGTGACCTCCTTCTTTTATGATGCCCTAAGCAATGTTTATTTTGCTTAATGGTTAATCTTTGGCAGTCCGTAGAGGGAGAGAGAGTTTGTCTCCTTTCTGTCTCTCTTCGGTTTTGTCTACTTGCCTCCTTACAGCAGCCAGTTTTAAATGAAATCAGGTTCAGGGTGACGTCTTGGCTGACCAAAGAATGACTCTTGTACTCGTAAGTAATGTTGCATAGACATTAGAGCAAGCTCAAGTTGATCTCTGGAGAAGTCCTGGGCAAGTCTTATGCAGGGCATATCACGCCACGCTTTCTATAGTGGGCAATCGCATTGTAATTGCTTCCAGCTGGCCAGAGCCACCGGGCAACTGGAGCTGTTGATTCAGATGGTGCAAAGCTAAAAAAAAACAGCATTGAACAGAAGATTTAATCTTAACCGTGACGCTGGTGAATATTCTATTTCAGCAGCGCGTTCAATGCTGTTATTTCCATCATATTTAACATGGAAAAATCCACATTTTCTTTTTATGTTGAATGTTGCGCCTTTAATCAAAGAGAGGAAGAAAAGCTTGGACCGTCCGAACATTTTGGTATATTCAATTGAATATATATATATATATATATATATATATATATATATATATATATATATATATGTATGTATATATATATATATATATACATATATATATATACATATATATATACATATATATATATATATATATATATATATATATATATATATGTATGTATATATATATATATATAAAGAGAAAATATTTTTCTAAATCAGAAAGGAATTCCTGGACTCGGTCCCAAAACCTGACTGATTCTTCGAAAGTCTGTGGCACCCACCTTTCAATGCAATGATATAGAGAACTTTTGGAGATATTGCATGAGCAAACAGGCAGACTGACAGACCGACAGATCGATGCAATAGAATACATGAACCTCTTCAAACCTCGTAAGCTTAGATGAATGACACTTGCGAATACAATGTCTTTGCGTTTCAAGGCCCTATTTGTAAAATATCTCCATTATCTTTCCATCATGCCCCTTTTATCTCAATATGTCCCACTCCCCTTCGAACCGTTCTTTTGGGGTTTTTCGCCGAATAAACATCCGGAAATGATGATATAAGCCGATAACAATTGAACGTGGCTATGCGATCGCTTGGTAAGACATAGGCAGTTAAAGCAAAGGAATGCATCGATGCCAAAGGTACCTTTTAATTGAAAATTGATCTGATTTATTCATCTTATGATAAAGCGTCTTATTTCTATTCAACAGTTTATTTCTATTTATCTATCTGTTTGTTCATATCTACATATCAATATTTGTATATCTCAATCGCTTCATAGCTATTGCATTCGCTTCATATCTACCTAAATACGTACCTATTTATCTACCTTTATGTATCTATCCATCTCAGTCTGTTCATATCTATCCATCTATCTATCAATCTATCTATCTATCTATCTATCTATCTATCTCAGTCTCTTCATATATATATATATATATATATATATATATATATATATATATGTATATATATATATACATATATATATATATATATATATATATATATATACATATCTTCATATCTATTCATCTGTCTGTCTGAAACGATATATCTCAGTTTCTCCATAACTATCTCAATTGCTTCATATCAACCTAAATACGTACCTATCTATCAATATTCATCTCCTTCCATCTCAATTTGTTCATATCAATCTCTCGTCTGTTCATATTTATTCACCTACCTATCTGTTCATATCTATCTACGTCCATATCAATGGTTCTCTGTCTATCTATCTATCTATCCATCTATCCATCTATCTTAGTCTCTTTCTAAATATGTCGCTTCATATCTATCCAACTATCTGCGCATACATCGAAATCCAGCCTCGTTTTCAACCCAGCTTCAAAATTTCCCCGATTGACTTCACTTGCACAAACACTTAATAGACTACGGCATCGTTCACTGACTAAACTCTTCAAACGTCAACGTGCATTAAGGATTAATGTAATCCACTACGTTATTAAATCTTGAATATGCAAAAAAATGCTTTTCAGATATTTCTAATGCAGATTAGTTTGTTTTTGTTTGTTTATCAGTGAAATTTTTGTTTTCAAACCGGTTGTATAGGAAAATATCTCATTTTTTGTTCCTAATTCAAATTTCTAGGTAAAATTGAACCTATTTAAAGTGCTTATATGCTACTTCGCATAATTGGGACGGTTGCTTAATTGAAACGATTGGCTTGATTTCCAGTTTGAACTGTCTTACACGTGGCGTTTGTATGAGGTTGGTTTGGGGTCAATTTCCATATCTTCGTTTTTTGTTGTTTTTTTTTTCACAGCATTTTGTTCCTGTACCCCTGCCAGCAAATTTGGTGCTTGCATATAATTGTGTTAAGGATTCGTGTATTCTCTAAAAACAAGGATATACTTTTAAATACTTGTTTGGTACATCTAGCTGTGCAGATTCTTGTCGACCAGAGGAGAAAGAAAAAGAAAATCGAAGTGTGTTAGCATTTAAGGAAGTATTCAGACGAAGACAGAGTAGGTACGAATGTTAGCGTTGTAGTTTAGTATTTAAAAAATGGCAACATGAATGGACGCCTGTGGACTTCTCTTCCATTCATCAATTTGAGACAAAGACCACTTTTAATTCAAGCAGAAAAAATATTCTGAAACAAAGAGATTCAACTTTTGCTCGGAACTTGAGCGTATGAGAGTCGTGCGGTACAGAAATTATGAGTGTCATAAATGAAAACGAAATGTTAACCATAAACAATGGCTTCATTCGATTTGAAAAGGGTTTGATGTATTAACATAATTAGTGTTAGTTTTGTTTACATATCAATAGGGAAGGCATACTGGATTAATACATTGTTTATTCCTAAAGATCAACTAAGGGAGAAAGTTGAGTAGAATTCGACTATTTCTATTATTATTCGGACCATCCTCATCTTGGTTGTTTTTCATACTACGTTTCGGCCGTTGTACTCCACGGCCTTCATCAGGTATCATCTGGTAGGAGTGGGGAAGTAACGAACCGAACCCTTTATATAACTGTTACGTCCCCACACCTACCAGATGATACCAGATGAAGGCCGTAGAGTACAACGGCCGAAACGTTGTATGAAAAACAACCAAGATGAGGACAGTCCGAATAATAATAGAAATAATAATAATGATAATAATACCTCATCTCAAAAATTCAGAGATATGAAAATTCGACTTGTTATTAGTGAGTTTAATTCTGATTGGACTTCCCCGTATAGGTATTGATTAGTATAAACTAAGCAACAAAGGTAGTTAGTAACCATTCTGTCATGGTTCCCAGAGAGGCCTGGATGTGTTTACTGTTTTTTTGTCCTACTATCCAATGCTTATTCTTACGCAAATCAGTATCTTCTTTTATAACTGTGATAAACCTAGACATTCAATCGAGCTTGTCAATTAAAGAACGATTACTTCTATCTAAAAATACTCGGTCTTTGCTTTTCGCTTCATCTACACAATGTCCTGTTTCTACCTACAGTATTTCTTACTTCGCAGTTACATCTAACTATCAAGGAAGCAGTCAGCGAATAATTTTGAAACACAACGCACGACATGACCATTATATTGGAGTCGATGTGCCATAAAGCTATTGAGAATCAAAACGTTGGATATGAGATAAAATACAGAGAGGATCTACTTAAAATCATTGGCCAGCGCTACATGATCATTATAAAAGAGTCGATGTGCCATAAAACCACGTTCAGAATTAGAACCTTAAGGTGGGATTAGACACTAAGCGTTTCTACTTTTTTTTTAAGAAACCTGCGTTTGGCACTACATGACCATTATAGAATAGTCAGTGTTCTATAAAACTAAATTCAAAATCGGAACTTCTGTGATTGAAGACTAAAAGAACGTTTGATGTAAAAGGGACATGAGAGAGAAAGTAGATTATCTCAGAGTAAGAACTAAACTTGTCGGTTCAAGTTACCTTAATGCTGATTGCTTGATCACCTGAAGATAATTTATTTCAAAAAAAAGTTTCCTGAAAAATGGTAGAATTTTATTACCACATATTTCGTGATGTTTTTGCGAACCACATATCTAGACGAATAAGCTCCTTGCAGCAAAAATTATGCCAGAAGTAAATAAGATAAATTTGGTTGACTAATATTGTCTGTGGGATGTTTTCTTCAATTAACTCGGAAACCAGCAAGGGACGGGCCCTCTACAATAAATTTGTTAGACCAGCAAACACGTACCCACAGCAATAAATGAATAAAACACGTCTTGTCAGACACCCGCGTGACCAACGTCTTTGGCAGCATGCCATGTTTGGAGTGATCAATTAAAATATAGGAAAACGGGTGATCATAGAGTGAGTTACTTCACTCTTTGTTGGACAGTAATCACTAAAAACGTCTGAATTTCGAAAATTTATGAATGCTGCCGGACATAAACTAAGTCATCAATTCAGCATAAATTTACATTGCAAATTGAACCCATTTAAAGCCCTGTTGGTGGGGATTTTTAAGATGCAAAAAAAGTGTTGTTTTTTTTTTAGACATAATAAGGAGTCAATGTTAAGATATTTAGCCCTTTAGTTCTATCGGTACTACCTGTATGCATGATACATACATAGCCAGTCAGCCGGACTAACTTAAAAACTGAAGAAACCTAATATCGATTGTTTAGGTGACAGTTTTCTGAGAATCACAGATCTTGGAGAATAAGCAGTTCTGGGTGAGATAAATAAATAAAAGCCAGGTTATTTCTTATCGACTGTGGCATAGGTTTTTGGGAGTTTTTTTTTTTTTTTTTTTTTTTGCAATTAACTTATAACTCTGTAAGTCCCTCCCCCAGCAATAGATTTGTTCGACCCCATAACACGTACTCTCAGCAATAAATTTGTACATGAAACTTTGAGTCGTGAAAATCTTTATTCGGAAAGTAACTCATCCTTGCCGAAACCAGCCCACCTTAGTGTCGGAAATCGTGAGCGGGGGTTTTGGGGGTCGGGTGGAGGATAAGAGTGGAGATGATATTGCAGGGTGGTGTGTATTTCGTCTCTGGCCATTCCTTTGTTTCAACAGGCATTGTTTTACGAGGTTTCTGTGATGGCTTCCTGTTTCGACACCGATACCCAAATCCTTCCACCTTCCGTATGGGTGTGTGCGTCACCCCCTCTCTTACACGTATGCACACACACACATATACACCCACACACAAACACACACACACACACAATTTCTCTATATCCCAAACCCTTGCCCTGTATCTCTGTATCTGTCTCTCTCTTTTCTACGCAAGCACACATTCTCAATCTCTGTCTCCATTTCCATCTGTCTCTGTCAATCTCTTTCCCTCTCCTCCTCTCTCTCTCTCTGTCTTCCCTCCTTCCCCACGCTCGCGCACATACTCAATCTCAGTGTCTCTGTCTCAATATCTGTCTTTCTCTCTCTCTCTCTCTCATTCGCACACACTCACTCAATCTCTCTATATTCCAAAACCTTCCTCGCTATATCTCTTTCTCTCTCTCTTTATGACAAGCACGCATACTCAATCTCTGTCTCTAAACCCGTCTGTCTGTCTGTCTCTCTCTCTCTCTCTCTCTCTCTCTCCGACTGACAACTGATGACGCAGATGTTAGGTCAAAAATGTTACCAATGGCATATCATATACCAATTATTGGAAATTGACTGATACGAAACACCGGAGGCAACTGAGCATTACTTCTTCAGACTTGGTTTCTTATTTACATAAAGATTTACAGCTTTAAACACTAAACATTAAAAAACTTTTTCAATAGTTTTTTGCGTCACTTCAGTCACAAATTTCCCAGTATCTGTCAATGCAATTTATGTAATCTTCAGAAGTTTTTTTCTCT
>OY735240.1:35080013-35187513 GCA_963457665.1 Thysanoteuthis rhombus | reverse complement strand
AGTGTTCCATACCGGAGTTTAAAGAGCTTTCGTATATATATATATATATATAGATAGATAAATAGATAGATTTATATATAACACAAACACAGCAGACAAGTATAAAAAACGCAACAAATTTTCCCTAAAATATATGAATATCACGGTTGATTCTTGACCATATCAATCTCGACGTATTTATTTGCGTTATATATATATATATATATATATATATATATATATATATATATATATATATATATACATATATATATATATATTTATATATTTATATGTATATATATAACACAAACACACATATGTATATATATATATATATAACACAAACACATATATATATACATATATATATATATAATACAAACACACACGCATATATATACATATATATCTATATGTATATGTATAACACAAACACACATATGAATATATATATATATAACACAAACACACACACATATATATATATATATATATATATATATATATATATATATATATATATATATATATATAAAACACACACGTCGAGATTGAAATGATCAAGAACCGACCGTGATATTCATATATTCTAGTGGAAAATTTATGTTTTTTTATAGTACTCAATGTTAATAAAAGAGAACAAATAAATCCTCTGGACACAAATACTATAAAAAAAAACAAATACTAACGAAGCGAACGTTTCCGATAAATAAAAAAAAATAACGAAACACTGAAGAGTAAAAACAATTTAAAATCATTTTACCCAATTGTGAAGTAATCCTCATTTCCTCCTTAGTGACCGACCCTCTTGCTTCTGGACAAAATGCCAAAAAACTGTGGGCGGTTTTCCCAATAATGCTGGTAAGGAGGCTCTCTTAATAAACCGTCTCATATTTTCTTTTATTCCACAAGAGAATCTCTCACCTCTCACCGTCGTCATGAAATCGTGAATATAAAGACATATTCACCAGGGGATATTTCAAGTAATAGTCACTTATGGAGCTGAAACATGGGACCTAACCAAGTGATGGATTCGCAAACTGAGACAGCATGGAATCTATTAGAAAACTCAAATAGCAATGGCCAGGCCATGTTGCTAGAATGACAGACAACTGATTGACATTTCGACTCACAACATGGACCCCCAGAGATCACATGCAAAACCAAGGCCGACAAAATACAAGACGGAGAGATGAAGCGGACAAATTTAGAAAATACTGGCTCCACGACGCCTGTGATAGAGAAGTATGGCAAATCCTGGGGAAGGTCCATGTCTAGCGACAGACGTTAAAAGACTGATGATGAAAGAGTAGTCAAATGAGATGAACAAGATAAATTCAGAAAATACTGGCTCTGCGACGCCCACGATAGAGAAATGTGGCGAATCCTTGGGAAGGTCTATGTCTAGTGACAGACGTTAAAAGACAAATGCGGTAAATGTAAGGATGGTTGGAGGATGTTGTAAGGATTACTGGATCACCAAAGGATGTAGTTGAGAGTAAGATAGTCAAAAGAAAACCCCAAACTTTCCAACCATTCTTCCTTCACCATAGGACTGTTTAGCTCAATGGTAAGCGCAGCGTTACATTAAAGCAGCTACCAAATCGGTAGCAGATCTGATTCCTGCAGGAGCCCCGTTTTTTGTTAACTGTTTATATCTATTTACGCTGTTTAGCCCGAGTGACTCGTTCTCCGTGTAACAACGGGAGGTCGTTTCAAATAGAGTTTCAATTAATATAATGCATTCATATATATATATATATATATATAGAGAGAGAGAGAGAGAGAGAGAGAGAGAGAGAAAGGGGGGGAGAGATAAAAATGAAAAGAGAAAGAGAGAGACTGGTATGCTCTGTGTGTGCGAGAATACATATACATATACATATACTCGAATCTATCAGTATCAAAGAAAGGTAATAAAAATGAGTGAATATCTGGTGTAGGTTCCACAACTGCCCTACCCCCATCTTTACTTGCTAACAATGTCAAATCCATAAATATACACGGAGTCCATTTACGTCTTCCGTTAACAAAGAACCCATTTGTTTCTCTCTTCCTCTTCACCATGATTTCTCCGTCTCCATCTGGATAGCCGGCGTCTGTGGAACCCATTTACAGGGGTCCTTGATTTCTTTACAAAACAACGACCCCCCACCTCTAAATCTTCCCCAGGTGTTTCCGGTGGAAAGAAGATTGAAACCAGAAACGAATGACCTTTTCGCTGGCCTCGTTCTCTTCATCGTAATACGCATGCGCCGGTCGAGCGTTTATCTTCGATTCTCGGCGCACTGGAAACTTTATCTGTGTTTGTGGATAGCTTCAGCTTCAAGAAAAAAAGATTGTTCCCCTGAACGAATTGGAATTTGTTTGGGAAGAGAAAAGATGAATGAAGTAGGTTTTGAGTAGGTGTGTTTGTGTATGTGTATACGCGTGCTTTGGCCAAACAGCATTTTCACATAAGATAGCGTGATGGATAGATATCAACAGACCGGAATAGATAGATATGCACAGTTTTAGATTGATAAATAGATTGGAACAAGCTGATAGATAGATAAATAGATATGGTCAGACATGGCTAGTTTAATGAATTGACCATTTCCATATATCCATATCCGATTATGTGTTCTGCTGTGAAAGTGTCATCAGATGGGTCTCAAGTGATATTTCTCAAATATATGGTCAATTTTTGTCATGAGGACCACGCAAAGATATTATGTTTCGGCTATGTTATTTGATGCTCTTTCTTGGATATTTCCAATCTTCTGCCTTTGATTATTTGGAATTCTTGCTCGAGTCGCTCTTTTTTGATAGATAGATAGATAGATAGAAAGATAGATAGATAGATATGAGGTGGTAAAGATATAGATAGATATGAAAAGATTGAAATTGAGAGATTTGTAGAAAGAGGGAGATATGAAGGCAGATATGAAGATGGATAGTCATGAACACAGATAGATAGATAGATAGATAGATAGATAGATAGATAGATAGATAATAAACGGATTAAAATAGATAGACAGATAAATGATGAACAGATTAAGATAGACCGATAGATAGATAACATGCTTAGATAGATAGATGGATAGATAGACGATGAAAAGATTGAGATAGCTAGATAGATAGATAGCTAGATAGATAGATAATGAACAGATTAAGATAGATAGATAGATAGAAACACGGAAGGGTCAGCTAACACAGATAATACTTGAAGCTTTATTTGGAAAATTTTTTGTATAATGCTTGATACATGTTTCATATTTACTAGTGAACTGAGTGCACGGAAATGAAAGGTTACTATGTTGTAAACTGAATATTTGTTGGCGAATGATTTTTTTTAACATAGATATTGCATTCCCAACTATTTCTATCATAAGAATTACAGTTATAAGGATTTTCATAATAGAAATTGAGTTGTTAATGAATTCTATTATAGGATTTTATTGTTAATAATTTTACTATAGAATTTGCAATGTTAATTATTTTTCTTGTTGAAGTTTCATTGGTAATGATTTTCATTTATTTGCCATTGATTTTCACCAGGAAACATGCATTGCTGATGATTATTGCAGCACAAATTGCATTAATATTGACTTCCACTATAAAAAATACCTTTGCCAATGAGGGTATCTATATAGGAATTGCATTGACGAATGAGTTTGATGCGTCTAATTGCGTCAAATTATTCTTTCACCAACTTCTGTCTGAATGCTGTCAATAGTTTTGTTGGGGTTTTTCAAATCGTTTTGCTTTTCATGTAAAATTTTCAAGGGATTTTTAAAAATTTTGTTCAAATTCATTGCGTAAAATGAAAATAAGTTCTTGTCATAAACTTTTACTGTAACATCATTTTTTTCTGTTTTTTTTTTCTTTTCAGGTAAGTTGAAAATTTCAATCTTCGCTGTCAGATGGCTGGGATTGATGTGAAATCACTATTCTATCAAAAATGGTAAGAACGGTAATTACTTAGTTCGAATTGAAATGTGATGGGACTAATTCACGTCCTAAATAGTCAGACGACTTCATTAATCCGTAAATCCGTATTTATATTGAAGGCAAAAGAATACATTGGCCGAAAAAAACATGAGAAAAACAACGATGGAAAAAATGTCAGGATCTTAAGATTAGACAACTGAAATATTGGAAATTCACTTTTTAATCCTAATATCTTGTTCACATAAAAACATCCACAGCATTTCAAAATGTGTCATTGGGGAGGTTTAAAAATATGATCATGTGATGTTTTTATTTTGGTAGCTATCACTTTGGTTTCCTTTCTGCTCCGTCAACTGTTAATCGGCCGATTGATCAGTTGGTATCTGTTAGCTGTTAGATCACATTTAACAAATTTTTCTTCAATTATGTTGAAATATTTCCACGATGTAGATAGTAGTTTTGTTGTTTTTTCATACTTCATTTGGAAAAGCTTATCTCGATATATGAATATATGAAGAGAGAGATAGAGAAAGAGAGAGAGAGACACACACACACACACGCACAAACACTGAACACATACACATACAGAACACACACGTGCAGACAAACACATAATACGCTAAGTGTTCCAAGATAAAGCGGGATACGTATAACCATACCTACATCCCTATACTTATATGTATAAATTTAGTTGACAGTGAAGAGGAGGTAACAATAATTGTTTGTAAAAATTTATTGTACTGGTTTATTTTGGCTTTCAGCACTATCAAAACAAACTGATGGAATAAATTTAATTAAGATTATTATACTAATGGAAATATCAACAAGTAGTTTTATAAATATATATATATATATATATATATATATATATATATATATATATATATATATATATATATATATATATATACATATATATATATATATATATATATATATATATATATGTGGTACAAATCAGGCTAGCAGTATAACATAATATAATAATATATCAATGATATAAGGCCACTTCTGAAATGTAATGGATTTATTTCATAGAGTGGTCAATACATACAACTATTTACTATTGAAGTTAAGTTGTTTTCGAGTAGAGCCGGAAATAAGTAGGGGAATGTGGATTCGCTACACAAACAAGCTCATGCTTCTGCCCTCTTTGGGCCTCATCCCCTAAGAGGACAGAAACATGATCTTGTTTGTGTAGCGAATATGTGTATATATATATATATCCTTGCAAACCGGGGAAATACATTATGAACTATAAATATAGTTCAAGGTGCATTTTTCGATTTGTAAGAATACAAAAGGAAAAAAATAGAAAACAAATGTTATCCATTGTTGATGATATTTAATTACATTATCAATAATTATATATTAAGGGGAATAAGGCTATTAATATATTAAATGATTGTTACAAGGATGATAACCTGTTGATTGTCAACATGTCGTGCTTAAGCACTCTTCAGCAACAGGCAATATGTTATGTTCTTGTGATTATGAAAACAAAAACAAAAAGCACAATCTCATTTGGATAATGCATACATATATATATATGTATATATATATATATATATATATATATATATATATATATATATATATATATGTATATATATATGTATATATATATATATATATAATCCCACGGAATATTCATGAATGCCTCCCATTGTTTGAAACAACTTCCCGTTGTTACACAGACGATGAGTCACTCTAGCCAAGACAGTGCAAATAGTATAAACAATTAAAGAAAAAATGGTGCTACAGGTATCGAACCTGCGACCTGTTTCAACGTATTGCCGCTCTCAACCATTGAACTAAGTGAGGAGAGCGAGAAAGTTGTCTTTCACATGAATTTCAGCAAGACGAAGATCATGTGCAACAACCACATCAAGGATAAAAACATTAAGATCAAAATTGAGGACAGGGAACTGGAGAAGGTAGATCACTCCATCTACCTAGGACAACGAATCTCCATGAGACCCTCAAAAGAAGAAGAAATCAAGCAAAGAATTACCCTAGAATGGCAGGCCTTTGGCAGAGCAAGCTCAACTTTCAAAAACAAAAAGATCCCATCAATCCTAAAAAGAAGGGTGTATAACCAATGCATCCTCCCAATAGTCACTTATGGAGCTAAAATATGAAACCCAACCAAGAGACGGATCCGCAAATTGAGAACTATGCAACGTGCACATGAAAGAATAATGCTGGGCCTCACATGGAGAGACCACAAGACAGCACAGTACATCTGGGAGAAGACAGGAGTCAGGGACATCATAGAATCCATTTTAAAACTCAAATGGCAATGGGCTGGACTTGTTGCAAGAATGACAGACAACTTATCGATATCACGATTCACGAAATGGATCCCCCCAAGATCACATGCACAACCAAGGCCGGCACAGCATTTGATGGAGAGACAAGCTAGACAAATTCAGAAAGTACTGACTCTGCGGAAAGTCCATGTCCAACGACAGACATTACAAGAATGATAATGATATAACTGGACAGAATATTCATGATTACATTATATTCTCTGAATCTCTGTTTGAAATGAACTCCCGTTGTTAAGCGGGGAATGAGTCACTCGACAACGTAAATAGAATTAACAATGAACGAAAGATGAGGCTACTGCAGGAATCAGACTTCATTGATCCGGTCTCTGCATAAAAACGGCTGGTCAAATATTCCAAGAGTTTCAACTAATATAGCTCATTCATATATACATATGTATTGAGGGATAGATAGATAGATAGATAGATAGATAGATAGGCTTGACAAGTATCAACCCTGGTAAACCTGATTCCCGCCGGAAGTGATGATCTGATTCTACGATTCCTTCCCTTCACGTTTGATATTCATACAGTTTATAAATCAAAGCTAACTTTTAAGGAATGTGAATTTCTCTGATTCACCCCTGCCCGTAGAGAAATCAATATATGGATTTCTTGATCGATCATGAACTTTTCTGAAGACAGTGGTCCGTAGAAATTAGTGGAAGAATCATAAATAAACAGATTTGGAAAATAGTAATTTGTAGCCATTGGAAAATAAGGACATCGCACAGTGCAATTTTTGTTCCTGTGTAGTGAATGTTGTTTTCTGATCATCTATAGTGTCTGTCAAGATGAGATAACGATTCATTCAAATGTTGTTCTTGATAATAGTTATCTTGAGATTTATAGAATTTGTTGCTCTTGGTATATACAGATTAGCTTTTGTCGAATGTGGTTATGGAAAAGAGATATTTAGGAAAAACCTTCATTGGAAAAATACAATAGAAAAGATACGAGAAGTTTATTCAGTATGATTTTTATTGTTGAGTTTGAAAAATAAAGATTGAACATTTGTGAATAATTTAACTGAAAACAACAAAGTGACATGACGAATTTCTCGTACAGATCAATTTTTTTCCCATTCATTTCCCTGTTCTTCCCATGAATCGGTTACAGGACATCGGTTTTGTTCCTTAACCTCTTGTTATCTTCTTCCAGATCTCGATGGAATTTACGCCAAGGCTTTGTGCAGGCTATTTCATAACTTTCATTCGTTTAGCTGTATGACAGGGGTTGCTGTCCTGAATAAAAATGGTCGGCTGATTGGGAGATGCTTTTAGAGAGAGAATAGCATCTTCTTTCACTAAGTTCGGATGCACATTAGCGTTCACTTTTCACTATTTTTCATTGTAGTCCCAACACATTCAAGGGAGAACATTCCACCTATAATATATATTTCCTCTTCCAAACATGGACTTTTTGAATACTCTGGTTCAGGTGTGATGCCTGTACGACAAACTGTCTGCAGTCAGATGCAACTAAATTGAATTTACTTTCATCGCTGAAAGGAACTTCATACCAACAGTCATCCTTCTAAACAAAGTATTTTTCTATACATTCTAACCTTCTTATTCTTTAACTTGTGATAGGTTTAATAAGGGGAGAAAAGGTTTTCAATCCAAATTCGTTCAATCGTCTGGCCATTGTACGGTCGCTCACCTCTTAGTTGAGGTGAGCTTTGATTTGTTGTGAAACTCCCGTTGCAAAGTTGAAGGGTGTATTTACGACGTGTCTTTTGATTACTCTGTCCGTCTTGAAGCGTTTCTTACGTGATCGTAAGGCTTTTCCAATTGAACAAAAGATTTTATTTAATCATGCAATTTCACAACTCACGGGATTACACACAATGATCGGCTTAGCTCTCTTGAAACTGCATAGAAAAACTTAGCCTCAGTTACCATTTGTTCTCGAATGGTTGCTGTCACTTTGACTTGTTCTGGCCTGTCTGCCAGCTGATGCAACACTGAAAAAACCACTAATTATTGTTTTGTTAATAATGCCAAATGCCTGTGAGAAATTTCTAGTGATTTTCTCTAATTGCTTTTATATTTTTTTTTTATCTCATGTGATTAAAAAAATGTGAAAATTTGTCCGTTGTCCAATTGGAAACAAAAGTAGGTTTCAAATTATCACAAAAGCAAAGATTGAAGCGAAGCAAAGTTTAAAGATGATAATTGACTTTCTCTACACTTGTTGGGCGTAATCAATTAAGAAATAGCACTTAGTACTCAGGAACAAAAAAAGTTAAAAAAAACATATTATAGGGAGATATGGTTGGATTTTGAGAGGAAGGAGAAGAAGAAGAACAACAACAACAACAACAATAACACGAGTTATCATTTCCCATTATTTATATTATTGGGTATTTCTGGTGAATGCAGGTTCGATCTTCACTCGATACTCATTTCTATATTTATTCACAGGATCTGGGCCTGCTTGATTTGCACCTAAAATCGGTGCTGAGCAAAATAAATTCCTACTTAGACATATCACCACGCATAAACATATCTATCTATGTAATGAACTGATGACTCTTCCCAATTGTTACTTCTTGTCAGTGCCTGTTACTTCTACGAGGTCCGCTCGGATAATGAAATGGTTAGCTTATTTTCTCACACTGGAATCGAGCCTGGGACTTTCGGCGTGTGGGACAGTGAAGTCCCAGGCCACATTCCTGGTATGTGAGAAGACTGTAGAAACCTGTTCATTAAGATAAAGTTCCCTGTGCACTAAACAGTTGATTGATCACGGTAGAAGTATCCATTTAGACATGGTGATGAAAACTTATGAGAGTAAAGTCCTGCTTTCACCGAGACGTGGAACTTGCAAGAATAGCTAAGCTGACACATGGGATCCTATCACCCTTCTTACATTTCATTGGTATTGTCTCTTAAGAGACGGTTGCCTTACTTACTTCTTAAAACCTCTATTCGGGCTCATAGATAGTACACCAGATCTTAGGTAGAAGGTCAGGAGTGACACTTTGATTCTAACCCAAATGCAATCCTCGCAAAAATGTCGATTCATACATAAATAATTACTTTTGATGGGTATAATGCTAGTATATATATATATATATATATATATATATATATATATATATATATATATATATTTATATATATATTTATATATATATATATATATATATATATATATATATATATATATATACATACTTAATGGTAAGAGCAACGTTATGCTGAAGCAGCTACCCTATCGAACGCAGTTTTGATTCCTGCAGTAAAAACATTTCTTGTGATTGTTTATCCTATTTGCGTTGTCTTTGACTAGTGATACATTCACCGTGTAAAAACGGGAATCATTTCAAATAAGAGTTCCAATATAGTATTACACAATTTATAGTCATACATATGCTAGTGCATATATATATATATACATATATATATATATATATATATATATATATATATATATATATATATATATATATATATATATGCAAGTCCGAACGTATTTTGATTGGACACCCAAATGAGAAAGAAAACAATATTTGTATCATTATTTGTAAACGAAGACAGGAAAATGTCGACTTTCTACATGAATGTTTTTGTTTTATTTTTTATGAAAGATCAATCATGGTTCTAGCCGATCAATACATCCTGACTACGATGCAAGTTGATTAGACCAGGGTCCGTTCACCAAGACCTCCACCCGTCCCCGTCCATCTTCCTCCTATACTTTCTCACTCACACAGACCCACCCCCGACCCCCTACCCAGCAAATACCTTAATCTAACATGCGCGTAGACACAGCATATGTTTCAACATATTGACAGTCGGATCAAAAAACAAACTTTTTTTTCTATGAACTGGAAAGCTCTAATCTGCCAACGTCTGTGTCACTGAAAGCTAAATGAAGATCAGATCAAATATAGTTACAATGCCAAAAAATCCTTGATCCGTCACAAAAGATAATGATTTATTTCTTTGCCCGTGACTAACTGTTTCATAGAATTTCATTGAAATTTACAGAGAACTTTCGGAAATATTGTTCGATGTATGAATATACAATTGTAAGGCTGCATCAGGGTTAAACTCAAGCCGGTCAGAATCTTATAAGTTGTTTATTCTTTTAATATTTCCACTTATATATACATATTTTTCTGTCGACTGAAAGAAATTTTTTAATCTGGTTATGAAAGGAGGGCTTAATAAAATATTATCTAGATATTTTTCCAGATAAACAGCACGAAAATGTAGATAATTCTAGATATAATTTGAGGTTATCTTAATTTTAAGTGAACAGACTCGTAAATTGAGAACCATGCAACGTGCACATGAAAGATCAATGCTGGGCCTCACATGGAGAGACCACAACACAGCACAGTACATCGGAGAAAAGACAAGAGTTAGAGACATAATAGAATCCATAAAAAATCTCGAATGGCGGTGGGCCGGCCAAATTGCAAGAATGGTAGACAACCGATTGACATCATGACTCACGACATGGATCCCCCGAGATCACATGAAGAACCGAGGCCGGCAAAATGTTAGATGGAGAGACAAGCTAGACAAGTTCAGGAAGTACTGGCTCCGTGACGCCCATGATAGAGAAGTGTGGCAAATCCTGGGGAAGGTCTATGTCTAACGATGGACGCTAAAAGACTGATGATGATGATTACTTTTACACTTGATGATGATGATTACTTTTACACCTTCGCGACGCCCAGGATAGAGAAGTGTGGCAAATCCTGGGGAAGGTCTATGTCCAACGATGGACGTTAAAAGACTGATGATGATGATGATGATGACTGTCCATAGCTCTCTGCATTTTCTTCCCCTCTAAATTTACCTCTTTTTCTCTTTCTTTTTTTTCCTCTCTTTTACTCACTTTATTTCCTTTTCCCCCTCTCCCTTTCGTTGATTGATAACGTAGAAATAAAATAGATTTTGTCTTTTTCGCTATCTGTCTTCCTTTCTCTCTCTATCAATCATTTTAAACGTTCCAGCTCTCAGTCTTGACCAATAGTCCAAAATAGTCATTGTGAGAAAAACCAAATCAAGACTCAGTAAGGGTTAGACATAAATCTCTCAATCAATAAAGACGAATTCCTGCAAATTCAATCTACTGTTACTTACTCCAAGGACAATCCTTCCAGAGAATTTCGTTGAAATTCATTGAGAATCTTTGGATATATATTTAGAGAGATAAGCTGTAGGTACCAAAAACTGTTTCTTGATTATTTTCAAGAAATGCTTCTTAACGCAACACCCGAATGTATAATCGTCTGCTTGATTTCGATTCCTCCGCAATTCGTGTAAGATCTAAAATGGTTATTAATGCTAAATGAATGGCGGCTCATTCAAATTTCAGTGGGTAAGGCGATGATCACATTTTATATTGGATTTTGATACTAGTTCACTTATATATATATATATATATATATATATATATATATATATATATATATATATATATAAAGTTTTTAAACTTTTGATGTTTGAAGCTGTGAAACTTATATATATATATATATATGTATATGTATAAAACTTTGTTATATATATAACAAAGTTTTACAGCTTTAACATAGAAAATTTTGAAACTTTCTTCAAAATTGTCTTTGTTGAATACTTTTTACTTTGATCGTCGATTTTATATAATAATAATAATAATAATAATAATAATAATAATAATAATAATAATAATATTTTATACTAATGGAAGATTTGGAGATGTAACACCTATCTCTTGATTTTTCTCTCTTTTATTCATCTCCCAATCGTCATTTCCATCAAAATAATAATAATAATAATAATAATAATAATAATAATAATAATAATAATAATAATAATAATAATAATACGAGATTATAAGTCGCATTACATTTACTTTTCACGACTAATAATTCCTTGTGAACAGTTAAAATCGGTTTGCATTCGTCAGGTGAAATTCAATTCTGTATATAGCTATTGTGACTGTCCACTGTTTGAGGATATATTCATTTTTCCCTTTCTTTCCTTCTTCTTCCCTGCTTCAATTTTTTATAAACTGACAGTAAAGTCGTGTGAGGTCATCTGGACATGGAGTCATTTTATATTTATCGCTTTTTTCTTTTGTTTTTTTTTTATTAGAATGTTAAGTTTTTTATGCTGTCAATGTTTGAGTCTGAGAGTTTTATTGTGTCAGTTAAAATTAGCCATCAATAATAATAATTTACATATAATGAGATAAAAACCAATTGCAAAAACATCCACTTCAAAGTTGGTAAAAAACGAGGTATAAAATCATAAAGAAAAGACGAAGAAATATAACCGGATTCAGTAATAATACAAATAGATCGTCTCCTTGTCTTCGTAATTTTATGGAATACGAGTCTTTGATTTTAGAAGGCATTTTAAATCTGTAGGTAAATGGTTCCCAAGCTTTGGTCCTAAGTACGACAGCCCTTTTTGGCAGAAGTAACTTTTTCGAAAAGGGAAGCTTAACTTTGACTCTCCTGTGATTTAGCTGTGGTCAAGGGGGAAAAATTTCCTCCATATAATGGATGCTGTTTTATTTGTTTGTGTTTTTCTTAAAGAATCGAGCACGTTTACAGCAAAACATTTCTCAAACTATTCTTTAGTGGGTGAGGGGTGCAATTAATTGGCTTACATTTCTTAGAACCACTGTGGGAGGTGATTTTCAAAATCAAGCAAAATCTATACATTCGTTTTCGGCTGTTTGAATTTCTCTGACAAATCGCTTGTGCAGCCTAGAATACCAGGCAGTACATGTGCAGTCAAAATTGAAGTGAAATATCACTTTGGTTTGCAATCATTTTTTTTTCTTGTTGCTGTCATAGACTTGCTAGAGAGACATTTGTCCAGATTGTAGACAAATTAAGTCGCCGTGCAACGTTACTCAGTTTTTGTGGCCCCTTTTTCTATAGACAGTTCTTTCAGCTTTTGGGTTTCTTATGGTTACTAAAGACAATTCTTTTTTTTTTAATTTTTTTAAACGGCCGTGTAACTTATAGGAATGTACGAAAACAAAAGTCATGTGCAAGAATCACATCAAAAATAAGGACATGATTGTCAAAATCGAAGACGCAAAACTGGGGAAGGTTGACCACTATATCTACCTGGGACAACGAATCTCTATAAATTCAAAAAAGAAAAAGGAATCAAGCAGAGAATCCCCCTAGGATGGCAAGCCTTCGGCATAGCAAGCTCAACCTTCAAAAACAAGACGATCCCAATAATCCTAAAGAGAAGAGTATACAACCAATGCATTCTTCCGATAGTCACTTATGGAGCTGAAACATGGAACCCAACCAAGATGCAAACCTGCAAACTGAGAAGCATCCAACGTGCGCATAAAAGAATCATGCTCAACCTCACACGGAGAGATCATAAGACAGCACAATATGTCAGAAATAAAACGGGGTCAGAGACATCATAGAATCCTTTCGAAAAATCAAATGGCAATGGGCTGGTTTTGTTGCGAGAATGAAAGACAACCGATGGACATCACGACTCACAATATAGATCTCCAGAGATCACATGCGAAACCGGGGCCGACAGAATACTGAGATGGAGATGAACTTGACAGATTCAGGAAACACTGGCTCCGCGATGGCCATGATAGAGAAATGCAGTGCATTCTGGGTAAGGTCTATGTCCAACGACGGATGCTGGATGATGATGATGATGATGATGATGATGATGATGATGATGATGATGTGGAAAAACTGATTTCACACTTATAGAGAAGAATTTCGCCGCTCACCTCGAATCAGGCTAAACATACCTTTTTATATGAGTTTCACGTTATTCTGAATCAGGTATACATATTTTCGTTGTATTCAATTCTTTCCACATAAATTCTGAAATATTTGTTCGGACGTCAGGAATAAAATTCCAATAATTTTTAAAACAAAAATTCCGATATTGTCATTCTTTTCTCATATCGTAGGATTAACCATAATCCATACCAATGTTTATTCATAGGTAAGAAAGGAAAAGTTTCCGAAGTTTTTTTTTCTACCCACAACATATAATTGAATATAGAAATAATTGAATATAGATGTGAATATATTTGCATCTATATATTTTAAATAATATATATTCCAGCAAACAAGGAAAATTATTGAAAAAAATGTTGAACTGACAAAAACTTTCCATCGTGTTTAATGAATATATATATATATATATATATATATATGAATATATATATATATATGTATATATGAATTTATATATATATATATGAATATATATATATGTATATATGAATATATATATATATATATATATGTGTGTGTATATGTATATAAATATGTATATATGAATATATATATATATATATATATATATATATATATATATATATATATATATATATATATATATATATATATATATTCCTATACACGTATGTATGTATAATCTTTGCTCTCTGCAACTTTATTGAAAACATAAAGAATTCAATGGAAGAAATCTTTCTTACATATGAAATGATATAATTCGAAGAGAAAAAAAAGCATATTCAATATCTCTCAGCCCAAACCTGAAATGCAAATGGGTTACGGGTTACGGCATTTTAGGGGCACTATAACCCCCTATGGATGATTCCAATGATATGGCCAATTCCACGGTCGTTTTGAGTCAATCTAACCTATTCAGATATCGTGAAGTAGGTATACGTTGTATCCTAACGCCCGTCCTCTTTTTAAAACCGTCCTTCTCAACCATCCATCGGAATATAATCAACATATTTACACCCAAACCATTGCCACCTTTTCCATTAGTCGTCGCAGAATGGAGGGAAATGACTTCACAATGACTTCATAGCAGGTAGTGTCATATTTTCTCGCCAGGTTTCGGAAAGGAAGCAGCGTGATTTAAAATACACTCGTGGGTTATTTGATGCAATACAAAAATCTCGACGTGTTGACAGTGAGTTTCTTCATAACGAACACGCATAAAAGTCAGCCCACAGATGCGTTCATGTCGTTCTTGTATGGAAATCAGCAGTGTTGCAAAGTAAATCTTTTATTTACCGCAGAAATAGGGTCAAAAATACCTAGAAATTTCGGCATTCTCCAGATATACATCTAAGGTCTCGGAATTATTCTGGATATTATCATTAAATTGAATATGACAGTAATTTTAATCATTTATCTCATTAAACCATATTTGTTTTATTGGAAGTACTACTTATCTTATCATGATAAATGAAAGTGCTACTTATTCTATAATCATATATATATATATATATATATATATATATGTATATAACTTATTTGCATAAAACTCATCTGAACAGCAATTTCTAATTAGCCAAAATCATTTAGATTTAGTGGAAAGTGATCAATGCTAGAGACTTTAGCCCTTTTGAATATATATATATATATATATATATATATATATATATATATATATATATATATATATATGTATTTATATATGTATATACATATATATATATATATATATATATATATATATATATATATATAATAGTAAACATCAAAAATATCTCGATACGGTATTTCAACGCGTAAGACATCTCTTCAGCAGAATGAACTGATCTCGCCTTGGTTCGAGATCAGTGAAGAACAGTTTTTTCAACCGAATTAAAATCGACATAGTGTTTCCTTCGTATTTGGTTTTTGTTAGGGGGATGTCTTCTGTGTTGATGGGGTGGCTGCAAAACCATATGGGATGAAGATCTATTGGTCACTCATTACAATATATATATATATATATATATATATATATATATATATATATATATATGTATGTATGTATATACATATATATATATATATATATTCTCTGAAATAGGTTTTAAAAGGACATCATCACCCACGTATAAAGAATCTATTCATGAACCTGAAAATATTATATCTGATAGGATCGTATTATGAGAAGCGTTTGGACTTAAGATTGATGAAAATATTCAGAAGTTACCAATTATATACTGAAATGTATAAAAATCGACTAGGTGATTGCTTTATTGTAGCCTATACAGCTCTAAAGGTTTTAATTTAGTACTCAATTAAATACAGAAAATTCCATATTAAAAGTAAGTTTTATAGTAATTTATATCTCTTCGGGGAAGAAAATAATTTGAATCTTGTATGGGTTAAAATGTCAATGTACGATTTTAGAACACTTTCTGCGGAAATTCCTCCCGAATATCATATTGAGAATTGAATGAAATAATCGACTCAGGATTTGTAGGAGGGAATAGTAAATATATTGAGTTTCCAAACTCTAAATGGTTTTCGTGTAAAACAAAAATGACAAGATTTACTGTACGTGTTATACCTTTAAAGTAATTGTTACACTGAAATAGGTGATAAAATCAATTAGGTTACAGGTATCCCCATATGAATCGATCCAGAGCTTTATAGGGCAAATTTATATTTACATGGACACATATGCACACACACACACACATACACACACACACACTTGTGTGTGTGTATATGTGTGTTGTCTTTAATTAGAACTAATATAAAGCGAACTCGAGCATTTTCAGGTTGTATCCGTTCTATTGATGAGTTTTGTTGACTCAATGATGGAAGAGAATTCGGAAAATCGTTTAAAAATATATACCCTAAGGATCTTAAATCAAAATATTAACATAAAGGAACGCAAGCAACGTTCTTAGATTAGGATATTAAAATTGAGGATGGAATGTTTGTCTAATTGCTTGAAAAACAAGATGCATTTTCGTTCCATATCATACGCCATTTAGAACAAGCAGTATTCCATCTCATATATTTTTCGGGATTATATCATCAGAATACTCAAGGATATCACGAGATACACTTAAATTTATTGATTTTATATCGAAAATTATTTCTTTAGTTGTAAGAATGGTCAATCAAGGCGGTGAAATTAGATTTTTTGACAATTTAATAAAGTCATGACTAGACATCCTGATATCTTTAAAACTTATCATCTTGACCATAGCGAAATGAAAACGATAATTGAAGAATATCTTAACGAAAGTATAAGAATAGAATAAATGAATAATGTATGTTAAATTAAATAAATTGCTATTAATGTTAAGGGAATTGGGTAACAAGAACAGATGGATTTAGTCTTTGCTAATGTGAAAGATCGTTGTATTGACTAGAACCAGGGAATGGGGAAAACATTTGGCTCCTGTCCATTTGTCTTGGTATTCCGGTAGGTTGGGAGGTTGAACCTGGAATGTCAAATAACAAACTGTGTAAGTATACTAATGAAATAGCCCATTGAGTTATTACTTCTGATTGGAATGTGGTTTCGTTTCGTTTCAACCATGTATAAAAGGTTAATTTGTTTGATAATTTGAAGGGAGAATTAATACAAACGATATGGTATACGACGTGAAAAATAACTTTAATAACTAGTGGGAAAATTGTCATATTCTTCAGTTGAATATGCTGATAGAAAATCAACTGGAACATATTTATCCCGTGTAATTATTATTCTTAAAGATCGGAGGGTGGTTTGCATGCTGAGATTAATACCGACTCAACGGATTTAATATTCACATGGGTGAACACTCGATAGAAGTGACACGAACAGCGAACCACATCGGATGTTATACTAGTTGATCCTCCGTCGTTAAATACGTTTTTTGGATAACCTACGTAAGCAAGCCTGTGTTTGAAAAAAATAAACGATGTGTTGTATACAATAACATCCATGTACAATACATTATGATTATACCCTATATAAAATACAGGGTGTTCATAAAAATGCCCCCTTTCAATCGGGTAATAAATCTTCGAAAGAAACTCATTGGATCATACGGTTAGCTGTATGCTCAGCTAAGCGTATCAGCCAATCATCAGACTGTAAATTTAATGGAGGCAACTCAAACGTTCGTTTTATTGGGGTTATTTGATTTTCAAATGTTGCTTTTTTACTAAGACCCTATATATGTGGATGTATGTGTGGATGTGTTCGTGTGTTTATGTTTGTCTGTGACTGTGTGTGAGTCTGTGTGTGTGAGGATATGTGTGACTGTGTGCGCACGACTACGCACATGATATATTTTTATACAGATGCAAATTTAAATAGTGTCAAACTGATTAGGACGACCTATTCAGAATGCATCGATTGAGCTGAAATCATCTTTCTGAACCATTCAAATAAATCACATCCTATTGGAGTAAATATTTTATAAGCAATGTGTGTATGTGTGTGTGTGTGTGTGTGTGTGTCTGTACGCACACACATACACACACACACACATATATATATATATATATATATATATAACGAGTGGGTGGATACGATATCTGACAATATGATTGAGTGGACAATATGAAAAATAGTGGGATGTATATCAACTTTCTTATACTAACATGTTTCATCTTCGGTTTTGTCACAGCATAAATTTTGAACGGAACATTTTTGGAAAGTTCGTTATATTTTCAGAGTAAATGATGTCACGTAGTATCCTACTGCGTGAGCACGGGGACTGAGTATTTTAAATTACGAAGGAACTGCAAAACGAAAAAAAGGATCCATGTATTCCAATTTTTCCAATATATGGATATATTTTTCATTCCGCTGTTTCTTTGTAATCGGGGAATTGAAAAAGTATAAACCATAGAATTTAATTTGTTATCATCCTTTGTGAGTGGTCCCCCTTCTAAACTCTATATAATTCTGAATTCCTTTTTATATATATTCGTTGCATTTCCAACATTCCTTCCTTGAACAAATCATCAGCAGTAGCAGTAGTTATTAGAAGATCACTGCTGGTCGAAGGTCTTTCTTGACTTCTTCCCAGCTTTCAGGACCTTTCTCTTACTTTATCACCTGACATATGAATGTATTCCAAAAAAACTTATATACCTGCATCCACTGGTCGTTCTCAGGACTTCACAGTTGAACATTACTTATGTCTGGATCCTGTTCATTTTAGATCCCGGTTGGGAGCTTTCACCATTCAAATTTATTAGTCCGTTTTAGAACTGGTCTGATGTTTCTGATATTAGTGCAATGAAGTCAGCAAATAGTATATGGTTCGAATATTCTTTGTCTATGTTTACCTCCCATTCCTTCCCATTCAGGTCCACACGTTTAAATGACAACTCTAAATATATAGCCCAAACAGGGGGGACGAAATCTCAATTTGGGGAACGCCCTTCATCATATTCCTTCCCAACCTTTCCCAAAGTCCTCTTCCCAACCTTGAACACCTCTTACCTTTTTCTATCTCCATCTTCAACCCCGAGCACTCTCAAGACACGTGTTTTCTATCATGAGTACACATTCTGATCAGAACCAATAATTATTAGCTAAGCATCAACTCGGCCGGTCTTCTGCTATCTGCATGGTGATGGTTGGGTTGGATAGGGGTTCAAATATCGATTCTGCACCTTTTGTCATGACAGTCTAAGTAAAGGTTGAACGCGTCAGGCCGTCGGTACCGAAGATGTTTTCGCCTTCCTACTCTTATTCTGCGACTCTTCTCTCTCTCTCTCTCTCTCTCTCTCTCTCTCTCTCTCTCTCTCTCTCTCTCTCTCTCTCTCTCTCTCTCTCTCTCTCTCTCTCTCTCTCAACCATTCCTGACTTTGAAGCGAAGACCAACATACCCCCAAGACGAAGGGCGGTGGACGAACTACGCCCTTCCCCAGAAGACAAATCTAATTGATATAAATACAGAATTTCCCGTGTTATCACGAGCCTAGATGAGATCTAAGCTGTGGCCTGCGGTTACAGAAGTGGCCATCGAATCTACTGTCTGGTGCGCTGTGATATTAGAAAGAATAGAAGAATAGTTTTGGTTGGTACAAACAATCACCTGGAAAAAAAAGTATTTTGGCAGAATGCCATAATGGGGGTGATCAATAAAAAATTTGAAATAGGGGATGATCGATGGATGAATCCCATTCCTCACATTTGTTGGGCGATGATCATTACATTTTCAGAAGAAAAAACAAGCAAAACTGCTGCCAGACACAATCTTAAAAAACAATTGAAAAGAGAGAGAGAGAAAATATAGAGAAGAGAGAAGTAATTTGAGTGAGGGGGAACGGATTATGAGGGAGATAGGAAGAAAGAAAGGAAGGAAGAATAAGAAAAGAGAAGAAAGACAGAAAGTAAGAGAGGGGGAATCTAACGAAAAAAGAAAGAAAAAAAGAAAGAAAGAAAGAAAGAGAGAAAGAAAGAAAGAAAGAAAGAAAGAAAGAAAGAAAGAGAGGGATATAATAATGAAGATAGAAGGAAAGAACTAACGAAAGGGGAAGAGACACAAAAAGAAACAAAAGGAGAATTTGATTAATATAAAAGGAAAGAAAGAACGAAAGGCAAAGAAAGACATAAAAAAGATTGGGAGAATATAATGATATAGAAAAGAGGAAATAAAAAAGAAAGAAAGAAAGAGTGAAAAAAAGAAACAAATAAACAAAGAAAGAAACTCAGAAAGAAAGAAAGAAAGAAGGGAAGAGACAAAGAGAGAATATAAAGAAGATAGAAAAGAACAAACGAAATGGGAAAAAAGACAGAAAGAAAGAAGGAATGAAAGTCAAAATGTCAAAACCAGATGGCAAGAGACAAATAGTTTGATAGAAAGAACCCAAGAAGGAAGGAAATATTTGGTTGAGGTTGATTCAGGTGTATCTTTAATTCAATCTTATCTAATTTATTCTGTAACTCAAATAAATAATTGTATCGAAATCCCAGTCTATCAAAATATCCATGCCGCTTACCCAATCTACAGCGACTGCAAACAGTACATTGACCAAATAAGAATTCAGTTACGTTTACTTCATTTCCTGACCAATGACCTTTTCCTCCATTTCAATGCATTGCGATAACCAAAGTATTATTAGCGTTACTACTGAGTTATTTGTTTTAGAAACCTAATGATTGTGATACAACTTGTTAGTAAAACAACTGGTATATGATTTTGTCTCTGTACACACTTACTAATACATACACCATAGGGAATAGTCAGACATTAATGGACCAACATTGACACAGTACACTGTGAACAACTATCGCTCAGGTTGATCAAACCGTTCAGTTTTCTGGGAAAAAAGCAAAGGAAAAATATCTATAATTGCTAGAATAAAAGAGTGACGGCAAAAAAGTGGTAAGAAGCTTGGTTTATTTTTTTGCCCAAGAGTATATATATATATATATATATATGTGTGTGTGTGTGTGTGTGTGTGTGTGAGGTATATAAGAATATACACCCGGTGAATGTAAACATTTTGTGCCTAAGTACTCTTGAGCAAACAGCAATATGTTTTGCTTCGTACTTGTAATTATCTTACCAGTTGCTGAAAAGTGCGTTTGGCACGAAATACTGACATTCACCGGATATCTATCTTTGTAAATCGCACCTTTACATATCAACTGCTCTATTTACTTCCATGAATATTGAATACTGTATTTAAATATTACCAGCAGCAGATTGAATCTGTTTTACAAATATCACTTACGAATCGAAAAATACACTATGAACTATATATATATATATATATATATATATATATATATATATATATATATACTGTGAGTGCAAAAAGTATCTGATACAATCCAGAAGGTTCATTATAACATTACTATACAGCTTCAAAATCGAGGATTGAATTCAATGACATACATATGTTGGAATACACCTTTTAAAATGTGTCGTATAGGGGAGACAAAAGTCATCTACCAACATAGACTTAGTGAACTCAACATCACCACATACCTGTGCACAACAGGGAATAAGTTTAAGAAGATGAGGAATGTTGGTACCACTTCAAACTGCTCATGAAGTATTTTTGTAATCTGTACTAAATACATACGTTTTATGTATGAGCATATAGTGCACTCTTATTGTGAATGGTGCATTAGCAAGGAACAGAATCGAAAGAAAGAACTCAAGAAAATATATTTTTCTAATTTTCCAGACCAATTAATTTTGTTTTTGATCCATAAGACCATTCTCTTCTCAAAGAATTTGTTGGTTTTGAAAAAAAGTTGATTTTTGAAAAGTCTCTGAGGAGGGTCCTGTTTTCAAAAGAAATATAAAGTGAAAACGAGCCCTTACTTCACGCCAATCCTCCCATTCGTGTATGCTGATGTATTGAAAACATTGCATACGAATTGATTTTCTCCTCTTGTTAGGGATTTTTTTTCTCACTTTCACGAACAAATTTTAAACGACAATTAATAGTTTTTGTGATATTGTAGCTTACGTTATCGAAAAAATAAGTAGGCAACTCAAAATCAAAACAAGGGAAAGATGAATCAACATCAAAGAATAATCCAACAGCTTCCCCGGGTGCTTAGCTGACAGAATGTAGCAGGACTATCCTTGGTTCTTTTCTACGCGGTTAAAGGTATAAAGAACAGTTGAAGTTCCCATTCTCCCATGAGGGTCTTGCACAGAAAACAGACACATCTGCTAAAACGCTTCTGCCAAGACCACCTACGCACCCTCCCAAACATCAAAGGGTTGGGGTATATCGAAAGAAAGCACACCTGCCGAGCATTGGAGATATTGACACTGACGCACCAGTTGCGATAGGAAAGTTATGCCTCAAGGATACACAACTTGTATCCGCCGAAGGCTAATCCCTTTGGCTAAATTCATGAAGCCAAGCGCGAACGAGCAGTCCCTCTCATCACCCTGAAAGTGTTTCAAAGACTCAGCCCGGAATTCATCGCCACTCATGATCATGATCATCATCATTCTTGTAACGTCCGTGGTTGGACATAGACCTTCCCAGGATTTGCCACAATTCTCTATCATGAGCGTCGCAGAGCCAGTATTTTCTAAATTTGTCCAGTTCATCTTTCCATCTTGTATTTTGTCGGCGTGGGTTTCGCATGTGATCTCTGGGGATCCATGTTGTGAGTCGTGATGTCCATTGGTTGTCTGTCATTCTTGCAACATGGCCAGCCCATTGCAATTTGAGATATCTAATAGATGTTATGATGTCTCTGACACTCGTTTTCTTCCTCATATACTGTGCTTTCTTGTAATATACAGGCCCATAAGTCTGCTAAACTCCATCTATAGACTTTTCACAAAAATTATCACCAACCAGATCACTAAAACACTCGATGAGAACCAACCACACGAGCAGGCTGGGTTTAGAAGAAACTACTCGACCATGGACCATTTCCATCCAATAAATCAGCTGAAAGAGAAGGCAGCAGAACATAAAATGCCAGTCGCAGTAGCATTTATAGACTTCAAGAAGGCATTTGACTCTGTAGAAATCCCCATGGTCTTGAAGGCCTCCACCGTACAAGGTGTTGACTCTGAATACGTCAAAGTACTACAACATATATACAATCACAGCAAGTCCTTTCTCAGGCAACATAAGGACTCTGGACCATTCAGACTCCGAAAACGGGTAAGACAAGATGATACCAGCTCACTCAAAATCTTCAGCCAGCCTCGAGATGATCTTCGGAAATCTGGACTGGGAAAATAGAGGAATCAAAATAGACGGTGAATATCAGAACAACCTAAGATTTGCAGACAACATCGTCCTTGTCGCAGAGAACCTACACGACCTCCATCTAATGCTAGATGAACTAAATGGAGATAGTGAGAGAGTTGGCCGACACATGAACTTCAGTGAAACAAAAATCATGTGCAACGATCACACTCTTGATACCAGGAATCAAATGACAGAAAAGTTGGGCTTTGTTGCATCAGAGCAGCCAGTTTCGACTTCGTTGCTGAGATATGAGCAGCTGTTGAGGACAAGATGAAAAGCTGGAGTAGGCTGCCCCCCAGACACCAACAGTCGCTGGCTTCCCTTGCCTCAAGTGCGAAAAGGTCTGCACCGTATGGAAAGGGTTCAACGACAATCTCTGAGCCTTCAGTAGGCAGAATAACCTCCCCTGATCTTTAAGTGTACAGCAAGCCAACACCGAATACATCATCATCAGTCTTTTAACGTCCTTCGTTGGACATGAACCTTCCCCAGGAATTGCTGCACTTCTCTATCACGGGCGTCACGGAGCCAGTACTTTCTGAACTTGTCTAGTTCGTCCTTCCATCTAATATTCTGCTGGTCTCGTTTGTGCATGTGATCTTGGGGGATCCATGTCGTGAGTCGTGATGTCCATCGGTTGTCCGCCATTCTTGCAACATGGCCAGCCCATCACCATTTGAGATTCTAAATGGATTCTATGATGTCCCTGACTTTTTTTTTCTCGGATGTACTGTTTTGTCTTGTCGTCTCTCCATGTGAAGCCAAGCATAATTCTTTCATGTGCACGTTGCATGGTTCTCAATTTGCTGATCTGTCTCTTGGTTAGATTCTATGTTTCAGCTCCATAAGTAACTATTGGGGGGATGCATTGGTTATACACTCTTCTTTTTAGGATTAATGGGATCTTCTTATTTTCGAAGGTTGAGCTTGCTCTGCCAAAGGGTTGCTATCCTAGCGTGATTCTTTGCTTGATTTCTTCTTCTTTTGAGGATATCATGGAGATTCGTTGTCCTAGGTAGATGTAGTGATCTACTTCCTCCAGTTCTGTGTCCTTGATTTTGATCGTAGTGTTTTTATCTCCGATATAGTTATGCACATGATCTTCGTCTTGCTGTTCTTGTGTAGGCTGACTCTATTGCTCTCTTCATTTAGTTCATCTATCATTAGTTGGAGGTCGTGTAAGTTCTCTGCGAAAAGGGCAGTGTCGTCTGCAAATCTGAGGTTGCTCAGATACTCGCCGTCTATTCTAATTCCTATATTCTCCTCGTCTTGTCTTCTAAAGATCATCTCGAGGCAGGCTGTGAAGAGTTTAGGTGAGGTGGTATTATCTTATCTTACTCCTATCTGGAGCTGAAAGGGGTCTGTGTCTTTACACATAATCTGTTCTTAATAAAGTGTGAGAAGTGGGAACTAGGGGCCGAACTCACACCCTTTAGCCAGAGGGAGTCCAGTATTCACCTTGCTGCCTTCAACCATTCGGCCATGGAACTCCATAGTTGACAGAAACTGATTTTACGCCTTTTAAAACCGAGATTCGTCGCCATGTTTGTTGATACCTAGACCTAGCAATTTTAATGAAGTAGCTTCTATGACATATTTTTATCATTTTTATTGATACCATAATGATTAATCTTGGAAGTGTTGGATTAATACGCAGACGATTTCCAATCTATTTTTATTACTGGATGAAGGATTGCCACACAATGTTTTTTTTATATTATTATTCTTGACAATGTTTCAATGATTTTTACTTTTTACCTTCATCTGAACATGGGATTACTCTTTAATTCCGTTCACGCCGTTTAGTCGCTATCGTAGAGCAATAACTCGAGCTGTGATCAAATGCAATTATAAATTCAAAAATGAAACCAGGGTAAATAGCAGTCAAAATTAGGAATAAAACTATCGTGTTACAAGTCGCTAATCAATGACGAAAATAAATAAAATATCGTCTGAGAATTAATTCAACACTTTCAAGAATAATTATTGTTATAAATATAATCTAGTAAATCTCTCTCATTTGAATTAGAGACACAAGATTAGCTGATCTTTGCTAATATATACATACATGCTTGAGGGGGTGTGAGGTTTAGATGAATATTCATATTGCAATTAAGATATAAATCTGTCTCTTCCATAGTCGACGAATCCCTCCACTATCTCTTGAATCATCGATACCTCAGCTCCGACCGTCTGTCTACCTTTTACGCCATGAATTTTTCAATGAATCGTTTGTTTGTTCTTCTTACACAGTCTCCTCTGTTGTCAATGCACTTAATGAATTGCTTGTCGATTGATCACATAGATAAAACATTTAGTTTGAATTTCAAACAAAAATTCAGCTAATAACAGAGTAAATCTACAGACTAATTGATGTTTGCTAATATATATATATATATATATATATATATATATATATATATATATATATATACACTTGTGTGTTAATGCGTGTGTGTAAATGAATATTTATACAGTAATTCAGACATAAATATCTTACCTAGCCGGCACATCTGACCGTCTGCTCACCTTTATGAGTAAGCATTCTTTGATGATTCAGTATTTTCAATATATGCTAATATATATATATATATATATATATATATATATATATATATATATATATGTATATATATTTGTGTGTGTGTGTGTGTATGTGAGAGAGAGAGTGTGAGTGTGTGTGTGTTTGTGCTAATGTGCTTGAGTGAATACTTACATAGAAATCAACATATATATCCCTCTCTCTGTCTCTTTCTCTCTCTGTCTCTTTCTCTCTCTCTCTCTCTCTCTCTCTCTCTCTCTCTCTCTCTCTCTCTCTCTCTCTCTCTGTGTCTTTTCTCAGTCTCTGCTAGAACGTGATTCATCAATCTCCCAGGTCCGACAGTCTGTCCGTCTTCTTCTAACTATTTTGCCATAATTCATGTAACATCTCACCATCTGCTTTTCATGTCAGGAACATTTGCCGGCTTCATTGACATCAGTTGGCGATAGAATCTCAGCTGGATAACAAATGAACAACGTTCTAAGGGGATGATGGTTTCCATTAGTTTAATGCAATCTCAATCTCAATATATATAGATACATATATGTGTGTGTGTGTGTTTGTGTGTGTATTAAGAGAGAGAGAGGTAGATGGATTGATAGAGAGAGAGAGAGATAAATATATATATCTAGAGAAAGAGAGGAAGAGAAAGAAAGAGATAGATAGGTAGATAGATAGATATGAGCACACAGACAATTCGATGAACAGTCATGAGTTGACAGACACACATATATAAAGACAGATAGACAGACAGACAGATAGACAAATATCCGTACCTCACATAAATGAAACGCCTTAGAACACGTGTGTACCACAAGTGATTGTCTGAAAAATTATTTGAAATTATCTGGTAAAAATATCTATTTTAATTTGTTTTTATCTAAAGTCAAATCTTTAGATGGTATCATGAAAATTTTCATTTTATACTCTCCAAAATGGGACGAGAAGTTTCTCCTCGAACATCCCAGACACACAAGCAAAAAGAGGTGAATCTGTGGCCCACTTGCCTGGTTAATCGGGCAAATAGTGTGGCCACCTTTCAAAGCATATTTGATATATATATATATATATATATATATATATATATATATATATATATATATATATATATATATATATATATGTATGTATATATAGTGAAATGTGGATTCACTACACAAACTAGCTCATGTTTCTGCCTTCTCCGGGCCTCATCAGGCAAACATGAGCTAGTTTGTGTATCAAATCCACATTCAACTATTTATTTCCAGCTCTACCCTAAAACAACTCAACTTCAAGAGTAAAAAGTTTTATGTATTGAGCACTCTATGAAATAAATCCATTACATTTCAGAAATTGCTTTATGTTATCAATATATTATCTGCCTGATTTGTACCACATATACTATATATATATATATATATATATATACATGTGTGTGTATATATATATATATATATATATATATATGTATATATATGTATATATACATATATATGTGTATGTGTGTGTGTATACATATTGTAGATAGTTTTAAAGCATTAAATTCTGTATATATAAATATATTTTCCCAAACTTGATCATTTTGGTCAATTATGTTAATCATACCGTGTATATATATATATATATATATATATATATATATATATATATATATATATGTATTAAAAACTTCCAACTTAACTGTGAACAAAACTGTCGACATAGATTTCTCCAGTTTCTGCGTGATCTGTCTGATCATCCTGCGTTCAGGTTGATGTAATCGGGTTAGAGGGCTAAAAATATAAACATCACTCTCTCTAGAATTTTCATTAGTGGGGGCTCAATTTTCAATATAAGTTCATGCTAAATTGACCACTTATTTTGTGTCCGTCATAATTCACGCTTTTTCCTGAAAATCCAACTTTCTTAGAGATCACTACCCAACAGAAGGTGAGAGAAAGAACTCATTCATTGATTACCCCTTTTTCCAATCTTTAAATTGTTCACCCCTAGTACATCATGCTGCAAAAAGATGTTGGTCACCAACTCAGAACAACGAGAGATTTTTTGAGACCTCTAATGAACAACAAGAGTGTTTGGGACCAAACATCGACCCCACCCAAAATTAGACGGTAGGGTGCTCACGTTCTGCGTGAACGCTGAGACGCCACACCCGATTCTCGATCGTCAAAAATACTCCCATTCATTCCTTTAAGTTGGTTGTAGAGTACAGCGACCGGAATATTGTCTCGAAGGAATGAACCAAGACGAGGACAAACTTCTAAAAGAAACTTTTTGTCAAAATCATTTAATTTTCCAAAATATTCTTGATTTTTTTACCAAAAAACGGCAAGAACTGTCAGCAAAAATATCAAAATCGGTTTCTTCAGTTTTCGAGCCCATCTGGCTAGCTTTGTGACTTGTTGGTTGGATGGCTATGTTTGCTGCATGTACCAAGTGTACAAACCACACCAATGGAGCTAGAGTACTGAAAATCCCAACAATTGTTCCCTCTTATGTCTGCAAAAAATTCATTTTGTTTTTCTTAACCTTCCCCACTCCTAAATAGGTTGTAAGTAAGGGTTTGATTTACTATGTTCAGTTTTGCTAAATTAATCCTTAGTTTGTACCCAGCTGCATTTTTAACGATCAAACAAAAGGCGAGAGGAGTAACTAATTCATTGATCACCCCTTATTTCCAATTTTGGCTTGATCACACCCCAATAAGACATGCTGCCAGATACTGTTGGTCCTGTAACGATTTCTATTGGGTGACTAACCAGATCTGTCCTAATGAATTGTATCAACTCTTTTGTTTGTTTTTGTTGGTCCTTGCGCGGATTCGTCATGTGTGGGATAGTTGGCGCGGATTTGTCAGTGCCGAAGTATCGGACAACTATTTGTAATGGACCAATATTGCATATTTTACTGGTACTGTGAAATACTAACTGCTGGTAAGCGTCAGAAATTGGTTTAGCACCAGAGGCAACATCTAGAGAGCGAATGAATTTGCAATCTGAGAGTCGTAAACGTGTCATATGGGAGCATTCAGGTCATCAGAACACGACAAAGGTGTCGAGAGAGGCATTGTAGTTTGAGAGTTGGAATGCAGGGTTAAACACTGGTTGATTGCTTAGTGGATGGATAGGGGGGTTTGGATAATACTCCCAAATTTTATGTCTTGGTTCAATAATCTGAAGCCACTTGACTCATGGATATATTATTTCTCTTCTCCAATGCTAGCGTGCTACTCTACCGATAACGTGGAAAATGAGTCCCAGTATATATATACATATATATATATATATATATATATATATATATATATATATGTATGTATAATAATAATAATAATAATAATAATAATAATAATAATAATAATAATAATAATAATAATTATTATTATTATTATTATTATTATTATTTGGAATCTCACACCAGTTGCCTGGTGGTAACCGCTGGAGTTTGAGTGACAGCAAGTCTCCTCAAGTCTCCAGCCCTCCTCTCCTACTACTCATAGGTCGCAGTAATTCTACGATTTACAGTTTCACACCGGTTGCCCAGTGGTTATCGCTGAAGGCTGAGTGACAATAAGTCTCCTCAGGTCTTCAGCTAACGTCTCCTCCCTCTTTCGCATATCATGACAGAGCTACTATTCGTTGCAGTCCTTATATCTCTAGCACCTTCCTCAGTATCCGTGCAGTTCCAAGTAGCGCTGTGGTCTGTACGGTCTCTATCCTTCCCCTAATCCCGATCTCCTCCAGTCTCTCCCTCAGCGTTTTGGGGACAGTTCCTAGTGCGCCCACTATGACCGGTACTACCCTGGTTTTCATGTTCCACATTTTCCTTAACTCCCTTGCTAGGTCCTGGTATTTTTCCCTTTTTTCACCCTCCTTCTTTTTTACTCTATGGTCTGCAGGTACAGCAACGTCTACTATTTTGCAGGCCTTCCTTTTTTTGTCTACTATTACTAAGTCCGGCCTTCTTGCCTGGATGAGGTGGTCAGTTTGGATGTCAAAGTCCCACAGTAGTTTGTGGTTGTCATTCTCCAAAACTGCCTCTGGCTTGTGCTGATACCACTTTTCCCCATGGTTGAATCCCATTTGTTTACTTAGTTCCCAGTGTATCATCGTTGCTACTCTATCGTGTCTATGCTTATACTCCTTCTGGGCGAGCTGACTACATTCACTAGTTATGTGGTTTACTGTCTCATCTCTTTCACCGCACATGCGGCATTTGCTGTTTGTCTGTGTTCTGTCGATTTTTGCTTTTATGTAGTTTGTCCTTATGCTTTTGTTTTGGGCTGCCATGATGAGCGATTCTGTTTCTCTCTTAAGGTTTCCCTTTCGTAACCACGTCCATGATTTCTCGTCTACTATATCTTTTATCTGTCTTTTAAACTCGCCGTACAATTTTTTCCCTTCCCACTTTTCTTTTCTAGTTTGCTGTACTGTTCCATTGTTTTCTACTTTATTGTTTGTTGCACTATCCCTCGCGCTCTTTATGATTTCTTCACTATTTGTTTGCACATATCTATCTAGGACTACTTTAGCTCTCTGGACACAATCTTCTATGCTGATGAGCCCCCTACCACCTTCTTTTCTCTTAACGTATAGTCTATCTGTATCATCCCTAGGGTGCAATGCTTTATGCATCGTCATAAGTTTCCTTGTTCGCCTATCCATTGATTGGAGCTCTTCCTTTGTCCATCCTAGAAATGGTCCTGTATACCTAACTACTGACACAGCCCAGGTGTTCATTCCTTTTATTAGATTTCTGCTATTTAATTTGGTTTCTAATATTTTCCTTATCCTTCTGAGGTATTCTCTCTTAATTTTCTCCTTCATCTCTTCCCGTTTTATCGTGTCACATTCAAGGACACCTAGGTACTTGTATCGGTCTTGTGCAGTCAATGCCCTAATCTTGTTGTTGTCCGGAAGTTCAATTCCCTCAGTCATTGTAAGCCTTCCTTTGTGCATCACCATGATTGCACATTTTTCTATCCCAAACTCCATTCCTATGTCCTCACTATATTCCCTTACTTCGTTGAACAGAGTCTCAAGCTCTCCCCTGTTTTTTGCAAACAATTTAATATCGTCCATGTACATTAAGTGGTTGACCTTTCCTTTTGTTTTAGAGAAGTGGTATCCTTTGCTGTTTTTCAGGATTCTGTTAAGCGGTATCATTGTTAGAACAAATAATAGAGGGGACAATGAGTCTCCTTGGAAGATTCCCCTTTTTATCCCTACCTCGGCTAGTTTGTCCCCTCCGGCTGTCAAATCTACTTTCCAGTCTTCCATCGAATTACCAATGAATTTAACCACCGGTTCGCTAATTTTGAACATTCTAAGGCATTCGAGTATCCAGCTATGTGGAATCATATCGTATGCTTTTTTGTAATCTATCCATCCCATTGCGATATTCTTTCTCCTTTTCCTTACTTCTTTTAAGATCATCTGGTCTATGTAGAGTAAATCGTTTGCCCCTTTGGTTCCTATCCTACACCCTTTCTGTTCTTCTGGTAGTAGTCCCCTTCTATCCATTGACATGTATATTCTCTCCGCTATTTGCCCGGTCAGGATTTTCCACATAAGTGGTAGGCACGTGATTGGTCTATAGTTGCTTGCTATGTTCCCCTTTCCCGGGTCTTTTAGGATGAGGGTGGTTCTGCCTTTAGTCATCCATTCTGGTGCTTTGCCTTCATTTAGACAATTTTGGAGTAAGTGAGTGAGTCTGCCGTGTAACGTGGTGAATTTTTTGAACCAATACCCATGGATCCCGTCGGGCCCCGGTGCTTTCCAGTTGGCTACTTTCCTAAGAGTATGTTTCAATGTGTTTTCATTCAGTATTATTGGTTCCCCCTTGTCTATATCTTCTAGTTCTTTTCTCATGTTTCCTAACCATTGCGGTGTTACGTTGTGTCTTTTTGGGTGCCCCCATATGCTATTCCAATAGTTCTTGGCCTCTGTGGCATCGGGTTTCATGTCCTGCCTTCTTTCCCCATTTAAATCTTGGTAAAACTTTTTCTCATTGTTTTGGAATGTGCGGTTTTGTGTGTATTGGGCCGTTCTTAGTCTGTATCTTTTTAGTCTTGCCTCTTTGGCTAGTCTTTTCTGGTGTAACTCTTCGACTACAGTTGCGATGCCCTTTTGCGTTACTTTGTATTTGTTATAAAGTCTTACTCGTGGTCTGTCTGTGTGTGGTGTATTTCTAAGTAGTACTTCATCTCTCTGTAGTTGGGAGATCTGCCTTTGTAACCTTCTCTCCCAGTTGGGTTTCCCTTTCCTATTATTGCTCAGGTTCCTATCTTGTGTTGTGAAGCTTTGTGCTACCATTTTTGCCCCAGCGTAAATTAGGTTGTTGAGTTCTAGGAGGGTGTTCGTTTCTATGTGCTGTAAGAGGCAGTTGACCTGTTCGGTCACTTCTCCAACTTTCTTTCTGTCTTTGTCTCTTAGGGAGGGGAGTGTTGTTTTCTCTCCTCGCATGGTCTCTTTCAAAGCTTGTATTTTGGTTTTCTCTTCTGCTGTTGGTGCCTCGTCGTCACCCTCTGGTGCATAGTTTACTGTGGGGGTCTTATGGGGAATTCTTATAGTTTTGTTATTGGTACTAGTTGTGCTGGGGGGGCATTCTACAGATGTGTCACCTGAGTCTCTCTCTACATTAATGCGAATCTCTAGTAGTTCTGTCTCAGACAGCCATTTCCTCTTTTGGATTTGTTTTACTTGGTCAGCAAGGCGTTGGTTCGATACTTCCACATCAGATTTTTCCCTCCAAATCTGGAGCATACGCTCCCTATAAGATCGCACTGAAGGCTTGCTTTTAAAGTAACAATACATAACTAATCTATTCTCCTCCCTTGTCCATCTCTTTCTCTTTATAGCAGTCACTCCGTGAGGACCGCGCCTACCCTATTATTATTATTATTATTATTATTATTATTATTATTATTATTATTATTCACACCAGTTACCTGGTGGTCACAAGTGGGGGCAAAGTGATGACAAGTGTCCTCAGGTCTCTGGCCTTCCTCTCCACGCTCTCACATTCCACAGCAGTACAGTGGTTTACTGTTTCACACCGGTTGCCCCGTAGTTATCGCTGGAGGCTGAATGACAGTAGGTTCCCTCAGGTCTTCAGCCCTCTTCTCATATTTTCCTCACCTACGACAGCAGCGTTGTGGTTTGTACCTCCACCAGCATTTGTGGTGTGTTTGTTTGTTTGTTGTTTTTTTTTTTGTTTTTGTTTTTTCATTATCACTATTTTCTTTATGAAGAAATGGATAAATAATCCGAAAAAATAGTTATGAATGCGTTGTATTATTTGAAACTCAGTTTGAAATGATCTCCCGTTTCAGTTTGAAATTACACAGATAATGTGTCATTTGGCCTAGTCGGATTAAATAGAATAAACAATCGAAGAAGATAGGACTGCAACGGAAACGAAATTTAAAGCAGTTTTTTAGGCCTCCGCCTTTCAGCCGAGCTGTTTAGCTCAATGACGCTAGGTTGGATCGACAACATATTGGTCTCAGATTTGATTCCCCATTTTCTTGTTGTTTATTTTTTTCACGTTGGTTAGGCCACGTGATAATTCTTTGTGTGATGACTGAACGTCATTTCGAACAGGAATAAATTGGATAACCAAAATGAAGTGAGTAAATAAAACATTTGATTTATTCTACTCTGCACAACATACATATTGAAGGAAAAGAGAGAGAAGTTACCCACTCATAAACACACACAATTGACAACATGAATATTAACCAAAAATAACAGATTTACTAAATAACGTAGTCAGCGCGTTATGCAATGATTTTAAGGGCCAGACGAGGTGAACCAATTAATTGCCCAAGACTCAAGGAAGAAGAAACAAACAAACAATGATTATTACTCATATTTTGGAGCAGATTGACAGCCACGAAAGAAAAATTTCACCTTGTGATTGCAGAGGAGTATTTAGATTGCTAATGCATGAAATATGAAGTCGTGAGATAAATTATCACGATTATTATTATTATTATTATTATTATTATTATTATTATTATTATTTGGAATTTCGCACAAGTTGCCTGGTGGTAACCGCTGGAGTTTGAGTGACAGCAAGTCTCCTCAAGTCTCCAGCCCTCCTCTCCTAATATTCATAGGTCGCAGTAATTCTACGATTTACAGTTTCACACCGGTTGCCCAGTGGTTATCGCTGAAGGCTGAGTGACAATAAGTCTCCTCAGGTCTTCAGCTAACGTCTCCTCTCTCTTTCGCATATCATGACAGGGCTACGATTCGCTGCAGTCCTTATATCTCTAGTACCTTCCTCAGTATCCGTGCAGTTCCCAGTATATTTGCAATCTCACACCAGTTGCCTGGTGGTAACCGCTGGAGTTTGAGTGACAGCAAGTCTCCTCAAGTCTCCAGCCCTTTTCCCTTAGTTCTCATAGGCCACAGTAATACTGCAGTTTACAATTTCACACCGGTTTCCCGGTGGTCATTGCTGAAAGCTAAGTGACAATAAGTCTCCTTCAGTCAACATCTCTTCTCTCCCTCACCTATCATGCCAGTGCTGTGGTTCACATTCCCGCTCTCATTTCCTTCCCACTGTTAGGTCACTGTTAACGATTAGTGCCGCAGTCTTTATATTTCTAGCACTTTCCTCAGTATCCGCGCTGTTCCAAGCAGTGCTGTGGTCTGTACAGTGTCAATCCTTCCCTCTATCCCGATCTCCTCCAGTGTCGCCCTCAAGGTCTTTGGGACAGTTCCTAGTGCGTCAACTATGACTGGCACTACCCTGGCTTTCATGTTCCACATTTTTTTCAGTTCTCTCGCTAGATCCTGGTATTTTTCCAGTTTTTCATTCTCCTTCCTCTTTACTCTATGGTTATTATTATTATTATTATTATTATTATTATTATTATTATTATTATTATTATTATTATTATTATTATCATTGTTGTTGTTGTTGTTGTTGTATTAAAGCCTCTGTAAAGATACCTAGCACTCTACTTGTATGATATATATATATATACATATATATATATGTATATATATATACGTATGTATGTATGTATGTATGTATGTATGTATACCAAAAATGCAAAGTCCCAGTGGAATATAAAGACAGAAGAAAAACAGAAAAAGACTGTTAATTGCACTGAATGTTTGAAACTGATCCGTCATAATGAAATTGTAAATATCCATCAATCTATCCCTATATATGTCTGAGTGCATATCCAATAACTAAGTATAAACATATATATATATATATATATATATATATATATATATATATCGTTCTTGTCATCAGCTGTTATGTATCCACTGCTGGACATAGGCCTTTCTCATCTCCTCCCATGACGATTGTGATTGCACTGACCTTTGCTATATCTTATTGGCAAGCCTCTCTATCTAATCTTGCCATCTTTTGCCTGATCCTACGGCGTTTATGGTCCCACTGACACCAATTGGTTGGCCTTTCGCTACATCTGTTGACTATTCTTTTCGTTATGCGCCCTGCCCATATCCATTTTTCTCGCTTAATTTCTTGTACAATATCCTTCACCGTAGTCATCTCTTCTTCCCTACCAATAAGAGTTATTCCTACGATTGCTCTTTCCATTGCTTTCTAAGCAATTCTGATTCGTTATTCGAGTGGTTTTGTGAGCTTCGAGATATGACATCTGTATATCATAGCTGGTATTATGGCTTTGTTGTATATTCAGCAATTTTTTTTCGGTGTTTTCTATTCACACCAAATGTTTTATGGCCAAATGTTTTGTCTGTTTTATTTCATTGCCATCATCTTTTTCTCACTCTATCGCCTGACCAAAGAAAATGCATTCTTTAACTCGTCTTCAACATTGATATTTGAACAACTATAGCGTCAAGATTCGAAATCATATAAATAGACAGAATGAAATGTTTTCTACGATACCACTGGCAATCTCCACTCGAAAACGTCTCAAATCGACTTTTAAAAAAAACATCCATAAACTTCAAGACTCCAGACACTCTAGATGTTATCTATAAACCTGTAAAAATCAGGCCCTGCAAAAAACCCCAAAAGCTTTTTTTCCAAAAATAGAAGCTTACAGGAGCCCTCTCTGATGGCTACGGTAGCTAAAGTTCTTCTGAGGTTTTATCATGTTTTCTTATGGTCATTTCCATTAATTCATTATTGAATATCACTTTTTTCTCTGTTTTGTTTATTTTTAACACTATTTTTAGTGTTCTCTATTCAAATTCAGTTTCTTCGTAATTTTGAATGCTTGGCGTTTGATGCACACACTTCATGATATCGAGAGACGTTTTACTCAAAATAATCGAACATTCCAATATAGTTTCATTTGAAATTACAATTTTTTATGAAGCCGGAGGGCGAAACATATTAGTATAATAAATTTGATTTTGAAAAAAATAAACTATTTTTCATTATTGTCAACATAATATATATTGTCAGGTATATCGTATATACATAATCATCGTCTATTTGTATGTGGGGGGCGCGGATGAAGTCTTTGGTTGGACGGTTAGTTGGTTGGTTCGTTGGTCAATGTATAAGAGGGAAAAAAGCTGAAGTGTTCGTGTCATCGTTTCGATGGACTTAGAGCTACCCCACTCGCTAAACGCATTAATTTGTATTTGTTCTTTTTTGTTTTTTGGAGGGTTTTTGTACCCCACATTACCTGGATCTGGGCAATTTCTCTCCTGTCCCGGACAAGACCCTTGAGAGTCCAGCAGCTGGACACATCCGTTTATGCGACGACAACGTTATCCAGCGCGTATCTCAGTCCAAAGAATCCTGGGTCTTATTGGCGTAAGAGTACTTTGCTGATTGTTAATATGATTTACGAGGGGATAAAGAGAAGTATAGAATACATTTCAATCGATTATGTTCAAGTCTTATTCACCTCATATCCAGACCAGACCAGATGTACTGACCAGATCTTGAGAGATAGTCCGAGAGCATATATATATATATATATATATATATATGTATGTATGCATGTATGTATTCTCATCTTATTGCGTCATCCACAGACAGCTGTTTCGTTGTATTACAACTCTTCAGTGTGACTATAGACTATCCATTATCCCATCAAGTACCACGAATTAGGATTGAAGCCCAGAGGCCGGTATCCCACTTCTGTGCCACGGAACTGGACGGTCAGTATGGTTAAATATGAGCGATATATTTATTTAGCATATATTCCCCATCCACCAGAGTGCTCTCTTCCTATTAACCATTTCTTTTAATTCCATTATGCAGGATTTTTTGTATGACATCTTCTGTTGAGCGGTGGTTAACGAAACAATCCTCTATACCATTATTGTTGTGTTCAGTACTCTGTTTAGTACCCATTATTGTTACCTTGCGGCAGACTAGATCAGGTTTAGAAAATTATATAAGGACGTTTCGATATCAAAATTTTGCTCTGGACGGAATTTCTAACATGTTGTAATCCCATTTTTTTTAATTGTGCTCTTGAACCAAGAGACTTTTGTCCCCACGGGGGATTCATCAGTTTTGAGAAAATTTGCATTTTTAAAGGTTTTATTGGGGTCCTGATTTCAATCCAAATATAATTAGAAAACGAGCCCTTACTTTGCCTCGACTTTCCTGTTCGGTCGCACTGATGTCCTGAAAACCTTGCTTGCTAATGAATTTTCTCCTCCTGCAAGGGAATTTTCTTTCATTTTCGAACGGGAACGAATTTGTAAAAAAAATAATAATTAATATAATTTTAGCAATGTTGTAGATTACGTTTCCGAAAGAAGTGAGCATTTGAAAATCAAAACAAGGAATGAATAAACTGTGTTCCACGAATGGCAGAACTGGTTCAAAATGAGGGCTCGTTTTCACATTATACTTATATAGTAACAAAAAAACCCTCTCTAAAACCCGAAAGGAGGAAAGAAAGAACGAAAAACGAAATTGAAAAAGGAATACAGGAAGAAATAAAATGGCTGATTGTCGAAAGGAAGTAACGTTTTATAACTGTGCGTTTTTCCAGGAATATATCATCCGTCACGATTTACAGCAGAACCTATATGCTTATTCATACGTCTGTATTCGAATTACCCAGAGCAACGTTTTCTAATTTGGATAAGCTTGATAAATATGAGATCTCTAGAATATACAACTGGGTTATATGTGTAAGGATCTGCACTAGGCAGCCTGAAGTTATTTTGTTTGGTAATTTATTTTTAATAATTCTGGTATCCTAATTGCAAGTTTTTTTCGGGTCTCAACTTGACTCAACCTAGTTTTTTGTGTGCTCAGACAAAGTCTTAAGAGTCTCTAAGGAGTAATATCCATTGTTATATCTTAATAAGAAGGTAAATTAACTAATGAGATCCATAAGCAAAAAGAAAATAATTTTTTATTTATGGCTATTGTATAGTTTCTATCAGTTTTCAAGCTGGTCTGACTGACTACGTAGGTATGTATCTCATGTAAAGGCCACAGAAAGGAACTAAAGAGTCAAAAATTTTAATATTTACTCCATACAATGTTTAGAACATTTTTTCGTTTTTTTACCTCCCATAAAAAGGTTTCAAGTAATGGTTCAGTTTGCAATATAAGCTTATGCTAAATCGATCGCTTAGATTGTGTTTCCTAGTTTTTTTCTCAGATTTTTCAATAATCACTGCCCCCCAAAAGGTGACAGAAGCAACTTATGTTTTCAAAGTTATTAATTGATCACCCCCAACATGGAACACTGCCAAAAGGTGATGGTCGCCTCATGGTTTCTCTTGATTGATTAACCAGACCTGTCTTTCTGTCTCTCTTTCTTCCTTCAAATTTATAGCATTGCACCACCGTTGAAGCTCTTCGCTGAGTTCAAATTCCCTCCAAAGCTAAATATGGCCGACATCCATCTAAATTAGAATACGACATTTGAGTGGCCTCGACAATTAAGATCTTATCTCTCTTTGGAATTTTTTTGTTTCTTCAACTTATTTATTTTATTGTACTTCATCTTTACTTTCTGTGGGACAGGCTTGTAGATATAATACGTCATTTGAAAATCCGGACGTCTGACTCCTCTTTTCTGTAAACCAAGAGATTATTTTGCAATTTGTTTAACAGAGAAACGGAAATATCGAACTATAGGTAAGTAGATTGATACAATCAGGTTTTCTGTTAGGTAAACGCTTCAGGATAGATATGAATAAACAGATATATAGTTGGATATGAACAGACTGAGATAGATGGATAGATAGATAGATAGATACATACATACATACATACATAGATAAGTGTCAACATAGAAGGATACAAAAATATTGATGGATAGATAGATACATAGATACATATGAACAGAAGCAGAGATAGATAGATAGATAGATAGATAGATAGATAGATAGATAGATAGATAGATAGATGGATAGATGTGGACATAGACAGATAGATAGATAGATAGATAGGTGAATAAATAAATAAATGGATAAATATGAACATAGATAGATCGATAGATCGATAGATAGATAGATAGATAGATAGATAGATAGATAGATGTGAACGTAGATTAGACAGATAGATAAATAAATAGATAGGTGGATAGATAAATAAATGGATAAATAGGAACATAGATAGATAGATAGATAGATAGATAGATATGAACACGCTGGGATAGGTAAATAGATATGACCAGGTTGAGATAGATAGATAGATAGATAGATGGATAGATACGTTACGGTGCATACATCATAGACAGCAATGTAGATAAATATGAAGTTACCAACAGACAAACATGAAATATTTATTGAACTAAGTAAAGGATTTGCTACACAAATACGTTTGGGCGAATGATTGGGACGTTTTTTGCAGGGGGGATCTTTTTTTTCTAGGGTAGGGATTTCCTTTTATTCTATTTGTATACATTTTTTTCTTCTTTCCTTGTTCAGCTCTACTCTAACTCGACCTGATGTTCAACGTTCAATATATCGGGCACTCCATGAAATAAACCCATCATACATCGAATATCATATCATATTATATTCCTGATTTCTATTATATATATATATATATACGTGTGTGTGTGTGTGCACACACACACACATATATATATATGTGTGTGTGTGTGTGTATATATATATACATGTATCCACAGTCAAGCCAAAAAAATACAATTAATTCGATACCAGTATAGTGTCGATACCTACACTAGGATTCACGGGTAAATATATTAAAATGATCATAATCCAAATCAGAAGACAATCAATCAGAACTCTTGCATACCGAATAGCTTACATTACAGTAACGTTACCCCCACACCTTATAATCAGCAAAAAAAAATACGAAACTGCTCCGTCCTATTGATTTTTGCTACCACCACATTAACACAATGCACCCCAAAAAACACCCCCACCAAAAAAACTTCATACCGAATGTTTCGGCAAAGAACAGTGTTTTTCATAAAACAGAAACTAGAGACGGATCAATCCATTCTCCTGATGACATGTGTTAGGCATACATAGAAATATTGTATCGAGTTTTTTCCATAAGTTATTACACACACATACACACACACACACACATACACACACACACACATATATATATATATATATATATATATATATATATATATATATATATATATATATATATATATATGTATATATATATGTAAGCGTGTATGTGTGTGTGTGTGTGTGTGTGTGTGTGTGTGAATGTGTGTGGAGAGAGAGGGGAGAGAGAGAATGGGAGAGAGAAGAATAGAGGGAGTCAGAGAGAAACGAGAGAGAGAGTAAGAGAGAGAGAGTATCAGATTTGAATGTAATATCACTGTGTGCCTTTTATGACCTCCAGCCATTAGTATATCCTGTTAGGTGTCAATCTGAGACCTTCCCGGCATGCCTTGCTCGCAGGTTTCCCGCCTCCTCTCAGTTTTGGCGGTCAAGAAGCGAAAATGCCAGGCAGGACGATGGCTATCTTGGCAGATGACCTTTTTGTTTTGTGAGTCCATCAAGGTCATTTAGATCTCTTGGATTCTCACCATGGAGTAGAGATTCTTCTTGGGCTAATATTGGTATCAGACGGAAGCATCCATCAGTGGGTAGGATTCTGTTGGTCAGGATGGAAGGATGAGGGCGTGTCTACGTGTGAGGGAAAGAGAGAGAGAGGGGGGGAAGAAATAAGGAAAGAGATATGAAGAAAGTGAAAGAGGGAGAGAAAGAGTTAGTCAGCGTAAAAGGATAAATACATATACCAACGTGTATGTATGCAAGAGCGGTGAAAGGTTAGAAAGACAGACAGAGATGCAGAGAAAGAGACAGGGGGGGAAGAACTATCGGATAGTGTAATGTTACCTCACGCGTAGAGGGGGTTGATTACTAAAGAGTGAGAGAGAGAGGTAAAGGCAGAGGCAGAGATGTAGAGACATACGGGAAACGATATTTGTAAGCATATATACATATTTAGTGTTTTTATCTCCAGTGTGGTTGTTGCACATGATCTCCGTCTTGCTGAAGTCCATGTGTAGGCTGACTTTCTTGCTCTCTTCATTCAGTTCATCTATCATTAGTTGGAGGTCGTGTAGGTTCTCTGCAAAAAGGGCAATGTCGTCTGCAAATCTGAGGTTGCTCAGATACTCGCCGTCTATTTTAATTCCTCTATTCTCCCAGTCCAGGTTTCGAAAGATCATTTCGAGGCAGGCTGTGAAGAGTTTAGGTGAGCTGGTATCACCTTGTCTTACTCCTTTCTGGAGCTGGAAGGGGTCTGAGTTCGAAATCGAGGACACAGAACTCGAGAAAGTAGACCATTACATCTACCTAGGGCAACAAATCTCCATGAGACCCTCAAAAGAAGAGGAAATCAAGCAAAGAATCATACTAGGATGGCAAGCCTTTGGCAGAGCTAGCTCAACCTTCAAAAATAATAAGATTCCATTAATCCTAAAAAGAAGGGAGTATAACCAAAGCATCTTCCCAATAGTCACTTATGAAGCTGAAACATGGAATCTAACCAAGAGACAGACCTGTAAGCTGAGAACCATGCAACGTGCACATGAAAGAATAATGCTGGGCCTCACATGGAGACACCGCAAGACAGTACAGTACATCCCGGGAAAGACAAGAATCAGAGACATCATAGAATCCATTTAAAATCTCAAATGGCGGTGGGCTGGCCATGTTGCAAGAATGGCAGACAATCGATGGACATCACGACTCACAACATGGATTCCCCGAGACCACATGCGCAACCGAGGCCGGCAAAATGTTAGATGGAGAGACGAGCTAGACAAGTTCAGGAAGTACTGGCTCCGTGACGCCCATGATAGAGAAGTGTGGCAAATCCTGGGGAAGGTCTATGTCCAACGACGGACGCTAAAAGACTGATGATGATGATGAATGATACATATTTATATACACACACATATATATATATATATATATATATATATATATATATATATATATATATATGTGTGTGTGTGTGTGTACGTGTGTGTGTGTGGGTGTGTGTGTGGGCGTGTGTTACACCAACTAACCCAATTGGAGAAGTTTCAATTTTTTTTCAAATTGATACAAAATTTGTTTTAACTTTATCAAAAGTTGTTTCGATAAAAACAAGTATATAAAACAAATAGGTCTCTGTATGAAAACAGGCTGCTGCTGCTGATGTTGATTATAATGATCAAATTTTAGGGTAAGCAAGCCCCCCCTGCCCCACTCTAAGTTGTTCAAATACTTCAGATGGTATTGTCACCATCTTCTACCACCTGGAAACTAAACGACTAAGGAGATTGTTCAATTGGTTGTTATGACAATGTTAAACATCAAGGCTGGAGTTGAGGGACGTAAGAGAAGCATCTAATTGGATTCTCTGACAATGTACATACGTGGAGAGATGTTGTTAAAATTAGATATTGTATATCCTGGGGTCGTTTCGCTATAACAATTTATTTCAAATTGGCTAAAATTACCTTTCCTCTCTTTTCTCTTCTTAATATTCGCAGCCATTCCGATGTAGATTTCAATCAGATGGATTTTAGCCAACTTCATGTTAGAAAATTTCAACCAAAATTGTGAACATAGTCTTCTCCTATTTTCAAGCTGGCTTGCTATTTATTTATCTATCGCACGTACTGACCCTACCACTGGAACTAGAGAGCTGTAAATTTAAACATTCACTCCTTATTACGCCTTAAAAAAAAATTCCTTTTTTTCAAATAGGTTTTCAATGGGGGAGTCAGTTTGCAATGTAAGTTTATGCTAAATGGATCCCTTAATTTGTGTTCGATAGCATTTACGCTTGTTTTTTAGTGGGGATGACGGGGATAAACATTTAGACTTTTCTTTAGTGATCACTGCCACACAAAATGTGGGAGAAGTTACTTGTCCGTTGATCACCTCCCTTCCTATCGTTTAATTGATCACCCGATAAAGCATGCTGCCAAAATATTTCTGATCACGTGATGGTTTCTCTTGGAAAACTTCAGCCCTGTAGCTCCATTGGTGTGACCTATGCGCAAGATATATAGCTAGCCAGACCGATTTAAAAAAAAGGAAGAGACCTATGTTGACTGTTCAGGTGACAGTTCTGGTTGACAGTTTCTGACTTTGGTTATTTTTAAAAGAAATTTACTGTAATCTACTATTTTCAATTAATGACTGAAACACAGAAACGGGATGAAATATTCAAAAGAGGGGCTTGTTAAATCTGGAATCTGTCACACTGATGTCTGTTAAATCGAGGATTTACTGTACTGGCCTTTCTCAGGGAACTGAACACTTACCACTGAGAGTCACGAGAAATATGATATCTCTAACAACGGTGTGTCGTTACAGTTTCTTATGTGACCAATAATCACTAGGTGTGCTGCGAAATTGAGTATAATTTTGTGTATTTTAAAAAGTATTCTTCCTGAATCAGATGAAGTGCTGGGATGACGTTATACATTAGTCTTGCCTAATAGAACTCTAGTAATGTATCGCTTTATTTTTTAAAGTTTTATCGTAATTTCGAAAAGTTTGAATAGCTCGGTTCTCAACTATGAATCAAACAGATGTATTCGACTTTCAGAAATGATTCTTATATTGTTAAATGCTGAAAAAAATCCGAAGGTTGATGCGATCAAAACGTTGTTTCAGCAAAGGGCAACCTGATGAATAAACTTGATAGTCAGATCCAACCTTTTCTGCTTGTGATAATGAAGGATTCTGTAACTCTTTTTAATATTTTCATTGTCTTCAAAATCAGAGAAAAAAAACAACCCAAAATGATGGACAAATCCAGCTTTTTCAAGACTAACGACCTCCGTAATTCAGAACCCGGAGTTGCCAATGCAGCATCTTTCACGCTAAATCTAGCACGATTTTTGTTTTGGCAATGCAAAAATACAACGAGCTACGCCATGTCTATGCGATTTTTTATAGCTATTTTGAGTTATTCTTTAGCCATTTAATGGTCATAAAATAGCTAAAAAAGTTTTAGTACATATTGGTTTTTCCAATGCTTTTTCGATGTTGATTTATCGCAAAATAATTTTCAGTTGGCAACGCTACCTGCATCCCCTCTCCCACCAAAAAATTCACTCTGACTCAGCCACTACCCAGAACAAACAGATATCTGTGTACAGAAGAGACATGTCTGACCAATTGGTGCTCTGGGATACCACAGTGCGGCGTTGGGGGAGCTACGACTGTCTATAAATCACATGTTCCACTGGTAGAGTAAACAAGACGACCTCGGTTGAGTGGGTCGTATCGGGTCGTGCTGGGCATCAAACGTCAGTTTCAGTGTGCTTTTTAGATTTTTGGATTTCGAATAAGAGATTGTGTAACTATATATATATATATATAAATATATGTTTGTGTGTATGTGTGCGATTTTGATTTAATGTGATCGACAAAGAAGCTACATTTTAATTTTTAAATTTTTCAAAGTTTTTATTTCCTATTTTCTCACCAGAAAACGAATTTCAGGGTCAAACTTGTGTAACTGACCGAACGTTATTTTGATAGAGCGCTTCCGACTGATCCTACAGTCATTATCAAGATCTTTACAGTTCGCAATTTTTATGATCCACTGATAGCAAGTTCGTGAAAGTGAGATGATGAGGATTTTTACTTGCAGGTTTTATAGTGGTGGGCGATCTCATTTATTTCTTTTTGAGTGAGAGGGGGCTTCAAGTTATTAAACACTATATAATCTCCAATGGACAAAGACATGGAATTTTCCATGTATTTGATAACTACAGGCCGTCTCTCCTCTGAAAGAAAGAATAAGATCACTCCCGCAATAAAACCTGTACGTAAAACTCCTTGTTGGCCCGTTTCGGTCTATTTGCAATTTGTGGATCATGGAAAATTGTGAACCCCAAAGATCTTCAGAGAAAACAAGAAAAACTACAGAAAAAATGAAAACGACATTCCTTGACCGTTGTGTTGGAAGACAAAATAATGCATTAAGCCTGTTCTCAATGATTTTGAAAATCCTTGAGATTTTCTCAATCTTTACATTGCCACATTGTCATATCACTATGACTATATATAAAATATATATTTTATATAATATGTTATATGTATACATATATATATATATATATATATATATATATACGTGTGTGTGTGTGTGTAGGTATACATGTATATATATATATATATATATATACATATATATTGTGTGTATATATATATATGTGTGTGTGTGTGTATTTATATATGTATGTGTGTGAGTGTATATATATATATATATATATATATATATATATATATATATATATATATATATATATATGGGATGCACGCGTGCGTTTGTGTGCAACTCTAAATTGAAGACTACTTTAGGCGACTGGAACAAGTTTAAAACATTAAACAAAATCACCCGTGTCTACTTATAAAACCAAGTTAACGAATTCAATTTCGAGAAAGGTCAATGATTGTTGAAGTTTCTTGAATTTCAAAACTTCACAACGTTCTTGCAATCTTGAAATTAAAAAGTTTGTCCGCGAACAACACTTTTGAAGATTACATAAATTGCATTGACATATATTGAGCAATAAGTGACTGAAGTGACACAAAAAAATCTATTGAAAAAGTTTTTTTAATGTTCAGTGTTCAACGCCGTAAAGCATCCAATGTATATCTATATATATATGTGTGTGTGTGTGTATATATATATATATATATATATATATATATATATATATATATATATATTAGTGTGTTATCCACAGACAGCTGTTTCGTTGTATTACAGCTATTCAGTGTGACTATAGACTATCCGTTATCCCATCCCTACCACAAGGTAGGATTGATACGTTCGCTTCAGAACCCGAAGACCGATATCTTGCCTCTACTAGGGAACTGGACGGTCAGTAAGGCTGAATTCAAGCGATATATTTATTTAGTTCAAATTCACTGTCCACCAAAGAGCTCTATTCCGATGGAAAAGTATTGCATAAGCTTACAGTGAAAGAGTTACCTCGCTTGAAGAGTGCTCAACCCTGGATAGAGGAGCGTTAATATATATATATATATATATATATATATATATATATATATATATATATATATATATATATATATATACATATATATATATATATATATATATATATAATGTAATGATAATTAAATAATTGTGTCATCCACAGACAGCTGTTTCGTTGTATTACAACTCTTTGGTGTGACTATAGACTATCCATTATCCCATCCAGTACCACTTCTAACTCAGAGGCTGGCATCTTACCCAACGTGTATCAAATCCACTTCCTATCATATATATATATATATATATATATATATATCATTGTGTCATCCACAGACAGCTGTTTCGATGTATTACATCTCTTCAGGGTGGCTGTAAACTTTCCATTATCTGGAACTGGACGGTAAGTAAGGCTGAATTTTAGTGATATTTTCATTTACACAGAAATTCCTCAACCACCAGAGTGCTACATTCCCATGGAAGAGCATTGCATAAGCTTACAATAGATGAATTACCTCACTTAAAGAGTCATCAACCCTGAATAGAGGAGCTTTAATTATTGTGTCATTCAGAGACATCCCTTCAATGTGGCTATAGACTTTCCATTATCCGGAACTGGACGGTCAGTCAGGCTGAATTTAAGTTATACATATTTTTTACACAGAATAGTACAAATTAGGTTTACAAAATAGCATAATGTAATGTGATATAAAATAATGTCTGATATGTGATGGATTTATATCATATCTGTTGTTACATTTAACTTATTACTCCGAGAGTCAAGTAGTCCAGAGTAGAGCTGGAAACATAACCGGAAGTGGATTTGATACACAAAATGTTCATGTTTCTGCCCTCTTTAAAGAGGCCCAAAGAAACATGTTTATGTAGCATTATATACATATAAATATATATATATATATGTGTGTGTGTGTGTTGCTCATTGATTCTGTCCTGGTCAATCTGGTTGGCTTATCAACAATTCAACCCTAATAATGTCTGATATATATCAGCAAGGTATTCTGATTCTTATCTGGTGACTTCTTTCTGTTGCTGGTGATATATCACCAGATGTCGATTTATATCGCTTCATGATCGATTATTGTCTATGTGTTTATTCTCATACATCGTGCTCATTAACCGAAATGTCCAGCACAAAGTCATTCTAGAGTGTTCGTTGTTTTTTTCTTTTACTGAGCAACTGCAGGAATCAAAAATGGCGATGGGTGATATTCTTTTTTCATGTGTGTTTCGTTTTTTTTTTTCTTTGTTTGTGTACCGCAGCTTTCTTGGGCATACTGCTTTCTCAACACGCTCGATAATTGGCATCAGTACTACACTAGATCCAATTCTGGAGAATTTATAGATGTGTTATGAACTATTTTAGATCATTACAAGTGCAACAGTTTCGATGCTGCAGAATTTGGTCATGAATGTCACCCAACTGATTCTGGTTGTACGTAGTATCATCCATAATTGAGTACACCCCATGTCATTTTTTTTCATAGAAACCCATTTTGCTCAAAGCAAAACGTATGAGGTTTGTATTATTTCTGGCGGAACATTGAACAATCAAAACGAATAATACCAGGTATTGTTTATAACCAAATTCTACAGAATCGGAATGCTGTTACAAAAGATATGAATATGTCGAAATCGGGAAATGATTACAACCCCAACGAATAATTTTTGCAACATTTTTAAGATGGCCATAAAACATACCTGGTAATACTCGTTTCGAGTGTATAATGTTCCACAAGAAATTATACCATACTGCTATTTTTGTATAAGAAGAAATTTGATTTTCTTATTTTTTCCTAGTGATAAGAATGTACTCACTGATAGATGATACAGGGTACTTCCGGTTTGATTGTGCAAAAGCCGAACGTAACAGGGCTTTACTATTTCTTGTGGAACATTCAAAATGATCAAATCTAGTTATGTTTCCTTCTAATGAAAATAGACTTCCTACTTAAAAATGGGAAGGTTTATTCAATTATGGACTCTACTTGGTATTATACGTTTTGATAGTGTACTGTTCCACTAAAAACAATAAAAATCCTGCTTCGATCAATTTAGAAGAAAAATTGTCTGAAAACAGGGGGAGGATGTACATATTTATGTGGAATACTGAATATATTTGTTTTGATTACTCAATGTTCCACTGGAAGGGAAAAATTGTTTAGCTTTGTAAGAAAAACAACTGATGGTTGGGAGTGTAATCATGTATGGGAAACACAGTATATTTCGTTGGCAGAGATTAAAAAAGTGATGGGATGTACTCATTCATGGGAAATACTGTATACTCTGTCGGCAAATATGGAAAAAAGTGGTTCAAGTGTACTAATTCATAGGAAATACTCTATATTTCGTTGGCAGAGATTTTTTAAAAGTGATGGAAGTGTACTAATTTATGGAAAATACTGTATACTCTGTATGCAATTTTTTAAAGTGTACTCATTTATGGATAACACTGTATACTCCGTTGGCAGAGATTGAAAAAGTGGTGGAGTGTACTCATTTATGGGAAAGATAGTATAATTGGTAGAATTATTTTAAAAAGGTTGATGTACTCATATATGAGGAACACTGTCTACTCCATTGTCAGGGATTTAAGAAAGAGTGATTGAAATGTACTCATTTATGTATATTTCGTTGGTAGAGATTTTAAAAAAGTGGTTGAGTGTAGTCATTTATGAGAAACACTGTATATTTCGTTGGCAGAATTTTTCTCAAAAATGGAGGAGTGTACTCATCTATGGGGAACACTGTATACTCCGTTGGCAGAGATAAAAGAGCGTCATAGTGCTAAGGCTGAGTGTAACTGTATTTCCCAATGTCATACTTGAGATACTGGCGTATTGCATCGCATTTCTATCGAATTCTTCCCAACGCGAGAAGACGTCATTGGCCACTTTGGTTTTTGTGCCTGTGTGTGCGTCTGTAAAGGGGGTGACGTGTGTACAATCAGCGATGTTACATTTGAAAGCGAACGATCAATAATTTGTACCTCGTTCTGAATCTCGTACATCCGGGTTACTCAACGTTTAGCACACGAACTGACACCACTACACGAACCGACGACTGCCAAAATGATGCATGTTTTCACACCTTCAACGACGTCTAAAGTACGTAATATGAAATGAAAGCCGTCAATGATATATATATATATATATATATATATATATATATATATATAAGTGCGTGTGTGTGTGTGTGTGCAACGCTCTTCCAATCTGGGAATAGAGCACTCTGGTGTGATGGGGAATGTATGCGTGATTGAATACATTGCTTAAATTCAACCTTACGAACCGTCCAGTTCTGCGTGGGGCAGAGTTGAGATGCCAGCCTCTGGGTCTGAAGCAAAGGTTTCGATCCTACCTCGTGGTACTGGATGAGATGATGGATAGTCTATAGCTACGCTGAAGAGTTGTGATACAACAAAACAGCTGTCTGTAGATGACACAATATATATATATATATACATATATATATATATATATATATATATATATATATATATATATATATATATATATATATATAGGTGAGTGGTAGGTGATGATTATAACGACAATTTAGTTTGAACTTGTTTTGCTTGGCAGCAATAATACTCAGTTTCACTTCTAGCAGGCCCACATTGCGTAAATGAAGAAATAAAGCTATTGACGTCTTGCTAAGATCGTACCTGCATCCACCAGGGAGCAGCACAATGCTCAGTAACATCGGTGCCGAGCAAAATAATATTCCAGTGACGATGTCTCATTCCGTCGGATATAAATTATCTATTTACTGATACTTCACACACACACACACACAAACATATATATATATATATATATATATATATATATATATATATATATATATATATATATATATATATATATATATATCCTAAAATAAGCTTGTCAGAAATGATGGGATTATTTATGCATAGATTGGCACTATGGAGCCCTTTTATCAGGTGATTTAAAAGTTGGTTAATCAACCAAAGAGATGTTCCCGTTTGAGCGTAAAGAAACGAACAAATAAACAGAAAAATTATCATATAAATTCATGATTAGATTGATAATATCATATACGATTCCTTTTACTTGCATTCTGATGGGATCGTTTTAACACACACACACACACACAGAGACATACATATATTTATATATATGTATATCTAAATATATATATATATATATACATATATATATATATATATATATATATATAGGGAGGGAATTGAGTGTTGTTAAAGACACTAAAATATCGTAATATTCTTTGTTTACATAAAGCTAGTTATTGGTCTCTAAATTTGATTAAAAAATTGATACGAATAATTTGAAATGATCTTTTTCTTATCGTTGGTCAATCAGGTCTAATTATTTTAAATAGCTGAAATAGAAAGGGGAGGCTTCTGAGTTCTATTCATCATTTGCTGTCATGTCATTAGAAGTGTGATGTCATCAAAAGATGGTTATCAAGCGTTTTCTGTTAACAGAATTGCCAAGAATTATTGATTACTAACAACGAACTGGTTGCAAAAATGCCTAAAGTCGACTAATGTTTTCAATTTCCAGCTAGATTTACAGCTGAAGATATTTCATAAACCCATTTAAAGCCAACTTAAGAAATAAGATAGCCATAAAGACTCCAGGGCAAATTATTGATTGAAAAAATACTTTTACTTTAATCAAAACTTACCAATTGTTTTCTAAAGGTCAGGTTTTCAGGTGAACAATCCTCACCTTCCTATTCCACCTGTTGCCACTAATAACACAACTAGTAATGCTATTACTTCTTTTAGAATCCCTTTGAAATCAGAAATCGCATAAATGGACGTTAGGATGGTGAACGCAACGTTGAACTTATGGTTTATGTTAATCTACGTGTCATAATTTGTCATTTTTTTTTTACTTAATAATATATTTCAATATTTTTGTTGAGTTTCCTTCGATTTTTCTTTTGGTAAGTTTTTTTTTTTTCTTTCGCCAAGTTTTTTTTTTCTGAAATTCATTCAGCAATGCTGAATTGTTTACCAAAACAAGATTTTATTAAACGGTAGCCAACATTTCTGGATGGTTTCTTTCAAGATGGTTCGGTCGATTCATTCTATGGTCTCCTTTAGGCTTATTTATCTGAATGTGATGGCGGTAAATAGGACTTTCTTCTCCAGGGGTAGTAACGCTGATGGAATCGGATTCGGGTGACATCTTTTCCTTTTTTTGTAAGGCTTGAATTTCCTTATATCGTCTCGCTTGAAAAGCAGGAGCCATATCGGGTTAAACTTCGTACTTGTCTGACTTGGACAACACTATACCCTCTGGGAAGAAGTTCGTATCATAGACAGGGAACACTGCTGGATACTGAGGAAAATCAAGGAGTCAGCCCATATAAACATGTCGACTGGGTCAGACAAGTGCAGAGTTCAACCCAAGAGGGACAGCGACGACGTCTGGGGGTCCAAGCGTAACAAGGAAAGAAAAAGAAAATGATACCAACCGAACTCAATGTCATAGCGGGGCTACCATTTTTTTTAAAGATGTTTACAACCATCACATTTGGACATTACACTGGAAGAAGGAAGAAGAATTGATCAGTCGAAACGTCTTGTTAACCATACGAGCTCTTAGACGGAGTTCAATCATCAGAAAAATTCTTCGAATGTTAATATTGCTTCTCAAAATAAAGACAGTGACAAGTAGGAATCCAATATTTTTCTGTGTATCCTTTTCTTCATATACATATTTTTTCCACAAACAAGAAGAATTGACGAAAAAAAAAAATGAATAAATAAAGTTTGCTCGTTGTTTTCATAACATTAATGAAACACTCGATATATCCTCATTATTTTTTCTGCCAGGAATTGGTTTTCAATATATATATATATATATATGTGTTGGTGTGTGTACGTTTGTGCGTGTATCTGTGAGTACTATTCAAGTCCAGACAGAACTGGAGTATATATTCATATATACATATATACATATATATATATATATATATATATAGAGAGAGAGAGAGAGAGATTGATATATATATATATATAGAGAGAGAGAGAGGGAGAGAGATAGATTGATATATATATATATATATATATATATATATATATAGAGAGAGAGAGAGAGAGAGAGAGTTTGTATAGAATCTTTATTATAATTTTGTAAGATATGTTTCGGAGTTCAACTCCAACGTCAGTGATTATAGGCACACATTGTTGAAAATGCAGGTACAGATACGTGCAGTATTCCCGATATCAGAGCAATCATGTAAGTTTTCGTAAATGGCTGGTGTTTGTAATACCATTGCTGTGAGTTTTTGACTCTGGTTATCAACTGACAAGTGTTTTCTGAAACTCGGGGTTTAAGCAGAAAGTAACCATAAAAACAAATCCCTGTACAGCTTCGATCTTGCAGTATGGGATTATCGGTATTTCTAGGGTGTATGTGCAGGAATGATGGTAGTGTGTGAAGGAATTGTATGTACCTGGAGGGGTTGAAGAAATCGGGGAAAATATAAAATCAACGATCTTGATATTGTTAATACTTTGAGAGCAAATATATATACACACCTCTCAATGGTCATAAAGAGATCACAAGACAGCACTATATATTAGGAAGAAAACAGGAGTCAGAGATATAACTGAATCTATTAGAAAACTCAAATAGCAATGGGCTGGTTATGTTGCAAAAATGAAAGTCAACCGATGGACATCACGACTAACAACATAGATCGCCAGAGATCACATGCTAAACCAAGGCCGACAGAATACAAGATGGAGGGATGAACTCGACAAATTCAGAAAATACTGGCTTCGCGATGCCCATGATAGAGAAATGTGGCGGATCCTGGGGAAGGTCTATGTCCAACGACGGACGTTAAAAGACCGATGATAAAAGAGTAGTAAAATGAGATGAACTAAACAAATTCAGAAAATACTGGCTCCGCAACGCCCATGATAGAGAAGTGTAGCGAATCCTGGGAAAGGTCTATGTCCAACGTTGTACGTTGAAAGAATGATGATGATGATGATGATGATGATGATGATGATGATGATATACGCACACAGAGAAACACACGAACACACACACACACACACACACACACATATATATATATATATATATATATATATATATATATATATATGGCCAGTAAGATTTGGTCAGAAGTTTAATGATAGTAAGAATATTTCCTATTCGTGTAGGGCTATGGATTTCTAGGTAAAGCTCCGGAAATTTTCCATTGGCCGAGAATCTCGCCATTTCTCTCAACGGTCACGATCTCTTTTATCAGCATAGTAAGAAAACATACCTTTAATCAATGATTCCTAGATTAAGTCATCGGCCATGTTTAGGCCTCTTTTAACAACCAGCATATACCTGTGAAAAAAACGGTGTTATTTATAAATGGACCGGTGCTAAGGAGTCTTCAGTTATTTTATACGGTAATTCGTTTTCAATTATCTATGTATCATAATTTCAAGCTTTTATCTAAAGGTCTCATCTCAACTGAAGCTGTTTCAATGTGTGATTAGGCATTAAGTCTTGAGCATGTTTGTGGAGTATTCTTGGTTATAACAACAGATGATCACATTCTACATCTCTTTAATTTTTTTTAGCTATGTTAATCTATTTCACATGGATCAGTCCATTATAAGTTTTAGGTCATAATAGGACAGGATACTAAGGACGATTGTACGATCGAACATATTGATTTGCTTATACGGCCCTGATATGGATAGAAAAAGAAACTATAAAACGCTTCTATGACGTTTAAATGACGAGCCTTTGTTATGTTTATATCCTAGATTTAAGGGAAAAAAATCAATCAATATCTTCTATTAATTTATATACTATATATTAAGGGATGTTTATCTGAAAGAAGATTTGCTTCAGCTTACATTTGAAATAGCGGACTTTCCAATTCTGTATTTTGACAGCAGAAAACTGGAATAGTTTACCATCTTTTGTGGAAAAAATGGAAGACGTGTGAACAATTTTGAAAATAACTTAGATAAATTGAAATCATCTGGGATATAAGATAAATCAATTGGGCAATTTTGGGAGTTATCGGCAGTAACGTACTGAAGAATTTAGGGAAAGAATAAAATATGCCTGGTTAATGTTCTTCTGTACTGATAAGCAAAAGATTTCTATAAAGTTTCATATATTTTTATCTCTTGAATTAATGGGTATTTTGATGTGGGATTCGTATTTCTAATCTAAATTGTACATGGAGACGCCCGTAGAGTCGTTTTTATTCACTAAAAGTATAAATAAATGAATAAATGTTGAGAAGCCGTTATTTTTTTTTTCGAAACAGATATCAACTAAAATTACCAAGCCTGCAGTTCAGGAAAGACTGGGGAAACATGATAGAGACTTCAAATTACACCAATGTCTTTTACAACGTAGACAAAAGTAGACAGTCCCCTTGTTATGTAAATCTTAAGTACAAATCGAGTTCATGTATTCAAACTAAAAAAAAAAACAAACTCAGATTTAGTCTCAGACAGCAATTCTTTGCGCGTTGCGTGTTGAACCCACGGAGCAGTCTCCTAACTTCAGTGGTAGAGGTCAGTACACTTCAAAACCCCCCAAACAAACTTGACCAGCATTGGGTCGGCAAAAAATTCACCCGTTCCCAAAAAGAATATCTGAATGTAACTGGTGCAGACACAGTCAAAAGACCAGATCAAAAGCCATCGGCCTTATCAAATCTGAAACTGTCTTGTATTTCACTGTATTTTGATAATATTACTGCGAATGTTCCGTTAATATCACTGCCTGTACACAATGAAAACAATTGTGAAAATGGCAGCAGTATCACCAACAAAGCTTTCAACAGATTATGACGTTTGGGTTAGGTATGGTTTCGGGGCGAAGACATCATTACCACTAACCTGGGGCACTCCAGCAGTACTTTACGATATTACCAGGCTCTATTAGTTGTACATTACAGCGAAGAAGTAGCAGATCCATGCAGATAAACCCCTCTCCTACTCAAACTTGGAGCCTCTCGATACGTTTACTTTTCATGGTTCTTGGTATGTCAAGACCGATTTGGCAACAAATCCTCGGCATCCGACTTCAATAGAAAACATATTTGCTTACATGCCATTCCTCATTCATTTATTTCGTAGATCTTCATATTTATCCAGCTTTCTTTTCTTTAGAAAGGCCGAAATATTATTTATAAAAATTAAATGAAGTAGCGTGTTTGCCGAAAAGAAAGAAAGAAAGACAAACATATATACATATATAACTCATCCATTGTAAGCTTATGCAATGCTCTTCCATAGAAATAGAGCACTCTGGTGGATGGAAATTTATCCGTAAATAAATATATATCGCTTAAATTTAGCTTTACTGACAGTCCAGTTCTGAAGCTTAGAAGTAGGATATCGGCCTCCGGGTCTGAAGCTAAGGTTTCAATCCTGCCTCATGGTACTGGGTAGGATAATGGAAAGTCTATAGTCACATTGAAGAGATGTAATACGTCGAAACAGCTGTCTGTGGATGACACAGTGAAATATATATATATATATACAATATATATATATATATATATATATATATATATATATATATATATATATATATCTAATTCAATGATGTAGACAGTTTTTGAACAAACAGACCAGATCACGTGATCAGGACGCTTGGTTGTTCACGTGATCTGAGCCGGAAAAGCGAAACAAAGTCCCTAATGTTTTGCAAAGCTCCAATCCATGCCAACGATACCCGTAATAATGAGCAACGACATTATTAAAAAGGGGACTGGACGGGTCCAGAATTCCCGCCATTTGAGCCCATCAGCCTAAATCGGGAAATTGGTGAACGCCCTGACGGAATAACTGTATTTTCATTAAAGATCGTCAAACCACTCATCTAAGATACCACTCACAGTGATCCTGTCTCAAATGGCGACCTCATGTCGTCGACCTTTGAGCCAGATATTGTTGCCCGACGAACATCGCTAATTGACCGATAGGTATGACTTTGAGCCCCTTATGGTCGTGATGTCAGGCCTAATTGGCTTCAGTGCGTTAAAGTTTAAACGCCAAATAAGTTCCAAACGTGTCAATGACAGGTGCCCGTATCAGCACACTATCCACAATGACAACAGAAACAGATAGAGTTGGAAACGAAAGAAATTAAAAGAGAAAATTCAAGAAGGAAAGAATGACGTCATGGAATTTCGACGGAAACTTAACACTGTATCGTTTTTCATAGTTCACATAATATATATATATATATATATATATATATATATATATATATATATTGAATTTTCAGTGTTTAATTCTTGAATGCATTAACAAACTAAATACGTGTAATATCAACGTGAGGTTGTCTTCCGTCACAGTTACGTCATCAGTGACGTAGCTTAGTGAAGTAAATTTTAATTCAGGAAATATTGAACATAAATAAGAAAGTTCTGTGCAACATAATGATTTATAAGTACAATGAAATTGCAAAATTACATTCTTTGATGGCAAGGGTGAACTAGTATATGATCATCATCATCAGTCTTTAATGTCCGTCGTTGGACATACACCTTCCCCAGGATTCGCCACATTTCTCTATCGTAGGCGTCTCGAAGCCAGTATTTTCTCAAGCAAGTATTTTCTAAATTTGTCTATGTTATCTCTCCATCTTGTATTCTATCGGTCTCAGTTTTGCATGTGATCTCTGGGGATCTATGTTGTGAGTCGTGATGTCCATCGGTTATCTTTCATTCTTGCAGCATGGCCTGCCAATTGCCATTTAAGTTTTATAATAGATTCTATGATGTTTCTGACTCCTGTTTTCTTCTTGATATGCTGTGTTGTCCTGTGATCTCTCCATGTGAAGTGGAGCATGATTCTCTCATGTGCGCGTTGCATGCTTCTTAGATTTCGAGTCTGTCTCTTGGTTAGGTTCCATGTTTCAGCTCCATAAGTGACTAGTAATATATACTATATACTAAATGACGAACTTGGTCATTTTTGTGATAAAGGTCAGCATCTCAACTGATATTTTTCTGATCTTACACGTACAATTATTTGGTGCAAATATGTTATCGCTACCTGATACATTGGGAAAGGAGATGTCGCCGATCTGTGAGATAAGACAGCTCCAGTTATGCTGATCTGAAAAGAAAACGTTGCTGCATTAGTCAGAAATTTACGCTCTCCAGTTAATAGAGATAAAAAAAAGAATGAAACACCCACGAAAGCAAATGAAACTATATGGGGAAAAAATAGTAAAAATGATTTATATGTTTGTATTTGTATCTCGTCGCTGTTGGAGCTATTTACTCCAATGTTTGGAGGGGTGTCATTTATTCGTCATATTTTTCCTTGAAGTTATTTACTGTTCTCATTATTTTTATAGTTAGGTCCTTCTGAACTTGAAAGATCCAGTTGTTTATTGATGTTTGAAAAAAGAACGTTTTTCTAGTATTTTTTTAGTATTGCATTGTATAAGTTTTGTTATTGCTTCTTTAGTTCATTGTAGAGAACTTCTTTGCTGGGATTTTATCTACGCCTTTTGTTATTTTGAATGCTTGAATTCATCATCATCATCAACATCAGACTTTCAATGTCCATCGTTGGACATAGACTTTCCCCAGGATTCGCCGCACTTTTCTATCATAGGCGTCATGGAGCCAGTACTTTTTTAACAAGTCTAGATCGTTTCTCCATCTAATATTCTGCCAGACTCGGTTTCTTATGTGATCTATGGGGATCCATGTTATGAATCATGATGTCCATCGGTTATCTGCCATTCTTGCAACATGGCCAGCCCACTGCCATTCGAGCTTTTTAATGGATTCTGTGATGTCCCTGATTTCTGTCTTTTACTGGATGTACTGTGCTGTCTTGTGCTTTTCCATGTGAGACCCAGCATTCTTCTATGTGCACGTTGCATGGTCTTCAATTTGCAGATCTGTCTGTTAGTGAAGTTCCACGTTTCAGCTTTATTGGGGGATGCATTGGTTAAACACTCTTCTTTTTAGGATTATTGGGATTGTCTTATTTTTGAAGGTTGAGCTTGCTCTGCTAAAGGTTTGCCACCGTAGCTTGATTCTTTGATTGATTTCTTTTTCTTTTGAGGTTCTCATGGAGATTTGTTGTCCTAGGTAGATGTAGTGATCTACTTTCTCCAGTTCTGTGTCCTCCATTTTGATCTCAGTGTTTTTTTTATCTCCGATGTGGTTGTTGCACATGATCTTTGTCTAGCTGAAGTTCAAGTGTAGGCTGACTTTCTTGCTAACCTAATGTTTGAATTGCTCTCCGCTTATTCTTCTTTCGTTTAGATCATCTAGCATTGGTAAGCGAAAGAAAAAAATTAAGTGGAGAAATTCGGCCTGCACATGAACTTCAGTGAAACGGAAATCATGTGCAATAATCATATTGAGAATGAGAACATAACTGTCAAGATAGAAAATGCAAAACTCGGCAAGGTAGACCACTACATCTACCTGGGACAGTGAATCTTTATGAGACCCTCAAAAGAGTAGAAAATCAAGCAAAAAATCATTTTGGGATGGCAAGCCTTCGGCAGAGCAAGCTCAACTTTCAAGAACCAGATGATCCCAATGATTCTAAAAAGAAGAGTATACAACTAATGCATTCTCCCAATAGCCACTTATGGAGCTGAAACATGGAACCTGACCAAGAGACAGACCTACAAACTGTCAAAATAAAATTCTTTGTCATTTAAGCGACAGCAGATCGAGCAGGAGGGGTAATAATGCTCTGTGGAGATGATGTAAGGGGCTTGTTATGTCGATTTGCCAGCCAGTTAACCAGCGAAAGCAATCACTGTTATAGATGCTACTGCATCTAAAGATAACATGAATTAAAAAAGAGTAAACGTCATGAGAAGCGGTTCCAATAACTACACAACATTTTTATATTCAGCTCAACCAACATTCTTCATCACAGTTTGTTTTTTTTTGAAAACTGTAGAAATATATTCTCGAATTTGTGATAATAAAAAAGCTACCGTCATAAGAAAAAAAGATTAATCGCCAAAATATGTTTCTGAACAGTTCATTCAATCCATTAGAGCTTTTTTTTACAACTACAGGTTTCTTCTGATATCTGAAAGTAGAACGTTCCCGACAAGAATGAAAGTGTTGGGTTTTTTCTCCAAAAATGAGTCTGGTTATTCACTCAATAGACACTGTCATGTAACCAATACGTTTTGGCAGCCTTTGGGGTTGAGGATGATCAATCAACAAATTAGAAAAACGGTTGATCAATGAAAAATTCACTTTTTTGTTGGGAAGCGATCCTCTTAAAACAGCCCTGTATGCTGGAGGACGCAAAGTGAGAGACCAATTTACCAAACTCTTTCATTGCAATTCAAACACTCAAAATATTCAAGGGGGGTTTCCCGTGCTTTAGATTCATGGTAGATACAGTTTTGATTGACGATTACTGATAAAAAAGAAATATGTATATGTCAAAATGTTAGGCAGCGGGGAAGAGGTAAGGTAAAGTGGGCCGTTCCATGTCTTAAGAGACAACCCCCAATGGAGTATTGAGGCCAGTGACGAAGTCCCAGTTTCTGTCAGCTTAATGATCCTTGCAAGTCTCAAGTCTGGTTGAGAACAGGACTTTATGCCTTACGAATTCTTTTTCTTATGACCAGCCCCGTAGCAGGATGAAAGTCTACCAAAGGAATACCTCTGCTCTAATCACACAGCTTAGAGTGTACTCAATTACCTGCTGGGTGCACAGGGAAATGAGTCCTAGTGAAGAGTTTTCCAAACTCTTCAGGTATACCGGAAAACGAAGCTGTGACCTTTTGTGTATGAAGACAGGCGTGTTAACCACTACTCAGTCAGTAAGGACGATGACACGAAGCCACAATCATTGTTATTGTATCCGGAAAAAAAAATTTGACCTCTTCCATTCACCCATTCCACCAAATTCATGACAACGGTGAGTTAGGCTGAGTCGTCGTCGTTATCATTGTCGTTGGTTGGGGTCACCTACCACCGATAAAAAAAAGGGGGTTTGGACAGAGGAAGGTACAGAAAAGTGGGTGTAGTGAAAAGAGGAAGAGGGTATGCGCTGGCTTTATAACAGTTCGCTACAGAAAAAAATTATGGCTATTTTACCTTTTTTTCCGCTAAAATGTGCGCTTGCATTTGTGCATATATATATATATATATATATATATATATATATATATATATATATATATGCAGTGCCAGTGGCTTTTAGCTCATTGGTGAGAGCAACGCTACCTTGAAGCGGCAACCTTACCCGTGGCAGGTTGAATTTTTACAATAGTTCCATTTTATTTAATTATGTATTATATTCACGCTGTCCAAGCCAAATGATACATCAACCCTGGAACAACGGTGGACCATTTCAAATAAGAGTTATTTGTTCTTTCATATAATATAACCCCATTTATCATCATTTTGTCGGATCATACACATCCATTTCTCAATACATATATATGTATGTGTGCGTGTGTGTGAATGTGTCTTAACTCTCACATTCATCGCCTGAAGACGCAGAAGTATCCAAATAATCGCAATTATAATAAAATACTTTGAACTATAGAATTACGTATTTAAAATGTGGAAGAAAGTGACGACCATACAAAGAAAGGAAAAATCGGTAATTGATGCCATTTCTTGGAAGCAGACAAGAAAAACTGTCACTAAAACCGTCAAAATTGATTTTTTTTCCAATTCCCAAGTTGGTCCAGCGAGCTGACTGGCTATGTTACGTATGCATCACAACAGCTGTGCATGTGTGACCTCGTGTACATTCATGGGTAAAGTTCCTCTTAGCCAGCTGCACCTATAACCCTAGAAGTTTCCCTCTGTAGATTTGACACTGCCCTATCTGGATAATTCAATAAAGTGGGAATAAAACAGCTGTGCAGATGTGACTACGTATACACTCCCTGGCAAAAATCAGCCAACCTTTTTTCGCCATTTTTTTTTTTGCACTTGCCCTTTCCTTCTAATAATTATTGATGGAATATTCAATAATGTTATAGAACGGAGCATTCATTGTTTGTTAACAGGGTCTGTTTTGGGATAGGATAGTTTTTCCTTTGTTTTTCTTTAGAAAACTGATCAAGACGTCTGATAGTTTTTAACAGTGCACAGCTCAATATTTTTAATTCATCTGTGAATGCTTTCGGGTCCGTGTTCTGAGATTTTTTTCCCAACCTGTTTTGACTTGATATATTCCCATATATTCTTTAAGGTGTTAAGATCTTTAACATGATAGCAACTACATGGCTTCTTTTTTTTTGCCCTTGAGTGTAGGTATGCATCATTTTAGGGTTGTTCATATCTATTCATCTCTCTTCACCTGAACTCTTGGAGAAAAAGGTCAGCATTTTGGGTTTTGGAACAAGTGGATGTTGCTGAAGAAAAGGGCACCAAAGAATCCTTCAAGGTAGAAAAGCATTGGATATGGCATGTCCATTCGCGATGGGTTGTCTGTGCTGAGCGATGGGAAGGAAATATGGTCAAATGCACGCTGATGGAAAAAAACTCGATGCACAATAAAACCTGCACTACAAACATACACACACAACACACACACACACACACACACACACACATATATGTATATATATATGTTGTGTTATCCACAGATCGCTGTTTCGTTGTATTACAACTCTTCAGTGTGGCTGTAGACTATCCATTATCCCATCCAGTACTACAAGGCAGGATTGAAACCTTTGCTTCAGACCCGGAGGCCGGTAGGTATCCTACCTCTGGGAACTGGACAGTGAGTAAGGCTGAATTTAAGTGATGTATTCATTTAACTTAAATTCCCCATCTATCCGAGTGCTCTATTCGTATGGATGTGCATTGCATAAGCTTACAATGAACGAGTTACCTCACTTAAAGAGTTCTCAACGCTAAATAGAGGAGCATTAATAATGGTGTCATCCACAGACAGCTGTTTCATTGTATTACAACTCTTCAGTGTGGCGACAGACAATCCATTATCCCATCCATTAACACGAGGTAGGATTGAAACCTTCGCTTCAGACCCGGGGGCCGGTATCCTACCTCTGGGAACGGGACGGTCAGTAAGGCTGAATTTAAGCAATATATTTATTTAGCTTAAATTTTTCATCCATCACAGTGCCCTAGTCTAAAAAGCTTTACAGTTTTAAACACCTAAAGCATTCTTTAAATTTCCAAAAATAAATCGTCACTTCAATCACCTATTACCCAATATCTCTTGATGCAAATTATGTAATGTTCTTCAGCGTTTTCTTCGCTGCTCAACATATACTTTATTATTATGGTACAATATGTAGATTTTCTCTTGTTTGAAGCATAAGTTATTCACCATATTGGATCTCAAAAACAAAAGAGTTATATAAACATGGGACCCAAACAGTGTTGATGTAACACCAATCCCCTTTCACTCATGGTTATGATACATAGCTTTCGTCATACATGCAATCTGTTATTTTACATTGGGTATTATCATAAAGTATGGTGTATGGATGTCATCCTGTTCATCCATCATCAATCTTTTTACGTCCGTTGTTGGACATAGACCTTCCCCAGGATTCGCAACATTTCTCTACCATGGGCGTTGCGGAGCGAGTATTTTCTAAATTTGTGTAGCTCGTCTCTTTTGACTACCTTTTCATCATCAGTCTTTTAACGTCAGTCGTTAGACATAGACCTTCCCCAGGATTCGCCACACTTCTCTATCATGGGCGTTGCAGAGCGAGTATTTTCTAAATTTGTGTAGCTCGTCTCATTTGGCTACTCTTTTCATCGTCAGTCTTTTAACGTATGTCCTTGGACATAGACCTTCTCTAGGATCACCCATAATTCTCTATCATGGGCGTCGCAGAATCAGTACTTTCTGAATTTGTCTTGTCTATTTCATTTGACAAGCCTTTCATCATCAGTTTTTAAACGTTGGTCATTTGACATAGGCCTTCCCCAGGATTTGCCACAATTCTCTGTCATAGGGGTCGTGGAGCCAGTATTTCCTGGATTTGTCTAGTTCATCTCTCCATCTTGTGTTCGGTCGGCCTCAGTTTCTCATGTGATGTCTAGGGATCCATGTTGAGAGACGTGATGTCCATCAGTTGTCTTTCATTCTTGCAGCATGGCCTACCCATTGCCATTTAAGTTTTCTGATAGATTCTATGATGTCTCCGACTCTTGTTTTCTTCCTTATATACTGTGCTGTCTGGTGATCTCTCCATGTAAGGTTGAGCATGATTCTCTCATGTGCACGTTGCATACTTCTCAGTTTGTAGGTCTGTCTCTTGGTTAGGTTCCATGTTTCAGCTCAATAAGTGACTATCGGGAGAATGCATTGGTTGTATACTCTTCTTTTTAGGATTAATGGGATCTTCTTGTGTTTGAAAGTTGAGCTTGTACTGTCAAAAGCTTGCCATCTTAGTGTGATTCTTCGCTTGATTTCCTCCTCTCCTGTACTACACATCATTTAATGTTTTTGAGACAGGACTTTCTTATGTAGGTACCCCAAAACTTTGATGAGCGATGAGGGATCAGTAAGTATAACAACTTATATAGTACCAATCATATGTATTTGAGCAAACAGTCATTTTACCTTAGATTGGTTGGTTTTCTGCAATCAGTAGGACAAGGCATGCATTTTGTCATGTTTTGCAGTTCTGGGTGTTAGATTTATTCAATAGAAAATGTCACGAATGTCAAGTCTTTCGGTCGAGTGATTAATTATAAATTGGAAAACGACTTGATCACTGAATAAGTTACTTCTCTCACCTCTTTTTCTGGACAGTGATCACCGAGTCTGAATTTTCAAAAGATGGGTGTCAATGTGGACATTCATAAGCTAAGGCATCAATTTACTATAAAATTAGATTGTAACACCAAAAAAAAAACGTTTGGTAGACATAATAAGGTGTAAATATTAAAATATCCAGCGGTTTTGCTCATCTGTTCCAGTCTGTGCGCGTGATGCACACAAATACATAACCAGCAAGACTAACTTAAAAACTGAAGGAACCTTGGTTGATAGTTTTTCATAATTTTGCTTGACGTCTTCTAATCTAGGGTGAAGTTTGTGAACAGGGCTACGGTTATTCTTCATTAGATCAATTCCACTAGTAACGTATGATATCTTTGCTCTGCTTCCTATTGCTTCCCGCTGCTTCTCGTGTTATACCACGACCTTGATTAAATAGAACATAAACTTTTTTTTTTTGCTATTTCCGATTGCGTTTGTATTTTTAAATTGATTAGGCATGTTTGATTGTGCTCTTTGATGTGTCATATAACCTATTGTATCATGTAACCCATTACTGTCTGGGTCATGTTACTTGTGGGGGGATTGAGACTACTTCGTAACTTAATAACCCAGTTCATTATTTTCTTCAATTCTTTCCAGATAGCAGTTTTTGTCAAACTCACAATCTGGTGTTGATTTCATTTTTCTCCCGTAGCAAGAACAATAGCAACAAGAACAATAGTCATCAAAAGTAGGGGTGTGAACCAATATGGAAATTCCACATCCCCACTACCACAATTCGAAATCACGACCAACTGATTACTAGGCAGCTATCTAACCGACTGAGTTAAATTTACAATGTAATTTAGGCGCAGCATTCACCCAATCCCTTCTCAAGAAGCTTCTGTCTCTGCTATGCTGTAGTTTTTGAATGTGTGCATTTACTTGAACCGACAGTGCACGCATGTCAAATCTGTAAGATCAGACGGTGCTGTCTAATAATTGCAGCGTAAAAATGCAGCTTCATTCTGTATACGAAAACAAACTTTGTATTGAAATTTAAAATGCAGTTCATTTGTCTTTATCCAAGCCGAGATGTCCAGTACCTCACCTTCTGATGGCAGGTGGCTAACTCTCACAACTAAGTGCCTAATCCTACGAATCACTTCCCCTTTCATTTTCTTTACTTTTCTATTCTCTATGTCAATCCCTTAGTCTATCTAAAATCCGTGTCCCTATCTTTCTCTGAATGCATGTCCCTATCACCGAGACACACACACACGTACTTACACATATATTTAAACAAGGTGTGTATGGTAATACTCATACATACGTGTGCACATGTAATTTAGCCGCATGTCACTCAGAGATCCATAAGCACAGGAAATGGACTGATAACATGTCATGTTCGATTAATATATCTAACCTGTGCGATCCCAAACTCACTAAAGCCCAATTTATCTAACCAAAAGTCAAACTACTTGACCTGCCTTTTCGCCATTTTCCAGATATTAGAAGATAGAATAGCCCAAATCACATATAATTATTTACACACAAACTGAGACATCCGGTTTCACTGATCTTATGCTGTACATAATACCATTGCATTACGAACAATTCTTTTTATCATCAATTTTGACTGGCTTTTCACCTTCATCTTATTTTTCAGATACTGGTGAATAACGAGCAAGCCAATGGTTAGAATCGAACTCACATCCTCCAGCCAGAAGAGGGAGGGGTTCAGTATATGTTTGGCCACTTTTGAATATCCAACCACGGGGATTTTTTTTTTTACTGTTAAACAGAATCTGATTCTACACCTTGAACCTAACTCTTTACAACTGATATTCCACGCTTGTTCATGCTTACAATTAAGACCTAGTAGTCTTTTAATACTACGATATGCTTTCCTTTTTTTTCTTTTTTTTTTGTCAAATTTAACCTTAGATGAAGTATTGCAACATTATTATTAATTTTAACTAGCTTTTCATTGCTAAAAGTTGTCTCGCGTATACTCTGGCTGGAGGATGTGAGTTCGATTCTCACCATGGGTATGGTCTTTATTTTCCGATCGTGCTGTTTAATCATTGTTTGAGAATTACAGTCTGATTGTAAGTTGTGATAAAAAGCAACAAAGGGTGGGTAATAGTCTATGAAATAATTTATCAAATTTGAGGATTTGGCCCAGGACTTACTTTCTGATTAAGAGATATTTTACCATATATCAATACGATGGTCCGAAGATTAAAAACCGATACTTATACAGTTACCTCCTGCTTGGTTGCTTTTTTTTTTTTTTTTTAGTGTTTTCAATTAGCATATAGTGTTTGCATAGGTATGTGCATTTAATAGTTTTATCTATATCTACTTCAAAAACTAAAGCAGAATATATATGTATATACTATCTCAAGAATTTTTGGACAACTGATCTCATTTTTCTTTTCTCCGGCGGAAAAAAGCCGTAGAGTATCATTCACTATGGCATTACAGGCAAAGATCAAAGTGTAGTATCTATTCTTTAACGCCCTCGGACTGAGAAGTTGATAATTGTCCGAGATTATGCCCCATTCAGTAACCACTACCAGCATGCTCAGGTTCATCCTGAAGGCATCAACAGGATCCGTCCAGTGAACCAAATCAAGCCTGTCCCAAAGACTCTGCGAAATAACGCGTCGAGACTTAAGGATTCTTGCACTACAGGATTCGTCCTGTGGACACAGTCCAGTTTGTCCCGATGTCTCTGCGAAATCATGCACAAGGAATCAGGATCATTGCACCCTGTGCTTGCACTTTTTCGAACGTTTGGAATCCCACCTTAATCAGACTTCGTGTCACATCTGTAGTCGTGTGGGTGCAAATGAACAAATTCGTCTTACAGGCTCCGATCGAAGTGTAGTATCTGTACACCAGAGGGGATTAACGAGTTTTCCCAGTCCAGGGTCGCCGGTGCAATGTCGTAGCCAATGAGGGCTAGTGAGGCTCGGCATTGCTAAGTGCATTGGGGATATATGGATTTGTCCAAGAACTTCAAATTAATATCTCAGCCCAGTCATGGGGAAGCAGTTCACCTCCAAGCGGTGCTGTCCCATCACACTAAAAGGGACGGGTCGGACTTACCCTGACGTTTTTGTGATATTAACAGCGAGGACTACAGTAATTTTTATGGGTGTTCAATCCCACATTAAACCCGACCTCGTGTCACATCTTGCTCTTGTGGGAGTGCAAGTAAAGATGATTCCCTATGGGTGTCTGTCATCATCGTTTTCTCCTTTTTCTCGATTGGATAACTTCGTTATTCCTTAATATATTTCAATGAAGCTTATGGGGTGATTTTTTCAGCGAGATGATGGGTTATGACCGATTCGATTGTTTGTTTACATTTTATAAGCTGAAACACAGTTTTTATTTACAAATGGGAAAACTTCTCAAATCCTGACCGGTTTTGTAGAAACTTGGTTTTAATGTTGAGAAAAATCCTAGAAATTGGAAAATAGTAAGTTACGCTCGATTCGGTTGTTTGTTTACGTTTTACATGTTATATTGTTTGGATAAAAATGATCAGTTATCTCAGTGGTAATAAAGAACTTATTGCCATTCATAGTATATCGATCGTAAACCACATAAGGAATCACAAATATTGAAGTACGAATACGATGTTAACAAATTCAATTTTTAAATGATGAGACAGTAATTACCGAGGAAAATAAGTTAATTTCCTTCACTAATTATATTGTTTATTCAGTTGTAAAATAGGCAAAAATACGAACTGTCCATGCTGGGTTCCTTTATACATTTAAGATTTTCGTTGCTTTAGTTGTTACAACAATGTTCTAGTCGATTCATTCTTCGACCTTCATCAGGTATGCAAAGATACCATCAGTAATTTTCAAAATAGTCATCATTATTCCTGAAGTACTTCAGACAATTGTTCTCATGCGTTTTGTCTCTTCTATTGTTACTTCACCCTTTCAGCCGATTCGTTCTACAGCCTTCTTCAGGTATACAATCCGTATATGATGTTCGATTTGGAATTTATCACAAGAGAGCGATAGTACGACACACGCGAGAATCGAACCTACGACACTAGCAGATTGATATGAAAAAAATAACTTGCAAATTATCGCTTTACGGTAAACGTCCAAAGACTATTCATTATGCTCAGCTCAGCCAGGCACAAGGCCAGATAATTTGAGCTAGATCAATAATTTCTATTGTTTATCAATATAATTAGATGAAAAATTGATTTCTTGAGTATTTCCTTCATTTTCAAACAGTTTTATGTATATATATATATATATATATATATATATATATATATGTTTTAAAATAGGATGAGAATTTCGCCAAAAAAGGCAATTGCACCTGTTCGCTGTATCATACAGTCTAATTAAAGGAAAGCCATGTTAAACTGCTTATTCGGCATGAAACGTCTTCGTTGACATGAAATATGACGTTATACACAATTCTTTGAAAGAAAAGCTTGATCCCACATAATTAAATATTCCCGTCGTTTTCTGTCTCCAGTAGAGTCATCGTTAAAGCAAATGCGTGACTAATAACAATCGTATTTATAACCTGTTTCCACTGAGCGTTGTTATCACCATCACGTCAGCAACGTTCATTCAGAATGATCAATTTACAGTCACGTCTGCCTCTTGCAAACTTCCGCCATGACACTTTTCGATTCTCCAGTTACGACTGAGATGAAATAGTGTTAGTTTTCTTCCATTTTTCAACGCCTTTCTTTCTCTATCGCTTTCTCATTCTTTTCCTCTCTGTGTGTACGTCTTTCTCTCCCTTGTCTTCTCTCTCCCTTCCCCCTCTCTTTATCTTTATATTTTTATCATTCTCTCTCTCTCTCACGTTCTCTCTCCTTTTTTCTTTTGTTGCTCTCTCTCTCTCTCTCGCGCGCGCGCGCACACACACTTTTTATTATTCTATATCTCTCCCTGTCTTCCTCTTTGCACCTTCTCTTACACATTTCCTCTCAGCTTCTCTCACATCCTAACTCTTATCTCCCGCTTTTGTCGGTCTGCCTCTCTCTCTCTCTCTCTTTCTTTCTCTAATCCCTGTCTCTCCCTATTCACTCTGTTTTCACTGTGTCCCCTTATAAATTGGTTCAGCATAATCAAGGTGTTAGAGCATACTCGATCGACCAACCTAGGGAAAGAACTTCGACTATTTGGTTTCTCCAAAAAGATTTTAAAGGATTTTAGAGTTTGGTTTCTATTCCCAATGTAGTAAGGATACTAGAATGAACACACACACACACACATATATATATATATATATATATATATATATATATATATATATATATATATACATATATATATATATATATATATACATATATATATATATATATATATATATATATATATATATATATATATATATATATATATATAAGGTTAAGCTTAGCGGGAAAAATTGTCTAATTCTATGGTTAAATATATTGGTAGGATTTTAAAGGATTTTAGAGTTTGGTTTCTATTTCCAATGTAGTAAGGATACTGAACTGAACACACGCGCACACACACACACACAAACACACATATATATATGTCTGTGTACGTGTGTATGTATGTGTGTGTGTGCGTGTGTGTGAGTAAAGTTAGGCTTAGCGGGAAAAGTCAAATTCTTTGGTTGAATATATTGGTAGTGAACAAACTTGGAGAAATGTTTCTGTGTAATTAGTATTCTTAAAGATGATATCTTAAGTTGATTTGCATTCAGTCTTAGATAAAAACCGATGCAACGGATTTAATATGGATGGAAACTAATTAGAATTGACACGAACAGCGAGTCACGTCTGTCGTTATACTTACTGATCCCTCATCGTTGAATATGTTTTTGGAGTAACCTATGTAAATAAGCCCAGGTTAAAGATTAAATTTTAAGAACCAAATGATATCCATGTATAATACACATAATACGTTATATAAGGTGATAAACTACATATATTACACAAGTTATATGGTAAAATCATAGCTGAAAGGAAGGTGGTTTTTGATCAACATTGCTTGGGTGCCTTGTTGATATAACTATTTTGTTTTTAAAAACAACTGATGATCGCAACCATAAAAATTTACACATTATGCTGTAATAACGTCCGTCTGAATCATTAAAAATACACTGACTAAAATTACATAAATTAGATTAATAGATATTGGGGAAAATAATTTGATATGTTTAGTGTTCAAAGGTGTAAATTTTTCTAAACTATATATATATATATATATATATATATATATATATATGTATGTATGTGTGTGAGAGAGAGTTTTTGCGTTTGTTGTTCAGGTTCTATTGTGCATCGAGTTTTGTCCATCAGCGGGCACTTGACCATATTTGTTCCCATCGATCAGAACAGAAAGCGACAACCCACCGCGAAGGGACATGCCATTTTCAACCTTTTCCATCTCGAAACATTTTTTGACGCTTTTCTCTTCACCAACAATCCCTGGTTCTTCAACCCGAAACGCCAAGATTTTTTTTCCACGGATTCAGGTGAGGAGAGATGAACAGATATGAACAGCCCTGGAATGACGAATACCTACACTCAAGGGCAAAAAAAGGCCAAGCGGATTCAATCATATGAAAGATATTAACACTTTAGTGAACAAATCGGCACATATTAAGTCAAAACAGTTCGGGAGAAAATTCTAGTGTGTGGGGGGATGTTTGCGTTTGTGCTGGCAGTATGGGTCCTATTGGGTATCAAATTTTGTCCATCGGGAGGCACTTGACCATATTTGTTCTTTAATATCCATGACAAATGATTCGTAAGAATTTTCACCTCTTTCGACCTGTACAACCAATAAAATACACATAACTGCTGCTACTACCTTCAGCAAAATATCCAACCAAACCATCAGTGATTTTTTTCACGGACATTAAACTGTCCGAACATACTATTATGGCCTCCAACGAATCCTCATTTCTTATTTCCATTTTTACTTTCAGTGCAAAACATTTGATGCTATATTTGTTTTCTTTAAAAACTCAATCTTCTAACAACTAAAAGGTACAGACATGCTACTGAAGATGGGAACCTTTCCCAAAACATGTATAGCATACTAATTAATTCATTTATGAATTTATTAATTAACAAATAATATCTCCATATACTTTTACTCCTTAGTTTGTCTCATTACCAATTGTTCACACACACGAACGTATATATATATATATATATATATATATATATATATATATATATAGTGAGTCCTGTTTTTTGTAGTTAGTTTGGTTGTGAAAGTTGTGATATCAGCGTGATTCTATTTCAAATTTTGTTGGATAATGGAACTCTTGTTCATTTATTCTAATATTGGAGTGAAACAAATGTTCTGATTTTCCATTTTTATTCTAAAAATGTAAAACAGCAAAAAAATCATTGTGAGAGTTTATGGAAAAGGTACCGTGATTAATCGAACGAGTCAAAAGTAGTTCACGATGTTTTGTACCAGAGACGCCCCACGGTTAGGTAGAACAACTGATGCTTATAGATATGAATTTAATAATTTTCCAAAGAACGGGTCTGCTTGAGGACTCATTCGAGACTGTCAAGTAACCAACGTATTTTAGCAGCATGCCTTGTTTAGGGTGATCAATTAACAAATTGGAAAAGGATTGATAAATGAATGAATGAATTATTTCTCTCCACTTTTGTTGGGCGGCACTCACTGGAAAATCTGAGTTTCAAAAAAACAAAAAAAAAACGATCGCGAACGCTGCTTGGTAAAAACTGAGAGACCAATTTAGAATAAATTTATATTATAAACTGAACCCCCCATTGAGACCCTTTCAATGGTGTGTAAAATGTTTTTACCTTGGCGTAATGAAGGGTAAAGGCTTGAAAATCCAGCTGCCAGCTCCTGTATGTGTGTCACATAGATAGATAGAGAGATAGATTGCAGAATCACTTGAAAACTCGAGAAACTATATAGGCTGTAAGTTTCTAATAACCAATGTTAGTATACGATGGAGATAGGTAACAATCATTTGCTTGCATTTGGTTATGTTAGTCACTTTGATGTTCGACCTCCACATGTGTAAATATAAAATGTTCCAGATGGAGTTTAAAATAGGTTCACTGAGTCCATTCACTGAGCTATTTTCCGCTCAACCACCCCACAAGAGGTCATGACTCTCCACAGCCTCCTTTTCCTTTGTCATGCTCAGCAACTCCCTCTTATCTAAGTCTTCCTGTGTCGTTTGTGCCATTCACCTGTCCAAACCTTTCAAGTAGTTTGCCACCATGCCTTCTGTGCACTGCATGAGCTTTAGATTCTCCAAATCATTCTTCCTCATTGTATGTCTGAAAAATCCTCGATACTGGGATAGATAAATAGATATTAAGCTATCAAGAGACTGACATAGATAGATAGATAGATAGATAGATAGATAGATAGATATTAAAAGACTATCATATTGATATGAAGAGTGGGATAGATAGATAGATAGATTGGAAAAGACAGAGATTTATAGATATGGAGGGACTGAGATAGATAGATAGATAGATAGATAGATACATGCATACATACATACATACATACATATAAGGAGACTTGACATGAAGAGACTGATATAATAGATACATAGATGGAGAAGACTGGGATAGATAGATATAAATTGCTAGATATGGAGAGACGAGTAGATAGATAGATAGATAGATAGATAGATAGATAGATAGATAGATGTGAAGGGAATGAGATAGATATGAAAAGGCATTGATAGATACAGAGATATTTAGAGGATAAGATAGATAGATATGGAGAAATTGTGATAGATAAATTGATAGGTAGATATGAATAGACTAAAACAGTAAAATCGATAGATAGATATTAAGAAACTGATATAGATATGAAAAGAGAGATACGGAGATATTAAGAGGCTGAGATAGATATGCAGAAACTGAGATAGATAGATAGATAGTTAGATATGAACAGATCATAACAGTAAGATAGATAGATAGATAGATAGATAGATAGATAGATAGATAGATAGATAGATAGATAGATATGAAGAGAATGAGATAAATATGAAAAGACTTAGATAGATACAGAGATATTTAGAGGATAGGATAGATATATATGGAGAAACTGAGATAGAAAATTAGATAGATATCAACAGACCAAAACAGTCTGATAAATAGATAGATAGATAGATAGATAGATAGATAGATAGATAGATATCAAAAACTGATATAGGTATGAAAATACTCACATAGATAGATGAAGAGAAATTAAGAGGCTGGGATAGATAGATATTGAAAAACTGAGTTAGATAAATAGATAGTTAGGTTTGAACAGACCAAAACTGTAAGATAGATAGATAGATAGATAGATATGAAGAGACTGAAATAGATTCGAAGAGATTGGGATAGATAGATATACATTGATACATATATACATATATGCATGCATAATTGGAAAGTGTTTTTTGCCGAGTAAGATGAAGATATCAAATTTTCTTCGAAAGCTCTATCATTTTCTGGCAGATGTTTGGATTGTATGAATAATTGACATGATCCTACATTCGGTTGTATTCATAAAGGTCACATCACTGAAACTGATCCCTTGGCCCCTGGGTCGACTGCTCTCCTCCAATTCAGTAGGCCTCGGTTCAAGCCTTCTACAAGTCACAATAAGACATCAAAAATGGTACTCAACGCTTCAGTAAGCATTAGAACTAAAGTTGAGGAAGCTCCCATCGACGATACGATCATATCAAGTTGGATGATACACCAGTTCCAGTAAGAACTGCGTCACGTCGAGCCACATCGGGAACTAGATGGATAACCATTGTGGAATACTATAAGCAAATCGAAGCTTCGGCAGGTCTGGTGAGCCGGAAATGGGTCTTACTTGAGAGTTTGACTATTATCTGCATGTTCTTAACCCTGCAACACAATGATGAGAGGATAAGAAATATGAGATTTACTTATATTAAATCATCAAATATTTTACCCGGAGAATGACAATTTTTTGAAGTTTCACCAACATCTTGGCGCAAGACTCTACTAGTACTGCGAAGTTGAAATAATGTCGATACCTATCCACACAGGAGCCATTTATGCGAAATAGTATGTTATTTGAATAATTGATTATCTACTTATATCTCTGTTATGTCCAATTCCTATTAAAACCTCAAAGTTATAACAGATTGGTCCATGTGAAATAGAATTACATAGTTGATAAAACAATCAAAAAGTTTTTAAAATATGAGATCGTCTGTTGGGACATGGCAATAAATAAAACGTCACAGAATCACTGGACATTTGAAACTAAGAAAAACGAAAGAAAAGAGTGTTTTAGTGATTGGAAGAAACGTTTAATGTTGAGTTGAGACTTAGGAAGATAGATTTTGAATATTCGTATTATTAAAAATAAACTACCAAATAAAATAGCTTTATGTTACTGAGTGCCAATCCATACGTGAAAGAAACCGTCGTTTTTGACGTATACTCCGCTAGTTTTAATGTATGTTGTTTGAATTTATAGTTTTTCATGCTTACAAGCTCATTACGTTATTCAATGTTGTACAAGCGCTGCAGCATCAAACGATTTAATACTTTGATAATATCAACCCATACTGCGAATTAAAAACTGATTTTGATATTGCAATGAATAGTTTTATGGTCTGTTTACAGACTCATATTCAGTCCTACTGTGACCTTAAGAATTACAATTTTGATAACTTGATAGTTAGTTTCCGCAAACTATAAGTTACAAAATTGAGCTACAGAAGTAAATTATTTCACTTGAGTATTTCAGTTAAAAAAACTTTTTAAATTTTTTATATTTTATTCAATTGTTTCTATTCCATATCTTTAGTTCTTTTTGCGTCGAAATGTGCAGAGTTATCTTTTCCTTAGCATTTGTGCGCCGAGAAGTTGGTGTTTAGATGTCGGCGCCAAGAACACTTGCAGGTCACAGTTTCGAAACAGACATCTCCATTTTCTTGACGTCATTTTTCAGGTTCCTGACTTAACTTCATCTCGGCTGAAGAAATGCTTGAATCAATCCCCAACCCCTGAGCTATCGGTAAATATCCAGGAAGATAGATTTCTCTCTCCCTTCCTGCAAGACAGCCCATCATAGGCATGGGTCTAACACCCCCACATCATAAAAGGTTTTGCTTATTCTCTGCACATGCCCTTGGGAAAAGGATGAATTCATATCTTTGCCCCTATGCAAGCTATCGGTAAATAACAGAGCAGTTCGAGCCATTTAACCCTGTAAGGCAGTGGATCATGGTCATTGGGCTAGCACCCCCTGCACCATAAAAACCAGCAAATGCTAAAAACAATGATTGGGTCTGCATGAATTTTTCAAGAAATGGGGGACGAAATTATTGCCCCACGTGTTGTGCGGCATAGGAAATAACTTCTGATTGCCTTTTGTGAACCCAGTAGTTGCTTTAATCCTATACCAACCTTCCATTTCGGAAATTTTGGAAAAAAAAAATTTAAAAGAAAAAAACAAAAAAAAATCACTTTTGCTAAAAAAATTTAATTATCTTATTTCTTTTAACATCTTTCGAGCAAGAGGAAAGATCGGATGCCACGAAAACCCCAGATTAGCATTAGCTAAAGTTTCCAGCAGGCAAAGAAAAAATAACTCGCCGAGAATCTTATGATATAAACGCCAATGCCCCGCTTTTTTTTTTATTTGGTTCTTGGTTTGCATTACGTTGGAGCAAACAGGAAGAGAGGAAAGGGGTAATGCGAACTTTCTACAACTGTAGTTGTTGTTGTCCTACCTTAGAAAACAAAGTGTCTTTCCAAAACCAGCATTATGTAATTCTTTGAAGATGAACGAGAAGACAAACTAAAAGCAAAAAAAAAAAAGGACCAGATTAACGTTATATCAATGTCATGCAATGACTTCAGTTTTAAAATGGGAAAAAATATTGAAGGAGAGAAACAAATAACAGCAAATCTCATTTATTAGAAAGAAAACTCAGATAAATGCGTGTTCGGAACATACGAATAGATATTAAAAAAACAACTCTAATTCAATTTACATACACACACACACACACACACATGTATATATATATATATATATATATATATATATATATATATATATATATATATATATATATGTATGTATGTATATATAAATATATATGTATATATATATATATACGCTCATTTTCGGAGACATAAAACATACGTATATATATATATATATATATATATATATATATATATATATATCGGTATATACAACCCAGAAGGATATATATATATATATATATATATATATATATATATATATATATATATATATATATATATATATATATATATATATATCCTTCTGGGTTGTATATACCGATATATATATATATATATTATTGTGTTGTGAAGATTCCATTCGTGAATTCACTTGATAATCGCGAATAAGCTTCAAACGTAATAAGTATTCATTGTAGTAGCATTGTTTGATCAAAAAGTTGAGCACTTTTATAATAAAAACAATTCATATCATTATTTTCCGAATATATATATATATATATATATATATATATATATATATATATGTGGGGGTGCTATTAAGAGATAGATATAATTAAGTATGTATAAATATTATTTTTTTTCAAATTGATATATAATCCAACAGAATGATTTTAAATTGCGTTAAATAATATTGAAACTCTATTTTAAATAATCCTCATTATTACACGGTGAATGTACCATTCAGTGTAGTCAACGTAAATAGAAGGAACAATTGAAAAAAATGAGAGACCTCAGGAATTCGACCTGTATCCGATAGGGTAGATGCTTTATAGTAGCGTTGCTCATACCATTGAGCTAAACAACTGCCGCTACGGCAAAAGGGCCCCCATCAATTGTTTTTGTTTATTCTCGGTCTGTATCCGCTTTGTTTGTTTCTTACTTCGCAGACAATTATATTATTAAGAAATGGATGTATGATCCGACAGGAATGATTCTAAATTGCATTATGTTTTATTGAAACTATATTTAAAATGATCTCCCGTTAATACGCACTGCGTATTAAAAACCAGATACGAAGAACTTTAGCTGATTCCTATCTATCCCCTCTCATTCTCTTTCGCTATATCTATATATAAACATATGGAAGGCACATAAATTAATGCTTATATATATATATTTGGTAAAAATGCTTTTTTTTTTTCTTCGAAGGATCTTTGTGATGGAGAGTTAGAATAGAATTAATGTGACAGCTAAGGTCACAATAAGCAAAGTTGCTTCTCTTGCCACATGAAACACACATACACCCTCCCATATATATATATATATATATATATATATATATATATATATATATATATATATATATATATATATATATATACGTGTGTGTTTGTGTCACATCTAACCTAAAATTCTTTGAGCAGGTCTCAAGGCAATTCATATACAGGCCACGCAGACACTTATTGGTCTGAAAGACGTGGAGCTTTCAATATCTTCCTTTGCAAAGTGAAGGCATATACATGTATAGTACTACTTATAAGTATTTGGACAAGCACAAACTGTTTATCATACCTGTGGTTGCAATTGTTCTATATATGTATCTGTTAATTTTAAGTACTCAATTTTAGATTTTCCCCAGAATTTAGCATTGAAAGATGAACCATGCTGGTAAAATGACAATTGGAGGAAGAAAATTCAAGAGACACAGGTGTTATGCATCGAAAAAAGTTTTTCATCACGGGGATATATTCTGTTGCATTCCACTTTTTCAGTGAATTTACACTCATCCAAAAGTGTGTGCCGTTAACATGTTTAAGATTTGAGGAATAAATTAGGGTTATTTTTTTGTTATGGCTTGTTTAGTAGGAATTAGAGAAAAGATCTTTGTATCTGTGTAGGTGAGAGTCGGGTTTCTTTAGAAATAAGAAGGCTCTGTGATAGGAGGGATCTCGATTGGGGTCTCACTGATCCTTCTCAGACAAGCCTGACACTGGCAGACACGGATACTAACAGAAATATTCCAATTTTATACTCGATTCCTAAATCATGTAAACAGCTCACAGTTTTCTCCATATCGCCACAAGTTCTCTGAAAAAGTTGGCTGGCAACCACTGAAATGCATCAAAAGATTTTTCCAGACGTATCACGTGTTTTTCTCTTGGAAATTTTATATTGCAGCCTCTAGTGATGCTTGTGATAAGATACAGTGTATAAAATTTATCCTCATAATAAATTTTGACACGTACCACATATATTTCAAATTTTAATTTTCTGCATTCTCACTTACTCCTAGCATATATATATGTGTGTGTTTGTGGAAAAGTTTACATTTAATTATAACATTAAATAAATGTATCAATACATACAAATATTTTCTGACCTTCAACTGCACGAATTATTGGCAAATATCTACATGCGTGCATATACATTTCAACATATATATACATATATATATATATATAAATATATATATATATATATATATATATCTGTGTGTGCGTGTATATATATATTATATATATTTATATATATATATATATATATATATATATATATATATATATGCTTGGCAGTGATTATGTTCGACTGAATTATGGCACTATTTTTTTCTTCTGAATTATTGGATATTTTCCAAATAAGAAAAATCCCTGGAAATGGTTCTGAGTTTGGGAAAATGCCAAAAAATGCCAAAAGCTCCCAAAAGATGCCAAAAGAAATAAATAAATTAACAAATTATTAGTGAAATTCCGAGAATGAAAAATGCATGAAATACATATTTCCAAAAATTATATCCCAAGCAAGAGTTACAACCAAATACAAGTATTCATATATTTTTACATTCCTAGTTATATATATATATATATATATATATATATATATATATATATATATATATATATATATATATATATATATGTATATATATATATATATAGATATATATAAATACATATCTGGTTATTGAATATACATATATATGATTAATTGGATCAATCAAATATCTTATACGTATCAGCATGTGTACATGCTCATAACTCATTGAAACCTACAGCTATTGACATAAATGATTAAATATATATATATACGTGTGTATGTGTAGATAGAGAGAGAGAGAAAGAAAAAGAAAGAGAGAAAGATATATATATATTTATATATATATATATATATATATATATATATATGTGTGTGTGTGTGTGTGTGTGTATATATATATAAAGATGGGTGGATAGATAGATAGATGAAGATAGTCGTTATTGATCAGTTTCACACCATTGCAATCAACAGACGATTTCAAAATATAGAGAATATGTATATATATATATATATATATATATATATATATATATATATATATATATATATATATATGTCTGTGTCTTCGAGTTTCAATTGGCCAGTTATGTGTGTGTGCATGCGTGTGTGCGTGTGTGTGGGCATATGTGTGTGCGGTAATGTAGATAGATATATACAGACTGAGAAAAATAGAGATGAGCACATTGAAACTGATAATGAATCGGTTAGACACAAAATAATTTGGACGAGATAGTCACTGGCGACGAAGAAAATGGATTCCGAAGAGGAAAACGTAAATACCTCAGTGTAAAGTTACAGCTGAACAGAATCTTTGTGGGGGAGTTCTTTCCCACTTTTAACGTAATTCAAAATGAATTTCATTTCTACGACATGGTGGATCTTGAAAAAATGTTACCGTACAATGATGCAATTGCTATTTACCTTGTGTGAATAAAGCATTGAGAAAGAGAGGAGCTTTTTTTTTCCTTTCATTTAGGTGAGATGGTGGACGGTCGATTTTGTTGCTGGTCCCTTTTCTTGAATTGACAACGCGACAAAACGGCAACGGAGCTAGGGTACGAAATTCTCCCACATGAAGGCGTATTCTCCCGATATCTCACTTTCAGTCAATCATTGGTTTCACTTGAAACATTCATATTCAGAATCTGTTATCATTATTAATATTATCATCATCACATCTGAGGAATGATCGATAACGCCTTCCTTATTCATGTTTTTGAAGAAAGAACAGAAGGCTGTTTTAAATTCTTTGAATATTCTATATTATTATTATTATTTGGAATCTCACACCAGTTGCCTGGTGGTAACCGCTGGAGTTTGAGTGACAGCAAGTCTCCTCAAGTCTCCAGCCCTCCTCTCCTAGTACTAGCAGGTCGCAGTAATTCTGCGATTTACAGTTTCACACCGGTTGCCCAGTGGTTATCGCTGAGGGCTGAGTGACAATAAGTCTCCTCAGGTCTTCAGCTAACGTCTCCTCCCTCTTTCGCATATCATGACAGAGCTACAATTCGTTGCAGTACTTATATCTCTAGCACCTTCCTCAGTACCCGTGCAGTTCCCAGTAGTGCTGTGGTCTGTACGGTCTCTATCCTCCCCCTAATCCCGATCTCCTCCAGTCTCTCCCTCAGCGTTTTGGGGACAGTTCCTAGTGCTCCCACTATGACCGGTACTACCCTGGTTTTCATGTTCCACATTTTCTTTAACTCCCTTGCTAGGTCCTGGTATTTTTCCCTTTTTTCAGCCTCCTTCTTTTTTACTCTATGGTCTGCAGGCACAGCCACGTCTACTATTTGGCAGGCCTTCCTTTTTTTGTCTACTATTACTAAGTCCGGCCTTCTTGCCTGGATGAGGTGGTCAGTTTGGATGTCAAAGTCCCACAGTAGTTTGTGGTTGTCATTCTCCAAAACTGCCTCTGGCTTGTGCTGATACCACTTTTCCCCATGGTTGAATCCCATTTGTTTACTTAGTTCCCAGTGTATCATCGTTGCTACTCTATCGTGTCTATGCTTATACTCCTTCTGGGCGAGTTGACTACATTCACTAGTTATGTGGTTTACTGTCTCATCTCTTTCACCGCACATGCGGCATTTGCTGTTTGCCTGTGTTCTGTCGATTTTAGCTTTTATGTAGTTTGTCCTTATGCTTTTGTTTTGGGCTGCCATGATGAGCGATTCTGTTTCTCTCTTAAGGTTTCCCTTTCGTAACCACGTCCATGATTTCTCGTCTGCTATATCTTTTATCTGTCTTTTAAACTCGCCGTACAATTTTTTCCCTTCCCACTTTTCTTTTCTAGTTTGCTGTACCGTTCCATTGCTTTCTACTTTGTTTGTTGCACTATCCCTCGCGCTCTTTATGATTTCTTCACTATTTGTTTGCACATATTTATCTAGGACTAGTTTAGCTCTCTGGACACAATCTTCTATGCTGATGAGCCCCCTACCACCTTCTTTTCTCTTAACGTATAGTCTATCTGTATCATCCCTAGGGTGTAATGCTTTATGCATCGTCATAAGTTTCCTTGTTCGCCTATCCATTGATTGGAGCTCTTCCTTTGTCCATCCTAGGAATGGTCCTGTATACCTAACTACTGACACAGCCCAGGTGTTCATTCCTTTTATTAGATTTCTGCTATTTAATTTGGTTTCTAATATTTTCCTTATCCTTCTAAGGTATTCCCTCTTAATTTTCTCCTTCATCTCTTCCCGTTTTATCGTGTCACATTCAAGGACACCTAGGTACTTGTATCGGTCTTGTGCAGTCAATGCCCTAATCTTGTTGTTGTCCGGAAGTTCAATTCCCTCAGTCATTGAAAGCCTTCCTTTGTGCATTACCATGATTGCGCATTTTTCTATCCCAAACTCCATTCCTATGTCCTCACTATATTCCCTTACTTCGTTGAACAGAGTCTCAAGCTCTCCCCTGTTTTTCGCAAACAATTTAATATCGTCCATGTACATTAAGTGATTGACCTTTCCTTTTGTTTTAGAGAAGTGGTATCCTTTGCTGTTTTTCAGGATTCTGTTAAGCGGTATCATTGTTAGAACAAATAATAGTGGGGACAACGAGTCCCCTTGGAAGATCCCCCTTTTTATCCCTACCTCGGCTAGTTTGTCCCCTGCGGCTGTCAAATCTACTTTCCAGTCTTCCATTGAATTACCAATGAATTTGCATTTGCATTTCCATACCAGTTGCTAGGTGATCATTGCTTGAGACTTTGGCACGGTCCCTAGCACATATACTATTACTGGTACTACCCAGACTTTCATGTTCCACACCTTCAGGCTTGGGTATTTTCTTAGTTTTTCATTCTCTTTCCCATTTACTCTGTTATCTGCAGGCACAGCCACATCTATCATTTGGCAGATTCTCTTTTTTCTGGTCTATAATGACTAGGTCCGGTCTTCTCGCTTAGATTGAGTGGCCAGTTTGGATGTAGAAGTCCCAGAGTAATTTGTGACTTCCATTTTCCAAGGCTGTGTCTGGTTTGTGCTGATACCGCTTTTCCGTATGATTGAATCTCATTCGTTTGCTCAGTTCCCTGTGTATCACTGTTGCTACCCTGTCGTGTCTGTTTTTATACCTTTTCTGTTTTAGTTGACTACATTCACTGGTTATATGGTTTAAGGTCTTATTCCTTTCTCTGCACAGGCAGCATTTACTGTTTGTTTAGGTTCTGTCGATTTCCACCTTGATATAATTTGTCCTGATGCATTTGTTTTTTGGCTGCTATGATGAACATTTCTATTTCTCTCTTCAGGGATTTTTTGCTTTTTATTATTATTATTATTATTATTATTATTATCATTATTATTATTATTATTATTATTATCATTATTATTATTATTATTATTATTATTATTATTATTATTATTATTTGCAATCTCACACCAGTTGCCTAGTGGTTACCGCTGGAGTTTGAGTGACAACAAGTCTCCTCAAGTCTCCAGCCCTCCTCTCCTCATTCTCATAGACCACGGTAATACTGTGGTTTACAGTTTTACACTGGTTGCCCAGTGGTCATTGCTGAAGGCTGAGTGACAAAAAGTCTCCTCAGCCAACATCTCTTCTCTTTGTTATTATTATTATTATCATTTGCCATCTCACACCAGTTTATTATCATTATTATTATTATTATTATTATTATTAGTAGTAGTAGTAGTAGTAGTAGTAGTAGTAGTAGTAGTACTATTATTATTATTATCTCTATTCCCCACAATGTATTGCCAAGTTGTTACCAACTACTTGGGACAAAGGAAAGTTGAAGTGATGTAAATTTTTTCTTTTCTAATGCATTGCAGTTTTTGCGTGCATCACTGTGTGTGTGTGTGTGTGTGTGTGTGTTGCATTATGTGTGAGTATTGCAGCTTTTAATGCAGCAGTTCTTTCACTTTGATGATGATGATGATGATGATGATGATGTCTGGTGATTTTGTTTCATGGCAACGCCAGACTGTTTTTTACAAATGCCATACAGCAAACGATCATTGGAGTGGGAAGTTCTCCTACATACAGCATAATTTCCAGATCTAACAGCTTCAGACTACCTCTTTTTTCGCTGGTCCATCCAGTCAATAACTTCGGGGTGATCAATGAAAAAAAATATAAAGGGCTAACCAATGAATTAGTTATTTAGCTCGCCTCTTGTCCAGCAGTGATTACTAAAGTCTGAATTAAAAAGACAAAAACAAATGGATACAAAATGAGCGATTAATTTAGCATAAACTTAAATTGCAAATTGACCTTTCACCCTAAGAATTTTTGAAAAAAATTTTTTAGACGAAATTTGGAGCAAATATTTGAATTTTCAACCCTCAAGCTCCATTGGTGTGGCCTATACGCATAATGCATACATGCATATATAGCCAGCTGCACCAATTTGAAAACTGAAGAAACCTATGCTGACTGTTTGTTTATAGTTTTGGTTGACAGTTTCCAATAGCGTGATATTTGTCGAAAGGATTTTTTGGATGAATATTGGAATCATTCTTTTATGGAGGTATATATAGGGAGCAATGAAGTCATTGTGTTACAGATGCAACTAAATTGCTTGAGGCTGTGTTGTGATCCTGGTCACTGATCAGTGGGAGGCCAAATTATGATTGATTAGAGAAAGATAGAGGAACATCATTTATTTCTTCACGTCGTAGCCTCTGGTCGATGCGAGATTGGATTGGATTTCGCCAGAAAAAGAAAAGGGGGGCGCTATTCATTAGAGTAGACAATCCCAGAGAGAGAAACAGAGACAGAGAGACCTCCAACCATTATCAGGATTTTAATGGGAAAATCTTTTACTCTTCACACCAGTACCATCTCGTATTTCCTTACAAGAGGTATTTACAGGGAATAAACGAGAGATACTGCCAAACTCTAGTACACAGTCAAAAGTTGACTTCATTTTTAACCGTAAAAACAAGAACAACGAGAATAATCCTCACCAAAATGAGGGAAAATCCATAATCCTGTAACTTGATTTGAATTCTGTATCCTTTTACCGCCTGACAGCTGTCTTACTGATTGGGATAATTAACAAATCTCAGATATAAACGAAAAAATATCACACAGATAACTGTGGACTTTATTTCATTCTAATGAATGAATACATTTATACAGAAAATAAATTTTCATAATGTTTATTTATTATATATACAATGCAAAAGCTGCAGTAATCATCTTGGTCGGATTAGAAGTGATTTGGCCCCTGCAGAAGCCAGGCTTGCTTTCTTATGTTTGCCTGGTGGTCCCAGTGAAGATATAATACGGTCCTCATCCGCGGCTTCACAACAAGTCTTTTTGTCCACGTCTGTTCATTTCATTAGGTTGTTCGGAAATTGACGATCGTTTTTTAGTAAGGGCTTTCGTTGGCTTCATAACGAAACCACTTATCGAGATTTTTTCGCTTCACCAATTTGCCTTAGATGGTTCAATATTGCCACTGTGCCAACACCCGATATTTGTGACATTTCACTGACAGTTTGACGTGGGTTTTGTCCAACCAACATCTTCGATTTTTTGTTTTGTTTTTACAATTGCTAATGGACGACCTCTGCCTTCTTGATCTTCGAGACTGAAACTCTCACTGCAAAAATGTTGAAACCAATAGTAATCTGAACAATAGGGATGCAAGTGGGTTATACACAATTAATCCGTTTCCATCTTCAAGTCTATACCCTCGAAATATAACGCTGGAATTGAACTAAACGAAATGATTGAAATAGTCATATACATTAGTACAAAAAAAGACACAATTGAATGTTGGTATCTAGAATTGACTATTATTTCTCGAACAAACTAATATATATATATATATATATATATATATATATATATATATGGTCAATTAAATAATGTGGAAAAATGATCAAGTGACATCAATGATTCATGCTAAAAGTAATTAACTTACATATGTATAATACACATTAAAAATGATAAACAATCTCTGACTATTTAATCTTTTTGTTTGTTAGCTATCCCACCAATACGTATTTAAATAAAGGATTGCAACTTCTTATACTCGCTTTTGTTGAATATATAGCACTAAATCATTACCTAGCACCCCAATATCCATAACAAACAATTCTTAAGAATGTTCACTTCCTTTGACCTGAGTCGACAAAATATCCAACCAAACCACCGCAGATTCCTTCTCAGAGATGGAAGATTCCAGACTCACGACTATGCCAAACCACTACAAATCCTCATTTTATATTTCCATCTGTTGCTAAATTTGTTCTCCACGGAAACCTAACCTTTTAAGGACTAAGATACATGCTATGGAAAGTGAGTAATAGCATGGTAATTAATTCGTTTGTGGATTAATTGATTAACAAATAAAGTCTCCATGTACGTTTGCTCTGGTGTACCTCTCATTCCATCTCTCTCTCTCTCTCTCTCTCTATATATATATATATATATATATATATATATATATATATAAATATAATGAATTATCATGGAAAATTAATTTCAGGTAAGTTTGAAAATTCCTCTTTGCATGAAACATCAATGTCATTGGAAAATTTTTTCCGTGATTTATAATTAATTATCAATTAGATCTATTACTTTTTGAATATATGGCTTAATGAGTAATTAACAACATCATATACATTGTTATCTGTGTTTTTTTGTAAATTTGACAAATTGCAAAGAATATATATATATATATATATATATATATATATATATATATATATATATATATATATAATCATATATATATATATATATATATATATATAATCATATATGTATCTATATATATATATATAGCACAGGTTGTTCATTACAGATTGTACATTCTGTTTCAATCAAAGAAGTTCTTCCCAGTGAACGTTTACACACACACATATATAAATATATATATATATATATATATATATATATATATACATATTATCCATAAGTGTGTACATACGTATATGTATGTATCCCAAAGATCAAGTATACATATTCATACATATATATATACATATATATGTGTGTGTGTATGTGTGTGTATGAGTGTGTGTGTTTTATATTCAGGAAATACAAAGTTCTCAAATAAAGAATCACTCAGAGACTCTCGGCTATAATTCTTTTAGCAAACGGAGACAGAAAATCACCAAAAGAGTCCATCATCAACATCCTTTGTGTGTGCCAACTCAAAACGGTTCGTCAAACGCAGAACACAGCGTATTTCTACAAGCTTAACAACTTTGGGGAAAAATAGAGAAAAAAACACATAGCGATAATGTGATAAAACGAGATAATATGAAGCCACTAACATGAAAAAAAATGGCGCTCCTTCCGGTTATTGAGTATGGCTTGGCGGGTTTGCTAGTCATCAATCTTTGATGTGAATGAATTACTCGATGTCCACATGGACATAAAACCAGAAAAACGTACGTTATATATATATATATATATATATATATATATATATATATATATATATATATATATATATCAATCTATCTATCTATATATACTTATATCAATCTATCTATATCTATCTATCTATATATATATTTATATATATATATATATATATATATATATATATATATATATATATATATATATATATATATATATATATATTAGAAAACGTCAACCAATACAGCAACCATTACTGTTAAAATAGTTTTCTTACGTTGGTTTGGGTGGTGAACTAGCTAGCAGTAAATCACGAGCTCAGACCACGATAATTTCCAAAATTTCCTTATTTATATATATTGAAAAAAAACTTTCTTTTATTTATACCCCCTTCTTCAAAATATTGTTTTTTAGCGGGAGGTTCAATCTATAATATAAGTTTATGCCAAATCAATCGCTTGTTCTTTGTCCAGTAGCATCGTTATTCGTTTGTTTATTTTCTTAAATTAAGTCTTATTTTGTGATCACTAATCAACAAAGAGACGAAAGAAGTAATATATCCATTGATCACACCTTTTTCAATTTTGTTGATTGATCACCCTCAACATAGCATGCAACCAAAAGACCTTGGTCATTTGACCAGACAGACAAAATGTGACGTCTTCCCCCTTGCTATTCGAAAGAAATGCGAGCAAGTATATATATATATATATATATATATATATATATATATATATATATATATATATATATATATATATATTCAGTAAGGCTTAATTTTAGCGATATATTTATCTACGCATAAATTCCCCATTCACTACAATACTCTATTCCTATGGAGGAGAATTGCATAAGCTTACAATGGATGAGTTACCTCACTTCTAGAGTGCTCAACCTTGAATAAAGGAGCATGCATATACATATATATATATATATATATATATATATATATATATATGTGTGTGTGTGTGTGTGTGTGTGTGTGTATGTGTGTGAGTGTACATGAAACTAACAATTGTTTATGTGTGTGCTTGTGATCATGTATGAATAGTTGTGTGGATTTGTACGTTATGTATGGGCAGACATACATTCATACATGAATTGATGGAGAAGATGAGGTGTTGGCCCAATGGTTAACGGCTCGGCTGGTTTGCTAGTTGCACATCTTTGATGTTGCTGAATAACTCACTGTCCACACAGACACAAGTCGAGGAAAAAGGCATTGAGAATATAAAGGCAGACGTAATTTATAATCTTTGATGTAATTTTTTTCTTTTTTCTTTTTTTTTTTGTTAGAAGAACGTGGTTTAGTTCATATTTGCAGGGTGAGCACAAAGTGAACGTATGTGATTTGTGTGTTGTGCGCTAATGGACGAGACCAAAGTACCGGAAAGTGGATATTTTTTTTTTCATTCCAGGATGCAGTTTTCAAAACGTAGAAGACTTAATTAGTAATAAACATAACCATTTGCATTCACATTAATATATATATATATATATATATATATATATATATATATATGTATATATATATATATATATATTTATGAATGTATATATGTATATATATATATATATCTATGAGTGTATATATGTATATATATATATATGTGTGTGTGTGTATACATGTGTGCATCTGTGCGTAGATGAATAGATACATACATACATACATACATACGTACATACATGTTAACATGCTGAGATAGATAGATAGATAGATAGATAGATAGACAGATAGATAGATAAAAACAAACTGAGATAGATAGATAGATAGATAGATTGATAGATAGATAGATAGGTCTGGTTAGTCACTCAGAAACCGTCATGTGACAAACGTCTCTTCGTAGCATGCCGTGTTGGTGATGATCAATTAAAAATTGGAGAAAAAGGGGCTGATCAATAAATATATTGTCTCCTTCACCTCTCCTTTGGCATTGAAAATGCTAAAAATCAGCCCGAATGCTGCCGGACACCTTGTGATCAAATTTAGGATAAACTCAAATTGTATATCGAACCCCCTATAAAAACCATTTTTTTGCGGATGGGGGAGGGATTTCAAAACCAATTTTTTAGACATAATAAGGAATAAATGTTTAAAGCTTTTTTAGTGCAGATTGTATATATTATGCATACATAGCCGGCCGGTGATTCAGGCGGACAAATTTGAAAACTGAAGAAAACTGTGTTGACAGGTCAAGTGACAGTTTTGGTTAACGGTTTCCAGTTCATAGATATATCGATGGATAGATAGATACAGAGTTGGATAAATAAGCTCGTATCTTTACACAGATATTTGCCGAATCTCAATATAAAATAATGTTTGATCTATGTGATTAATGAAGGAAATGTTCGGGCAGGTGTATTCACAAGGAAGGGAATTATGTTGGAAAATAGATATTTGTCTAGTGAAACAAATGCATTTTTGATCATTCGACATATATATATGCTTTTTTATCCATGTACAGAAAACGTGATTTTCTCATCCACACAGGTCTCTATCTATCGTGTAAATTGTTTTGATCTATACAAGCCCAAGAAAACACACACATGCAATGGAAGTAATTTGAGAATGTGGAAATGAAAGATTTGAGAATGTTTGTTTCATCTCAAAATAACGTCGTAAACATAGGCTTGATGCATTTTCATCGTTGTCTTCAAGAAGCACTATTCGATCTAGAAAACTGATCAAATTTCGGCAAAGTGCATCTTTGTAATAACACTCTTGATGTCCATGGGACAGTAAATACAGTGGGAGAAGACAAGACAGATGATGGACGGGGTGAGATAAAGGGGTTCCCAAACGAAAAATGATTCAGCGCTATCATAGTTGCCATGGTAAAAATGGAGAAGTCCTTAGTCCAGCAGCGGGCATTTAATGAATGCTACAGCAGATGATGATGATGATGATGATGATGATTTGTGTGGGTGCGATACCCAAAAGTACAAGGAATTCAAGCAGCACCCACTGACAAAATATAGTTTGGGACTTAGTCATTATTCCTTATGGACACAAGATTATTTCAGAACAGAAAGTGTGAACAATGGGTTTATTTCACATTTTCTTTAGTGATTTTCTATCAAACTTTTGAGAGAGATGTTATATATATATATGTATATATATATATATATATATATATATATATATATATATATATATATATATATATATATATGTATGTATTCTGACGATAGAAAGTCTCGGAAATGTTGTATTTTTATGCTTTTATACCAATGGAATCCTCGCAACAAATTTGTTTCACACTACTTCATGATTATCAAGTGGGTTTTTATAAAAATCTATACTTGAACTTATATATAATTCAACCTAAGAAAGGTACACATAATTATCATATATATATATATATATATATATATATATATATATATATATATATATATATATATATATATATATATACATATATATATATATATATATAGTATTACGAAATAATATATGATAATATAATACATATTTATAAAATGTATTCATAGATACATGGATATATTTTCCGATATACGACTTGATGGATAGATATGTACAAAAATGTATAAGACGTATCATGAAGTAGTTGTATGGTAGTAAGTGGGCATATATATATATATATATATATATATATACATATATATATATATCCACACACACAATGTTTTATGATGCAGTAACCATGCATCAAAGAATATAAGAGGACACCACTTGAATATCAATTGGTTCTATTTGAATTTTATTTCCTTTAATCATTTCACAAACACAAAATCTTTCCAAAGGCGACATTTTGATTGAAATTCTGCAGACTGAGAAAGTTCTACACCATAAAGCCAAAATGATTTGCCTCTTTGAAAGCGGACCAGCCAAAAGATCTTTTGACCAAAATGACGTTATTTCAAACGAACAGCTTTATGATTTCCTGAAATTCACAAAGTCTCGTCTGCTCTAAGCTGACTGGTCCATTTCCAGAATTCGTCATTTGCTCCAGCACATATAGATTTCCTTCAAGATATCTGGTTTGCTGCTCTAAAACAAAGAGATTTCTTACGAAATATATCGTCGGCCACTATATAACAAAAGAAGTCAGACCATAGATTTTCTAGTTTGATGTTTACTGCCTTTAGAACCCATTTCAAAGCGCCAACCTGTAAACGCCCTCTCTTCTGAAAGAATCCTCATTTACCGCTAGTATCGTAATGGAATAGAACTACATTCGTGCATTTGAAACATGTTTGTCTTCTGACGTTGAAAAATGAAAGTTTGTGTTCTGATGACGTAATAATAAAATATCCCTTGAGCGACATCAGATTTGCAGAATGATGGGAGAAAATGTCCATTAGTCAGTCAGATAGTCGATCTGTGACTGCAAGATATACCTGTCACTCGATGATAAGGCACTCCCTTTTTCTTTCTATGATTTCGGAGAATTTGAAGGAGGCGGCACATATTGGCTTGTTGGCCGGCTGGTTTTAATCGAACAGCAATGCAGATGTTAGAGAACGCCATTGTGTTTAACTTGGAACTTGATTGGCAGAGTGGTTATATCTAAGCACCTAGGGCGGTGGGAATGGATTAATCAGCTTGGTATACTAATGACAACATCTTTTTCTGTCGCCATAATTTCTTGATTTATACTCCTGATGAAGGCAGACAAGAGATCGATCGAAACGTTTTATCGGCAGCCTCAAGGATGCTGAACCAAATTCAGATTATCCATTATTAATGTTATTTTCGCAATATGAAATTGATGTTAGAAACTGTCAATCAGAACTATCACCAAAACTATAAACGTAAGTTTCCTCAGTTTTCAAGGTGGTCTGGCTTACTGGCAAGCTGGCCAGCTATGGATATATGTCCCACGCGTACAGGGCGCGCTCGTAAATCTAGACGGCTGAAATTTCAAACATTTACCCCTTATGTCTTGGCAATCATTCTTTAACCCCTTTCCCCAAAATAAGTTTTCGGCCAGGGGTTCAATTTGCTGTGCATGTTTATGCTAAATTGGTTTCTTAGTTTGTGCCCAGCAGCATTCACATTTGCTATCTAGTTATCACTGCATGATAAGAAACTTTTTCATTAATCTCTCCATTTCTCTAATTCTTCAAGCTAATTCTCTAATATAAACTCAAGGGATGGTAACACATTTTCTATTGATGTTTACACTACCCACACGTATCCAGACATTGTGCATATCTAGTTTAATGAACAATTCATTAGTTCTTGAATAATTTATTCAACCTCTGTACATCTATTTAACATTGGACATTGGTTTATACGTTTCTGCTCTCCTATGGAATGTCTGTTCTGCCCAAAGATTTGGAGCCCAAAATCTTGAGCAGTCAATTTAATTACAGCGAGTTCGTTCGTCTTCGGTACAGAGAATACCTCAACCGTTTATTTTGGACAATTTCTTCAGGAAATGATTATATGTCAAGTTCTATTCTGTCTAAATTGCGACAAGATTTTTTCCCCAAATATTACAAAGAATGACTTGAGGGGAAGAACCTCAAGGCAGTTGCTGGAAACATTGAATTCAGACAAGAAAGAACTCTTCGGTTGAACAAAATAGAGGATTGGGAAGGTGGGGTTCGGGAAGAATAGGTTGTTGGCTGAGGAGAAAGAGAGACCACGAAAGACAGACAAAGGAAGATACATCAAGAAAAGTAAAGATAAGTAAAGAATGATAGAGAACCTTTTTAAAATAAGACGATTTAGGTCGAACATCAAAACTAAAGGCGTCTTTTTGGTTAATATCCTAGAAATTAGGTCAAACTGACAGAGTAATCTGGAACATGGTAAGTTAGATCAGACAGAGTTCAAAGACATATGCTACCGCAAAGATTAAATTTATACATACATATATATATATATATATATATATATATATATATATATATATATATATATGTATGTATGTGTGTGTGTGTGTGTGTGTGTGAGGGGGCAGAGATGAAGAAACAAGCGGAAAAGACAAAAATAAAACCATAATAAAAATGATAGATGCCTCAGTGACTTTTCAATTATTTGGAATCGGATATATATATATATATATATATATATATATATATATATATATATATATATATATATATATATATATATATATATATGATTTTGCATTATTATTATTAACATTATCATTATCATTATTATTAATAGTAATAATCTAAATGATAATAATAATAATAATAATAATAATAATAATAATAATAATAATGATAAAGGAAAAAACAAAAGTGTTCTATTTTTCTAATATGATATAGTAAAATTCTGATACATCGTAAGTCAAAATTCAAAAGTGAAAAATATTATTATTATTATTATTATTATTATTATTATTATCATCATTATTATTATTTTTATTATTATTATCTATAATATTATCATTATTATTATCATCGCTCGGCTTCGCAATGAACGATTTCGGAGGGTTGCAGAAGAGAAGCTGGAAGCCGGTGAACGGGGAACACTCGTCTCATCTTCCTTCTGATTCTTTTTGCGCTGAGTTTCAAGACGGGACTTTGTTTAGTAGACATTGCACCGCCATGTATTTCTCTCGACTTCCTCTCTTGTTCTCTGGAGAGGGTTGGTTAGAGATTGATGCCGCAGGAGATAAGTGTCCTTTCCAGTATGTTCTGTATTTCTTCCCTCGGGCACCGCTTCTTAAAAGGCCGAGGGCTACTCCACCGAAAGTGAGGCGCTGATGGTCTTCCATCCTTGTCATATGGCCCGTCCATTGCAGGTGGGTCTTTTGCACTATGGCCTCGATGCATGCTTGTGGTCCCAAGGAATTTATTTCTTTCATATATATATATATATATATATATATATATATATATATATATTTATACAAGGTATATGTGGTACAAATCAGGTTGTCAGTATAACATAATATAATAATATATCAATAATATAAAGCCACCTCTAGTATGCAATGGATTTATTCATTTCATAGAGTGCTCGATACATACAACATTTTACTCATGGAGTCAAGTTGTTTTAGAGTAGAGCTGGAGATAAATGGTAGAATGTGGATTCGCTACACAAACTAGTTCATGTTTCTGCCCTCTCCGCGCCTCATCGGGCTAACATGAGCTAGTTTGTGTAGCGAATCCACATTCTACTATTTATTTCCAGCTCCACTCTAAGACAACTTAATTTCAATAGTGAAAAGTTGTATGTATCGAGCACTCTATGAAATAAATCCCTTACATTATCAGAAGTGGCTTTATATTATTGATATATTATTATATTATAGTATATTGCTAGCCTGATCCATACCACATGCTATATATATATATATATATATATATATATATATATATATATATATATATATATATATATGATATAATATAATATTATGTAAACCTGATATATTCATGTATGTGCTTAGATTTCTAGATATTTATACATGGGTCGATAAAATATCTTTCACATATCTGCACGCGTATATGATATACACACATAATTCATTGATTGATATATATATATATATATATATATATATATATATATATATATATATATATATATATACGTGTGTGTGTATTTGTCCAAAATGACAAGGCCATTTACGTATGGATAGGCTTAGGAGCCTACAGCGATTTTATTAAGGTAATTCATTTTCTATAATTCAAATATCCCAATTCTAAGACATTTTTCCCTGTGTCTATGTAACAAAGAAGACTTCATTAATTTTACTACTTTTTTTTATTTCAGTTCCAAATGTCCAGCTTTTCTGTGACGTTTTCATTGTCATGTCACAAGAGCCTCATTTTCTAAATACCCTTTAATTGTTTCATTAACTATGTTATTCTACCTCACAAGGACCAATCTGTTATAACTTTGAGTTCAAAACAGGAATTGGATTGTGCAGAAAACCACAAACAAATTTTACAATTGAACATACTGATTTGGTTTCAAAGTTTACATATATATTTGGTTTCAAAGTTTATATATATATATATAAGAAAGTGGATTTGCTACACAAACAAGTTTATCGTTCTGCCCTCCTTGGACCTTCTTAGGCGAATGGTTATATATGTTTTTAGATTCTAGTTTAGGGAATTCGGTGAGAGTCTCGTGGGTGTCACTATGAGTAGGAGTTATTCATTTTTTTTTATTGTTTTTAGTAGTGTTTGCATTTTCGCTGGTGGTTGTAAGTTACCTGTCAAAGGGTGAGAGTTAGGTGTAGTGGTTATCTATAAGCAGATGCTGAATTGTGTTCTGAAGGGATGTTTTGATTTTGACATTAAATTTATTGCCTATGTTGCTATCCTTTATTAACGTAGTGGATTGTATTATTCTTAAGGTATGTAGACATGACATGTGAGGGAGTTGATTATGTTGGAAGTTTTTACGGATGATGGGTATGTGAGTAATTACCTTCGATTTACTCATGTATGGATTGCTATATCATGTTTGTTAATAAGAATTTTGAATGATGCCTGCATTTTGATGCTATTTCATTTGTCCTATTCAAACAATCTACTTGTGATTTTTTTGTTATTTTAGCAAAATTTGATATTTCAGATCTCTCATTTAGGCAAAGATTACAACGATTTCACACACACACACACACACACACACATATATATATATATATATATATATATATATATATATATATATATATATATATATATATATGTATTTTAATACACACTCACACAGGACACACCACTGATGATGGGAAGAATCCCGAAACATGTATGGACTATTTACTTATAAGGATTAATAAACCTTACCACCAAACACTTCACTCCCGAGTCTGTCTCACTCTCTACAGTACACATTATATATATATATATATATATATATATATATATATATATATATATATGTATGTATATATAACGCTTTATACTCTAAAGATGTAAAATAACTTGTCATTTAAATGTCATTTGAATCAACTTCCAAATATCTAGGAATTAAATTTATCTATGCTTTTCAAAGGGTTTTACTCTCCACATAGAATTGGATATTCTTGCACAATGTCTGAATTTTCGTAGTTGATATCATCATCATCATCATCATCAGTCTTTTAACGTCCGTCTTTGGACTTAGACCTTCCCAAGGATTCGTCACACTTCTCTATCGTAGGCGTTGCAGAGCCAGTATTTTCTAAATTTGTCTTGTTAATCTCTCCATCTTGTATTCTGTCAGCCTTAGTTTCGCATGTGATCCCCTAGGGATCTATGTTGTTAGTCGTGACGTCCATCAGTTGTCTATCATTCTTGCAACGTGGCCTGCCCATTGCCATTTAAGTTTTTTGATAGATTCTATGATATCTCAAACTCCTGTTTTCTTCCCTATATACCGTTTTTGCGGATTTTAATATACTATTAAAATACGGTTTATTAACGTTTGGGGGTCTACTTGTTTTCTAAACACCTCTAACGTTTTGGGGTCTGTTTGTTTTCTGACCTCCAGGTCTTTACAAGTTTTTTTTTTTTTTTTATTTGTTAAGGCTTCAGTTTGCAATGAACTTTTAAGCCTTATTTATATTGGTAGAGCAGAAACAATCAATATCAGATTACGATGAATCTAGATGCTTGAATACGCTGATGTGTCGTGAGCAGTGCGTATGATATTTTTATGCTGGGGTTCTTGGAGGGATGAAAGTTATTTCAAGGGGTTGCTCCAATCTGAAAAGATTGATCGATCGACGGAGAGAGGGGATAGGATAGATGGATTGATTAAAAGATAGGTAAATAGATATGAACTGACTGAGATAGATAGATAGATAGATAGATACATACATACATACATACATACATACATACATACATACATATGACTGGGATAGATAGATAGATAGATAGATAGACTATGATAGATAGATACATACATACATAGATACGTACATAGATATGAGTGGGATAGATAGATAGATAGATAGATAGATAGATAGATAGATAGATATGAACAGACTAAGATCTGAGTGGGATATATATATATATATATATATAGATAGATAGATAGATAGATAGATAGATAGATAGATAGATAGATGGATGGATAGATAGATAGATAAACAGACTATGATAGATAGATAGATAGATCGATAGATAGATAGATATGAACCGACTAAGATCGATCTGATCAGTGCACGAAATGTTTCTCAAGCTCCATCGACTCATACGCACACACATACACTGATATAGAGGCACACATACACAAATTCACATTTATGTACATACCTACCGACGTGTATGTATAAAAGCACACTAATACACATACATAAACACATACATATACATACACACGTAAACGCATACATGCATTTCGTCAGATTCACATCTACATGCGTCTGCACGCATTGTCCCCCGGGGCACCTCTTAACGACCAGATATTTTCGGACGCCTTCACTGAACATATATATATATATATGTATATATATATATATATATATATATATATATATATATATATAGATATATAGATATACATATATATATATACATATATATATATATATATATATATATATATATATATATATATATATATATATATATATGTACACATATCAGCTCCATCATATACACACATGCACACATAACACACACAAGTATATACACATACCGGTTGACTCATACGCACATACATGAATACACCTATACATACGACTCATCAGATTGACATCGTTTAAGTCTGAGTGTACGTATTGTCCCCCAAGCGCTTTCTAACAAACGGGTATTTTGGGACACCGTAGCTAAATAGGTGAGCGATTGAATTATACCAGATTGAATTACACCTGAATATCAAATTGGTGCTATTTTTAAAAACGGGAAATGAACGAAGATTCTGGTTTATGGAGGTGCATACAAAAGAAAAAAAATATATCTAATTGATTCTAACGATATTAATAATGATGAATTCAACATAAAATAGGTCTGGTTAGTCCCTCAATAGAAACTGCCACACGACCAACGTATTTTGGAAGCATGCTATGTTCCGGTGATCAATTTTCTTTTTTTTTTTAAATTTGGGAGAATAAGTGATCAATGAATATGTTACATCTCTTGCCTTTTGCTGGGTCATTAAAAAAATTCAAATCCCGGAACAAAACGAGAGTTAACGCAGCTAGGAACAAACTATGGATACATTTATCATATATTTACATTGTAAACTGATCCAGCCACTAAAAACTATTTTCGGACGGGTTTATCAAATAAACATAAAATCGTTTGCTTCTAGACATAGTAATGAGTCAATGTTGAACTTTTCAGCGAACTACCGCCATTGATTCAGTCTGTGCGTGTGATATATAGATACATAGTCAAACAGATAGAATAATTTGAAAACTGGAGAAACCTGCGTTGGCGGTTTCCTATAGCAGAGATAAAATCTTTTAAAATAAAAAAAACTACTGGTGGTTTTATTTTTACCAATACAGTGATACCCCGTTTAACACAACCCTGTTCAGCACCTATTCACTATAACACTCTCATTCAAATATCTTTTAAAAATGAATTTAGTAATATCATTTTCCGTTATAAGTAATGCCCATACAAGTGACAACACATTTGAAAGGGGAAGTAATTATGAATGGATCCACTCCAAAATGTGTTCAATAGAATTTCATTTAAATTCATTGAGAACTTTTGGGGGATATTGGTCATGGATTTTCGATATCTGTATTTGGATATCTTATACTGGGGATACATAAATATAACGTGTGAGATGTAATTTGCATGGACATACCCCCAAATTTTATCGATTTTTTCCATGTCTCATTCCCTGCTGTTCCACGAAATCCCATTGGGATTTATCGAGAACCTTTGGAGTTATTGTGCGGACTGACATAAGTGAATACGTAGATTTATTAGAAGAAAAAGAAGTAAAATATATCTCAATCAAAAAAAGAACCAAGGATCAGCCCCAAAATTTGACCTCTTTTTTCCTTACTGCATTGCTCATCTTCCCACGAAATTTCATTGAAATCCATTCAGAACTTTCGGAGATATCGTGTGGACAGACAGACGGAAAGACGCGACCGAACACATAACTTTCCAACTTTTTTGACATATATGATAATAGAAGACTGCATTTCTGAAATAACTATACCCTACATTTTGACTCATATGCCATGTTGACAATGCTTGCAATAATGAAGATTTCAAATCGGCCATTTTGAGTGGCTAAAAGTGGCTAAATGTTTTTCGGTTTTTAATGGTCGAAATCGGGTCGATATAATTTGATTTTCATTACCATCAAGGTTTCACCCTAGTGGTATCTTGTGACTTTCAGAGAAAATCGAGTTCTGATAAAAATTTGCTACTGGTTCGCAGACTATGATATTTAAGGGAGATAACAAATAATCCCAACTTTAGTGGCTGCTGCTACTAACGTATTAAGGAACAAATGAAAGCGGAAAACGACCATTAAAAACTGCATTTAATTAGATCCAATTCCAAAGGATATGATTCAGTTTTAGAGTTAGTTTTAGGGTTTCGGGTTAGCTTTAGGGTTTAGGCTTAGCTTTTAGCTTTAGGGTTCTTCAATGAATTTTTCATTATTAGTTGCTTGTGTGTTCCCATGGTTGATTTTTCCCCAGTTGTAAGCTGTAATTGATGCAATAATTCCGTGGTTAGCTAAAGTTAATACCTTGAAGGGGCTCTTTTGGGGCTAAAAACATCCACAGGGCACTTTTTTGGAGGGCCAAAAAACATCTTCATCGGACACAGTCAGTTGTAGCCATCAGATTATAAATGGAGGCTAGAACAAGTGACCGTATCCGACGAAAATTCTTTTAGCCACAAAAAATCCCCCTCGAATAAATCAACTCCAGATAGCCACGGAGTTTTGTTGCCAATTACAGGTAACAACGGTAGAAACAAAAACCACACCCAATATTAAATAATGGAATTCAAACGTTTCCATACTACTAACAAGACGGGCGTTTTTCCGTCCCGATGAAAAAAACTGTTTTTTTTAAATACACCCATTTATTACCAGAAGATGGCCGTAGAGTACAACGGCCGAAACGTTGTGAATAGAAAATGAACCAAAATTAAGATAGAAGTCTGAAAAAATTTTACACTGCATAAGATTTCCTTTCCGATGATATACAACACGGCTATATTTGGGGAAATTGATAACATCCTGGTCAAACCCCGGCAGCTAAAATGGCTGCTATCTTCAAATCAAGGTGGCAGCAAGTCCCACTTACTTCTACAAATACTTATTCCATGTATTCACAAAATGTGAAATCAAAGCTGACTCAGAGTTGCACACGCTCCCAGAACACAATTTTTCCAGCTTTTAGGGACCCTTCGAAGCCCCCAACAACGGTCGGTACGACAGTCATTGAGTTTTCAGGTCCTTCAATTAGTTTCGAATTCAGTTTCGTGATTTGCAGGAACATTGATGTCCGAAATTTTCTTTCACTTGATTGCAATGACTAGATTTGGTCTTCTGTCTTATATTTGGAGGTTGGTTTAAGGTTCACCTTATTCATCGATAACGCCTTTTTTTTTCAATTTCCCAATTTATCAACCCCAAGACGACATGCTGCCTAAAGACGTTGGTCTCGTGACGCTTTCAATTGAGTAACTAACCAAACCTGTTTGTATAACAATTAGATCGGAATACGGACGAGCAAAGCAGATTAGAAAGGGACGGGGAAGAGAATGAGATCATGCAGGTAGAAGATTTGAGAGAAACAGACATATAAGATAATGGAGACGATGGAATATTTGAATGTATTAAGATAATCAAGGAAATTTATTCCCTTTAAAATTTATCATAGCTGCTAGAAATTAAGTATATGCAAATGAGTTGATTCCGCCAATTGGATTAAACGGAACTATTCCCATACAATGCTTGCATCTTACGGGCTAAGATGGTAAAATGTTATTTATTCGCATCCCCACGACTACGAAATTAGACACGAGGTCGAGATTAAGGTGGGGTCCCACACGTCCGAAAACGTGTAGGCAGAGTTTGCTTCCCGAGACCATGCGCATGATTTCGCATGAAATCGGGTCAAGTTGGTCTTTGTTTCAAGGATCCCTAAATTCTCAGCGTGCTATTGCACGGAGTCATTAGGGCATGCTTGACTTTTGTTGCAGGACGAATCCTGCCTTTGCTCTCAGGGAAAGCCTGAGCATGCTGGTCTTTGATTCCGGGATGGGGACAATCCCGGACCGTGATCGACTTCTCAGCCTGAAGGCCGACAAAGGGCTGATCGTCTTCTCCACCCGACGGCGGAGAAGAACAGATACTACACTTTGATCTTAGCCAAAAGGTCGAGAAGCTTCCGTTAGAGCAAGCTCAACCTTTAAAAACAAGAAAATCCCATTAGTTTTATAAAGAAGACTCAACAACCGAACTATCCTACCGATAATTACGAATGGTGCTGAAACATGAACACTCAACGTAGAACCATGCAACGTACACATGAGAAAAGGATGCTCCTCATTACAAGGTGAGACCACAACACAATGCAGTATATTAGAATTAGAAAAAAAAATCAGTAATGATAATAAAGAATCCATTAGGAAAATTTAATGGCAATGGGCTGGCTATATTCCACGAATGTCAGACAACCGATTAACATTGTGACTCACAACATGGATCCCTTGAGATTATATGCGAAACTGACCAGCAAATTAAAAGATGGCGTGACCAAATAGACGATTTCAGAAAGTATTGGCTCCGCGTCGCCCTTGATAGAGTTCCTGGAAAGTTCTAAGTCCGGCAACCGACATGATGATGATGATGATGATGATGATATTTTATTAGTGCAATTCCAAATATTAAGTACAGGGAAACCTCGTTTCTAGCAACCACAAAATAGTTCAAAACCCTGTCTTAGTATAATTTTGCTACTCACCGATCCTCATTTAATTGAAGGTTACGGCTTGCATACTGATCGCGCGAGCTGCGATACTACTACAACAGGGAGGAGCCGAAGATGTGGGCGCTACTTTAATTTCAGAGATCCGTATGCGGTAGTAATAATGCTATCGGGGGTCCAGCTCGAGTTTATTGCATGAAGTTGTTGGGGAGATAGGAACCTCCGCTAATAACAAATTGCAACTTAAAGTGTAATAAAAGCGTTAAAGCAATTGATATACGGGAAAGTAGTTCAATAAGAGGATGAGATGAGAGAGGAGTGAAAAGAAAGTTTGGTACTTTGATCAGAAGCTAGAAAAAGAGAGAGGGAGAGATGATAGGAAAGAGAGTTATTGTAATGAGAGGGTGGGAAGTGAAAGGGGAGAAAATAATGTTTACTGAGTAGTTAGGAAATCTTTTGCGTACGAAACTGATCGTTTGTACAACATTGGAATAGATGAGTGAGGGTATGAGACGATGAATAATACCCGTGGAATTTCTACAGGTCCTGCAAGTGATCATTAGATGATTTTGTTGAGATAACTGAGATCACTGGGGCCTGAATATTGAGTTACGGTAGTAGCAGACTACAGTGAAATAGACTGATAGCAAAAGTAACCAAGAAGGGGGGGGGGAGAACAAAAATAAGAAGAAGATGAAGAAGAAAAGGAGGAGGAGGAGGAAGAAGAAGAAGACGAATCCTGCCAAATTATAGACATGATTGTACCTCCGCAGACCATAGAGTAAATATGAAAGGGAATGAAAAGCTAGGAAAATACCAGGACCATGGTAGTGCCAATGATATTAAGTGCACTTGGAACCATGCGAAACCCTGAAATGAGATTGGAGGAGCAGGAGATAAGAAAGGATTGAGACTATGTAGACCATAGCACAAATACTGAGGAGAGTTCTGCTAATATGAGACCTACGACTTCCAGTTGTAAGCAATGGCCAAATAACCAGGATAGAAAAAGGCATGATCGAGACGGTTCAAACCACAGTGCTGCAGCTGCTGCTGCTGCTGATAATAATGATAATAATAACAATAATAATAATAATAAAATACCAGGACCTAGCAAGAGAGTTAAGGAAGATGTGGAACATGAGAACCAGGGTAGTACCGGTCATAGTGGGCGCACTAGGAACAGTCCCCAAAACGCTGAGGGTGAGACTGGAGGAGATCGGGATTAGGGGAGGGATTGAGACCGTACAGACCACAGCACTACTGGGAACTGCACGGATACTGAGGAGGTGCTAGAGATATAAGTACTGCGACAAATTTTAGCTCTGACATGATAGGTGAAAGAGAGAGGAGACGTTAGCTGAAGACCTGAGGAGACTGATTGTCACTCAGCCTTCAGTGATAACCACTGGGCAACCGGTGTGAAACTGTAAATTGCAGAATTACTGCGACCTATGAGTACTAGGAGAGGAGGGCTGGAGACTTGAGGAGACTTGCTGTCACTCAAACTCCAGCAGCTACCACCAGGCAACTGGTGTGACATTCCAAATAATGATAATAATAATTTCAAAAAGCATCACTGCGATGTGAAAAATGAACGAGTGGCGAGTTGAACGAACACTTGTGTAAAAACAAGACTTGAAGTTTGAGTAATGACCTCCGGGTATATGCCTTAAAGAAAGTAGAGGGGCGCCTTGACGCTGTAACACGCGAGTAATTGGGTGTTATGGCTAAAAACTGACGAATCAGATTGCTTAAGTAATAATCTCAACGATTTGAACTGTCTTCGCCATAAACTTTTTGGTAATTCTTTCCCAAATATTCGAAATACATCAAGTTTTTCAAAACATTATTGTGTGACTTTCAAGTGATATTTCGTTTTCCTTAACGCAACACACATTTCGCCTTTTCGACTTTAAAAAAAGATCATTCTAAAATTAGCGCTGCGTTATTCGAACGTTTGGGATTTATTTCGTTTTTCTTTGCAAAATGTTTTACGTTTGAATTTTGACTTGAGAAGATATACAAGCTCGACCGCGCTAAGGTCAACTCCCTTGATTCATTAAAATCTAAAAAGTAAACAAATCAGTATTCATTATTCCATATGTAATATAATTCCAAAACTACGCGTCCAATTTCAACTCCTTCATTAATTGTTACTGTGAACGGGATTAGCCAAGTCGATCTGAGATTGGTGTTAGGGAGTGAATTCGTCATCAGTTTTTCCGTACGTCACCGTGTCACTGTCATTTATGTATGACGTCACTCTTTTTCATACTGGTCATTGTCATTCGTCATTGCTAACAACAAAAATAAAGTCAAAAGTGAGAGTTTACAAAAGGGAAGAAAAAACTTACTCAACCCAATGTTTATTTCGTCACTAAGATCTAAAGTAAGAAAGAAAGGAAAGGCCTACTCAGTCTAATGGTTGATCCACCACTGCTGCCGAAAGCCTGGAAGAAAGAAAAAAATGATTTGCTACCAGTAATTTTCACCGATATAAAAAAATTAATAAAATATAGGTATTTGATATCATATAAAAATAATATTTTTCGTAACAGAAATCCAATGTTCACGAAAACAATACTGATAACTCGGAAACGTTAGTTGACACAATATGTCTTTCTCTTCCATCCTATGTCTCTGTTATTCATGTCTGAAATTCGGACATCTTAAATTTCAGATCTGACTAATTGCCTTAATAAAGTCAACTCCGGGTGTTCAACATATATCGAAATTTTTCAGTTTTGATTTGTCATATTTTTAGTATTATACCTCGGAAACATTACTGGGAACTGCACGGATACTGAGGAAGGTGCTAGAGATATAAGTACTGCAACGAATTGTAGCTCTGTCATGATATGCGAAAGAGAGAGGAGACGTTAGCTGAAGACTTGAGGAGACTTATTGTCACTCAGCCTTCAGCGATAACCACTGGGCAACCGGTGTGAAACTGTAAATCGCAGAAATACAGCAACCTATGAGTACTAGGAGAGGAGGGCTGGAGACTTGAGGAGACTTGCTGTCACTCAAACTCGAGGAGTTACCACCAGGCAACTGGTGTGAGATTCCAAACCATGTGGAAAAGTGGTATCAGCACAAGCCAGAGGCAGTTTTGGAGAATGACAACCACAAAGTACTCTGGGACTTTGACATCCAAACTGACCACCTCATCCAGGCAAGAAGACCGGACTTGGTAATAGTAGACAAAAAAAGGAAGGCCTGCCAAATAGTAGACGTTGCTGTACTTGCAGACCATAGAGTAAAAAAGAAGGAGGGTGAAAAAGGGAAAAATACCAGGATCTAGCAAGGGAGTTAAGGAAAATGTGGAACATGAAAACTGGGGTAATACCGGTCATAGTGGGCGCACTAGGAACTGTCCCCAAAACGCTGAGGGAGAGACTGGAGGAGATTGGGATTAGGGGGAGGATAGAGACCGTACAGACCACAGCACTACTGGGAACAGTACGGATACTGAGGAAGGTGCTAGAGATATAAGTACTGCAACGAATTGTAGCTCTGTCATGATATGCAAAAGAGAGAGGAGACGTTAGCTGAAACCTGAGGAGACTTATTGTCACTCAGCCTTCAGCGATAACCACTGGGCAACCGGTGTGAAATTGTAAATCGTAGAATTACTGCGACCTATGAGTACTAGGAGAGGAGGGCTGGAGACTTGAGGAGACTTGCTGTCACTCAAACTCCAGCAGTTACCACCAGGCAACTGGTATGAGATTCCAAATAATAATAATGATGATGATAATAATAATAATAATAATTATTATTATTATTATTATCATTATTACCATCATCATCATCATCATCATCATCATCATCATCATCATCATCATCATCATCATTATTATTATTATTATTATTATTATTATTATATTTATTATTATTATTATTATTATTATTATTATTATTATTATTATTATTATTATTATTATTATTATTATTATTATTATTATTATTATTATTATTATTATTATTATTATTATTATTATTATTATTATTATTATTATTATTATTATTATTATTATTATTATTATTATTATTATAGACAGGTAGATAGATATAGATATATTGGTTCCATGTGCCCAAAAAAATTTTCTCTTCTTTTCTATAGGCAATAAATTACCGGAAATGTCTATTTGAATTGTGTGAATGAACATGCAAGAGCAATGATACTATCTTAGTTGTCAATACCCGTGGAATTTCCACTGGTCCAGCAAGTGGTTATTGCATTGAATTGTTGAGAAGACTGAGACCACTCTTAATAATAAGTTGTGTTGTAAAGTGTAATAACATCGTTAATGCAATTAAGGCAAGTATTGACTGCTTCAGGAATAAATATTGTCTCTAAAAGCATCTTAATAAAACGAAGGCAGTAAGTGAAGTGGAAATGGTCCGAAGATGGTTCTTGTCATAATTGCATTTCTAATTAAGATCGTAGAGAGGAGAGGAGGGCGATTCGGAGAGCAACAGGGGGATATCAGGGGAGGAGGGGGAAGGGGAGAAACGGATGGAAGAAGAAGAAGAACAAGAACAAGAAAAAGAAGAAAAAAACAAAAAGAAGAAAAAGAAAAAAAAGAAGAAGATACTGAGAGGAGGAAAGGGTGAGGGGAAACAATCTAGGCAAATTAAAAGAAAAGGAAAAATACGTAGAAGAAGAAGGAAAAGAAGGAGAAGAAGTAAGGAGAGGGATTGAAGATGAAAAAAAAGAAGACGAAAAAGAAGAAAGGGATGAAGTCAAGAAGGAACTAGTGAAAGAAAAATTTGAGGAGAACGGGATTGAGGGACAAACGATGAAAAAGGGAATAGCAAAAGATAATGAAATAAAAGAAAAATCGAATAAGAAAAAAGAAAGGACAAAAAGTAGAAAGAAAGACTGAAAGAAAGCAAAAATTGGGGGGGGGTATGATATGAAATAAAACAAAAGCAGAAAAAATATGAAAAAGACATTTTTGTAAACTCGCACAAGAATGAGGAGAAAGAAAGTGGAGAAAGAAAGAAAAGCAGAAAAAAAGAAATTGCAGAGAAGGAGGTTAAGGAAAAGCAGAGAATGAAGTAAGAAGAAAGAGAGTAAAGAACGGAAATGGAGTAGTCAAAAGAAAGAAATAAGCCAAAGAAATGGAAGGGAAAAAAAGAAAGAAAAAAGAGAAACATAAGAAGGAAAAGAGTGAGAGAGGAAGAAACGAGAAGGTAGAAAAAGAAAAGAACTGAAAAGAAGAAAAATCATGGAATGAGAAAGGGAAAAGAAAGAGAGAAATAAAAAGAAAGAAAGAGAAAAAAAGAGAAAAAAAATAAGCAGGGTAAAAAAGGGAAAGAACAAACTTGAAGCAAAAGGAAGAAAATTTAAGAACCAAAACAAGAACAAAAAGTGGAGAGCAAGAAACCCCCTGCCCCAACCAACTAAAGCCAAGAAAAGGCACCGAATATTCTGCCCGGAAATGAAATAATGTAAAAGCAAAAGAAAACAACGATAAATTTCCAAGACAAACACATTTCTATCGTCACATCATTAAACTTGCGCATGCACATCTAACACTTCCTTTACGACCTTTTGTCCCGGAAGAAGAGAGCGACGGTAAGGCTACTTTGATGGATTGCAAACTGACTGTGTCAGTAAATGCAACGGACTTAATGGGATTTGTAGAAAGCTGAATCCTTCGAACCGCTCAATACCATCAAGTTGACGGGGGGTACAGATGGCTGAGTCAGTAACATAGAAAATGCAACCGGCG
>OY735240.1:35072513-35075013 GCA_963457665.1 Thysanoteuthis rhombus | reverse complement strand
TTGTGCACCAGAGTATTTAAAGGGAGGGTAGTGGCTATTCTTCTATGTGTAAATAATCTCTTCTTTCTTTTTATTTCTAGTGGTGCGTAATAACAAAATATATTCACGAATATATTTTTCGTGTATTGTTAAATTCGCAGTTTTTTCCCCCCCGGGGAAGCCTTATTAATATATCTATCTATCTACCTCAGTTTGTTTATATTGAATTATTTGTCTATATCGGCCAGTTCGAATCTATTTATCTAAGAGCCTGGGAAAAGAAGAGGCGAAACACCAAGAAAAAAAGGACGGTTGACGGACTGCAGAAAGCGGGTATAGAAAGAAAGCAGGTTCACATAGACCGAGATCAAAGCAACATTGCCCCGGGTGTTACCTTGCACACGATCTCTAATAAAATACCGACTGGACACGGTCACCTCATGAATATATAGAGAGAAACAACAACAATATCAGGGGGAAAACGGCTAGAGAATTGCTACTAACAAAAGCATAAGAGGCGAACCTTGCTTTCAATCTGGGAGGTCGAAAGAGAAAATAAGGGTGCGATGTGGTGGAGAGATCGGTAGTCGTATGGAAGAACAAAGATGCAGAATCAGAGGAATATAGAAAAAGTAGATGAAAGGGAAAATTAGATTATCTATATTTAGTTCGATTGGTACGTAAAGAGATGGAAGCCCAAAGCGAAAAAATGGTTAATGATGGAGTGAGATCGAAAATGAATAGGGAAGATTAAGTTGATTACTATAACTTTTTTATAGTATATATATATATATATATATATATATATATATATATATATATAAGAAAAATTGATTATCAAAGTATATTTTTTAGTGTAGGTGTTATTCATTCAGAAGATTGTAACGACGAGCAATTTGGGACCTGTAAGATGAATTTCGTAGATATGCAAGACTTGTCGGTTTGGTTCAGTTGGTAAGAGAACTGCCTGCCAATCACTTGATCATGATTTCAAATAATGGTAGGGGATTGTTGATTTTTATTCTCTCAAATTTGGTGAGGATTGTTCTTGCTGCTCTTGTTATGGTAAAAAAAACAAAGTCAACTCCAGACTTGGACCGGAGTTTAATGAAAGAAAGAAAAAGGGAACCTTTCGAATGATGTAAAAGTGCAGGTAGCCTAATGGTATCGAATGGAATCGGTGAACTGAGTCAGAATCGTGTCAGTTAGCGTTCGCTGAGCTCTGATGCTACTTGGGAATGACATGAATCCATCTTTTTTAGCTATGGTATGGATAACTAACAGGATGGACTGTGCTTTCCAGCCTTAGTTGACTACCAGTCTAAGAGAACGGCGACATCTCGAATAAAAACAATAACGCCAGCATGAGGATTGCTGCTTATATATAAGTAAATGGCGGACAATGTTTTAAGAGAAATATCCAAAGAGAAAATTGTGGTGCGAGGCGTTGGGAAGATCGGGAGTCACGTGAGGAAAGAGAGATGCAAAATTAAAGAATGATAGAAAAAGTTGTTAACAGCACTGGCGTCCGCTGTGTGGGGCATTTATCACTCCACCACCCTCCGTGCATCGGGCTGTCTCACCTAGGGTGGGGACTATTGAAAGCTGGGACCTCATAGCCAATAAAGGATGATGGTGCTGTGCAATTGTTTTAAGTAACCTCAATTCAGTGTGCCCCTATATAAAGAGTATGGTATTATTCTTCGTTGGTAACTGGATTGTCACTAAGATATATTCCGAATATATTTTATTTATTTGTACCCTTAGAAAAGTGGCAGCGAGCGCCCGAGGGTCAATTTGATTATCTGTGCTCAGTTCGAGTGATTGGGGTGTGGACTGGTGTAACAATAATGGACTTGGAAAACGGTATCGATGTGTGTAATGACGTATGTATATGTAAGCCTTCGGGTGGTTTCCTGGGTCAATAACTGGTGATGGTGAGGTACAATTGTTTTATGCAATTGCAGATCTCTTTACCCATGAATGAAAAGATGGTATTATTTTTCGCTGGTAAGTGGGTTTTCACTCATATATACCGAATACATCTTTTTGTTTTCATGTTCCCAACCCCTGGGAACGGGGCAAAGGAGCGCCCGCGGGTGATATGGTCAATTTGATTATTTATGCTTAGTTCAATTTTTAGGGGTGTAGATTGGTGGAACAATTACGGACATAGAAAAACAGAATTGTCGTGTGTAATAACGTATTTATGGATGTGTGCTTCTTCGGGGAATCTGAAGCCGTATTTCAATCCGTAGAAAAATATTTTATTGTACCAAAGATACACGTGAAATAATGCTGTAACATTGCCTTGCGGGTTGTGTTTAGGTTTCGAGAATTCTTATGATTAAATCGTAGAGCCGTTAGGGCCCCTCAGCCCAAAAAGAGCAGTCCATTTACAGGGTAAAGAACCTACAATCTATAGCCAGTGATGCCAACACAAAAATATTTTGGCACTGATTTGATACCCAAAAAGTGCATTTTTTTACATACCAAAAGAATAAACGCAGAAAAATTGCCA
>OY735240.1:35027513-35067513 GCA_963457665.1 Thysanoteuthis rhombus | reverse complement strand
ATAGGGATCGAAAAAGATTGTTCATTCTGTTTACATTGGTCTCGGCCAAATGATACATTCACCATGTAATAACGAAATATTATTTAAAATAAGATTTTCGAAATGATGAAAAAAACAATACAAAATCATTTTGTCGGATCGTATATCCATTTTTTGAATCAACAAGATGAAAGAAAACGGCTTTTGACTCGGTGGAAATCCCCGAGGTCTTCAATGCTATCATGCAACAAGGTGTTGACCCCATAAATTTTGGAGTCTTGTCACATATATACCGACACAGCAGTTTGTTTATCAAGATACAGAAAGATTCTTGGCTCCTTCAGCTCGAAAAAAGAGTTGGAATTGGTGATACCAGCTCACCGAAACTCCTAACAGCCTGGCTTGATATGATTTCCAAAAACCTTAACTGGAATCAGAATAGACGGTAAATGCCTGAATAACCTAAATTTTGCTGACGACACTGTTCTTTTAACAAAAAAAAACATTATGATATCCAAATGAAGCTAGAAAAACTGAACGAACAAGGCAAGAAAGTTTATGCATAACAGTTATGTTGAAAGCAAACTTACAATCAAAATCAAAAACGCATATACGAAATAAAGTAGATTACTGCATCTATCTAGGACAAGGAATCTCTTCGAAATCCTCAAAAGGAGAAATCAAGCGAAGAATCACTCTAGGATAGCAAATTTACGGTAGAGCAAGCTCAACCTTTCAGAACAATAAAATCCCATTAGTCTTCAAAAGAAGGGTCTACAACATATATATATATATATATATATATATATATATATATATATATATATATATATATATATATATATATATGCGTGTATCTGTGTGTCTGTGTGTCTGTGTGTGTGTGTGTGTGTTTAACTCCGAATTCTCATCTTGTTTATTCAAGAAATGTATATATGATCTGGCAGTTATATTATATTGAAACTCTTTTCTGAAAAGATCTCCTGTTATTATACCATGAATGTATCATTTGGCCAAGACCAAAGTAAATAGAATAAACAATTTTTTTTCTTTGTCTCCATAGTCATTTTGTACCAACGATGCCGAAATCTTGTGCTGGTGGGTTCATTTCAAATTTTAGAGAGAAAAAAATTTATGAGATAATTCGTTCTCGTACACGCCCGGGCTAAGGTGAATCATTTATGCAAAGTACAGATATTTCCTTTCATTTTCTGTTGCCTCTTCCTTCATATTTCCCCAAAGGTTCCGTGTGATATTACAAACCGTCATCCAAAGCGTCATCAAAACTGTCAACACAGGTTTCTTCAGTTTTTAAGTCGGTCCAGCTTGTTTGCTAGCTGGCTACGTATGTATATTTGTATGTATCATGTGTACAGGCTGCATCGATGGAGCTAGAGAGCTTAAACATTTACATTTCATTATGTAATGTAGAAACGTTTTAGAATTGTTTTTCTGTCCAATTTTCCCTCTAAATAGGGTTTTACTAGAAGATTCAACTTGCAATGTAAATTCACGCTAAATATAATCCTTAGTTAATGTTACGCTTCATTTTGTTTTTTAGACTCCGGAGGTTTCTTCAGTTTTTAAGTCGGTCTAGCTTGTTTGCTAGCTGGCTACGTATGTATATTTGTATGTATCATGTGTACAGGCTGCATCGATGGAGCTAGAGGGCTTAAACATTTACCTTTCATTATGTAATGTAGAAACGTTATAGAATTGTTTTTCTGTCCAATTCTCTCTTCAAATAGGGTTTTACTGGAAGATTCAGCTTGCAATGTAAGTTCACGCTAAATAGAATCCTTAGTTAATGTTACGCTTCTTTTTTTCAGGGGGGGGGGGGGATTTAGACCTCATTAACAAGAAATGGGTTAAATTTAGTGGGGAAATCGCTAAATTGGCCTCACTGATACCTATCTTAGAAAGTTCATTTTTCTATAAGTGTATGCGTGTGCAGGAACGTGTATTAGTTCTTACCTGCACGTATGCGAGGGTATGTTTGTGTGCGTATGTGAGTGTACGTCGATGTTCGAGAAAGTCCAGCTTGTGTACGGTGCTATTTTGAAAAGTTGCTGTCCTGGTATCTTGCTCCCCCCCTCCAAACCAGCCTCTACCCCACCATTTGAACATTGCTCGAAGCCAAATTCTCATCACCTAATTTCTTGACTAGTATTTCTTACCTCTTCATTTTTACCTAATTAACCGGAATCTACGAGTTGTGCCAATTAAATTTCACCCCTTATTCAAGAAAAAAATGATTGATCATTTCCAACCCGGTATTCCGAATAAAAAGATGTTGGCCATGTGACTAGGTCTGTTTTTAACTAATATCTACCAATTTCTTTGAGAGTCAGTCTATGTGTGTCTTTAGGCTCTCCTGGTCACATTAGGTACCATCTAATGAAACACATATTTTATTCGCCCCTTTTCCAATATTTTCGTTGATCGCTCCAATACTGCGTGCTGCCTGAAGACATGTGACGGTTCCTATTGAATGATTTAACTAGACCTGTTTCTGATAGATATTCATTACATCTTAGTTTTTGCTGCTTTTTATTGCAACCGCCACATTGTCTTTCTTCTATCGTTAGTACGCAAAGTGTATCTGAACAGAATAAGAATCTTGTAGTTTGAATAAAAAGCGACTGAAATAAAGACGAAAGGAAATACTCGTCAAAATCATTGATGTTTAATAATGCTTTATTTAACGGAAAATTGAAATTAGGACAGGAGAAAATATTAGTTGAAATCAATACTTGATAAAAAATAAATCAGAGTAAAATTCATCTTCTTCATCATCATCATCATCATCAGTCTCTTAATGTCAGTCGTTAGACATAGATCTTCCCCAGGATTCGACACACTTCTCTATCATGGGCGTCGCAGGGCTAGTATTTTCTGAATTTGTCTTGTTCATCTCTACATCTTGCATATTTCCAGTCTCGGTTCCGCATTTGACTTCTGGGGATCCATGTTGTAAGTCGTGATGTCCATCGGTTGTCTGCCATTCTTGCAACATGACTGACACCCTAACCCTATATTCTTTAATCAAAAGTTTTTTTTAATTGTCTCCCCTTTATTTCTCGTTCCTTTTTTGTTTGCCCCCTGTTGCTCCCTGCATTTTACTCATCATCATCATCATCATCATTCTTTTAATGTCCGTCGTTGGACATTGAACTTCCCGAGGATCTGCCACATTTCTCTATCATGGGCGTCGCAGAGCAAATAATTTCTGAATTCTTCTAGTTCATCTCCCCATCTTGTATTTTGTCTGCCATTCTTGCAACATAAACACATCCGTCTTTTTTTTTTTTTTCGTGTACATATTCTGACGAACATACCTACTTTGGAAAGTACATGTGCCTCTTAGGGCTGGGGCAGGGGCGTCACGCATGTATACGCTTATGTACCGTGCTATTTACGACAGTAGCAGTTCTGGTTTCTCACCAGTACCTACCCTATCCTGACCCGAAATAACTTGAGACAACTGAGATGAGAAACTTGTCCATTGACCGACGCAACATAATGCTGACGTCAATGCTGTTCTTTCCCGGACCGAACAGACCTCAGCTACTTAACCACTCCCTGTTATCAATCGAGAACTCGACACAAGATGGATTCACCATTACCTGACTTTACAACGCACCTTCAATCGGGAAAACCGGCCGTGGAGGATTTCGGTCAAAACGCTGGCGAACATTACTTTCGACAAAACTGTCTTGTCATTTCCACCTCTCAAAAAATCAATTTTTTGCTCTGGGAACGGACTTCAATTTCATCTAACATATTCACCCGCCTGTAAGACGCATGTTTTACAAGGAATTTTCCCTGGACTCTATGTCTGTCTTCAATGATCGGCCTCCTATCTAGCGTACTAGAAAAAAATCGGTTAGTTCTGTTCATCTGAGAGTCTATTCTCAACAGCAATTTGATTTTGGAGAATCAATATGTTTCAACCTTTCTCCCGAATAGGCAGTCTCGTACATCTTCTCACTTTGGTTCTAGATCTGTCAAGTTTTCAGACTTTTTACAGCCTTTCCCAAAAAAGAGGATCATCATCATCATCATCATTGATCTTTTAACGTGTATCGTTGGAAAAAGACCTTCCCCAAGATTCGTCACAATTTCCTATCATGGGCGTCGCAGAGCAAGTTTTTCTATGAATTTGTCTAGTTCATCTCTCCATTTTGTATTCAGTTTCGCATGTGATCTCTGGGGATCCATGTTGTGAGTCGTGACGTCCATCGGTTGTTTTTCATCCTTGCTACATAGATTTTATGATATCTCTGACTCCTGTTTCTATCCTGATATACTTTGCTGTCCTGTGATCTCTCCATCCGAGGTTGGGCACGATTCTTTAAAGCGCACGTTGCATGCTCCTTAGTTTGTACGTTTTACTCTTAGTTAGGTTCCATGTTTCAGCTCAATAAATGACTATCGGGAGTATGCATTGGTTGTATACTCTTCTTTTTAGGATTGTTAATGCTGTTAAAAGTTTGAAATAAGAAAAAATAGCAGTGTGAGACATAGCATTTTGGGGACATTCATTAATCCACCCGACCAAAATTGTCATAACCAGCGGGAATCGATACCTATATTTCGTTAGGTATTGATGTGTTCATCTCTTAATTCCACCTTCCCCAGCGTTAGAGTTTTGGGTTAGGGGTTAGGGTTTTCGTTTTCATGGTGGGAACTAAAGAAAAAGACCTATCAGGTCTTTTTTTGACGAGAAATATAAAATGCAACTTTTTTAGATTTCTGTACTTCAAAATTGTAGATGTTAACTTCAGGTGGGATTCACTGAGAGAAAAAAAATAACAATCGAAGTGTTGGCTTTAACATGGAGTAAAGCCCCAACGCCAAAGGCAATTGCATGGCTACCTCACCTTTCAGGACACGGTATTTAATCATCTCCCCACGAGGGCAGAATATGGCGTGAGGTCAGGTTTAGTGCTGGAACGCCCTTGCCTACGTGAACCTAGTGCCAAATATTATCTAGTCCCCTCGGCTCTTCCCTGGCCCTAATTATTTGAGTGCCATTGAGAGGTCAGCTTCTTAACATCCTGGAAGTAGACATTCAGTCTTTTTGCTTCATAATTTATTATAATTGCTCGACGAATAACCCAAACCCTAATCCTAACCCTGAATTATGTAATCAATCACCACAAACCTCTGTAGAAGAGCTTCTCGGAAAAACTTTTTTTTTTTTTTTTTGCTTCTCGTACTTTACCACCGTTGGCTATAATCTTTAGTTGAGTCCCAACGCAGGTGGGAATTACGAGGCTATCTCAGCCATAGGGAAAGAGATATTTTTTTGGCTTGCTGATTTTTTTTTTTTTGCACCCGCCACTTCCTAATAAATTTAGTAGAAACCTTCAATTAGTCTGTCACTATTTATAAAGCCCGACCGACCAGTTTCGTTTACTTATTGCAAATGATCCTCAGAGAAAAACCCTTTTTAGTTTGTTTTTTTTTGTTTTTTGTTTTTTTTGTTTTTCGGTTCTTCTTCCACTCTCCCATCATCTTATTCTCACTCTTGCAATGTGTAACTCTTACATTCACATCTCCATTCCTTGCGCCCATTACAGGTCTTTCTCTCCTACAAGACATCACATCCCAAAAACTTTCACCCACGCCCAGAATTTGGAATCCCCGCCGAGAAAGAAATTCTACTTTTTTAATTTTTTTTAAGGCTTTTGTGCTTTAAATTAACGGACGTTAGATTTTGGTTGGGACAAACAAGAAAGAAAACCAGCATTTGAAATTCTCCTTCCACTGACCGTTTACTTCCCCCCTCCCTTCCACTGCAAAGAGTCCCCAACCCTGGCACCCCCGACCGCTCCATCAAAATCGTCAGTCAACATCATAACCGTCTATAATGTTTCTGAGTCTTTCAATACAGCGTCCTTTCGCCAGTTGACTTACCTCGTAAATATCATCGCCGAAAAGTGGAAAAACGTGTTTTTCTAAGCCACGTTTGAAAGCCTGGATTTCATTTTATCGCCCCACCCCCACCCAAGTTGGATATTGGAAGGAGGATAATAGGATCCCCCTGTTGGCCCATAACATGTTGATCAGGAGGAAAACATGAAATCAGCCTTTTATCACCCGTTGTTGAAAACAGACCTTACCCTAAAGTTCACCAGACCTTTTCTATCATGGAAGCCAATACTTCCTGAACTTGTCCCGTTCGTAAGACCATCTCATTTTTTGACGACTACAGTCCCACGTATAATACCTAAGGATCAATGTTATGAGCCGTGATGTTTATCGGGCATTCTTTTAACATGACCAGCCTATTCCATTCGAGTTTCCTCAATGAATCAAGATACATACGACTCTGTTCTTTCTCTGATTCATTGTTCTGTCTTGTGATCTCTCAAAGTGAGGTTGAGCATGGTTCTTTCTTTCAAAACAGTTTCTTTGGATCGGCCGGTTTCCCCTCGTTAATGTCACCGTCAAAACTGGGGAAAAAAACTGAAGGGTGGGTATTAACCGAGCCGGAAAGACCGAAAAAAATCATTCAGAAATGTTTGTCAATAATCTTAAGAGTCATTAATATTTAAAGATTTTTTATTGGAGCAATTAAACTAATTCTTTTTTGTTATTCAGTCATAAAAGAAAAATAAGTTCATTTGTCTTGAGACGAGGCTCGGCAAACATTTTGCGAGACAGGACGAATCAGAAATGTTTTATGTCTTTTGTGCAAAGGCGAATAGAATTGAAGCAATGATCATCCAAGCTAAAAGGAACGGCTCTTTTAATTGTCGAACCCTAGTCCAAGTCTGGAGCTAACTTTGCCCCCCGCCCCGCCTTCCCCGCTCATCACATTAACAATAACATCCAATTAAGGGGAGTAAACGTTTCACTGTTAATCTATCACGTCACGTTAAACGACAACTTTTTTTTAATCAACATTTCCCTTCCAAAGTTTCCTCTTTTCTTCTTTTTCTGTCAAACTTCAGTCCAAGCTGGAGTTTTGTCTGTAACAAGAACAATCCTCCGTAAAATTATGTAAAGATAGAATTTCCCAACTGTGATTTGGGACCACGACAATGTGATTGGTGTACGGCTTTCTTACCAACTAAGCTAAACTGACAAGTCGTTTATATCAATTTTTTTTTCTATTATATATACATTACAAAAGATGTAGTGATAATCTTCAGTCGGGATACAAGTGCAAGAGGGGTTTGGCCCCTACAGTTCCCAGGTTTGTTTGTTTAATGTTATTCATTATGAGAGTATATTCCCATATAAACATTCATATACCTACATGAACTTACACGTGCTATCAATCAATGGGAACGGAGAGATTCCTTTTGGAGGACAAAATATTGTCGAGCTATAGTTCAATTTTCGCAGTTCCTCCAATCGAAAGTGATTGAAAGTAAGGATCAGTTAACACTAAAAGTAAACGGAATAAATTGATTCAATAAGATTTTTTTTCGCTAACCAAAGATAAATAATGAATATTTTTTTTTAGAATAGATTTGGCCGGCACACCATAGCTTCATCATCATTAGTCTTATAGCGTCCGTCGTTAGACATAGACCTTCCCCGGGATTTGCCACACTTCTCTATCATGGGCGTCGCAGAGCCAGTATTTTCTGAATTTGTCTAGTTCATCTCATTTGACTACTCTTTCATCATCAGTCTTTTAACGTCGGTCGTTGGACATAGACCTTCCCCAGGATTTGCCACACTTTGCTCATCCCTAATTTCAAGATACAGAAATGTTTACCTAAAAGGGATACACTAGCGTTATTTGTATACACTAGCCTGAAACTAAACGTGTAGCTTAAATAAGTCTGGCACAAGGATAGCAAGAGAGACTCTCACTCTTAAAATCAAAGGTTAGCATCTTATGGTCTATCAAATTGGGATTGATAAGAACAAGACCCCATGTCCATGGGTTTGACAAGAGTGTCTTTCTTGTGGCATATGCGAGTTACCTATTGGGTTCCCTCATTTTTGCAGGAGTATTCTGGCAATACAGCTAACCTGTGATCAGATCACAGGACGTAAACTATCCGAAGTTGATTCATACCGAGCTGGCTATAAAGTTCTGTCGTCCCTTTGAAGGAGAATCGGGACAGTACAACTGTCTATAACCTTAAACACAGAAGCACAATGATCCTTCGCAATATGCATATATATATATATATATATATATATATATATATATATATATATGATGCAATGCTCTTCCAACTCTGGAATGGAGCACTTCGGTAGAACAGGAATCGTGCTAAAGTAATTTATCGCTTGATTCAGTCCTTTTGACCGTCCAGTTTTACGCAGGGCAGGGGTAAAATGCATGAAGGGAAGGTTTCGATCCTACTTCGTGGTATTGGAAGGGATGTTGGATAGTCTATAGTCACACTAAAGAGTTGTAATTCAACGGAACAGCTGTCTATGAATGATTTAATCATTATTATTTTCATTTTATATATATATATATATATATATATATATATATATATATATATATATATATATATATATATATATATATATCATCAGGTGTGTACTGCTGGCCAAAGGCCTTCCCTATCTCCTTCCATGACGATCGTAATAGAGTTAGTCCCTGCCATGTCTTACCGGCAAATCTTTGTATCTCATCTCTTCCTACTGCGTTTACTGTCACGTGCATCAATCCTGGAGCGTTTTGCCCCATCTCTCCCCTTTTTTCTCGCAATGTGTCTGACTCATTTCCTTTCTTTTATTACTTAATTACTTTTACGACATCCTTGGTTTCCTGGTCCTCTCTAGGGTCCAAATGATCTTTTCCTATTGCTAAGAGCGATTCCTAACATTGCTCTTTCCATTGATCTCTATGCTATTCTGAGGTAGTTTTCGCGTGGTCCTGTAAGTTACCTGGTTTTGCACATGTACGCCATAGCAGGTATTATGCATTTGTTGTATGCTTTATATTTCAAGCATATTGGCAATTTGATTTTCATTTTATCTCTATTAGTACCAGATGCCTTCCAAGCAATCGTTATGCGCCGTCCAATATCATAACATTGTCTTTCTCCAGCTTTATCGCTCGGCATTGGTGAATATATTCCCCAACTTCCTTACAGCGTCTTCTCCATCAACTTTTATGGTTTTATAGTTGGGAGTTTATTAATGAACATAGCCAGCTATATACAATAAACCAACGAATCAAAAAGTCATTAGAAATACAACAAACCAATTTGTTTGGCTTTGGTAAGACATGAGAAAGCATTCGACTCAGTGTAACATTCTATAGTCTCCAACTCAAAGCGTAAATAGGATGTGAACGGAAATTACATTTAGAGACATTAACAACACATACAAAAACGTCACTGCAATAATTAGACTACGAATAATTTTTTTTAAAAGGTTGAAAATAAGAAAAGGACAAAGACAGGACGATACAGTATCACCTGAGCTATTTACAACGAGCATTGGATAGAACATATTGACTGATCTAAATAGGGACAGCAAAAAGTAAGCTTGAAGAGGAACTGGATAAAGACAAAAGTAATGTTCGACGATAAAGTTTGTTAAAAGACCAAAAGAATAAACGGCGAGGATCTAAAAGAGGTCGGCAGATACATTTAATTTGGATAGATAAGAAAATTAGAGGAACGCCATCAAAGCGAAATGAAACGATGCACAACGATCAACTGGAAATCATTTGGTATGAATAGGGACAAACTGAAAAGCACTTACTAATGTTCTTAAGGAGTAGAGAATTCCATGAATGTATAATACCAGCTATGACTTACGGATGTGAAACAAGGGAATCAATAGAACGAACTGAAAACCAACATGGAATCACACCAAGAGCCATGGAAAGAGCAGTACTGGGATAGCTTTAACAGATTGAATAAGATCAACATGGATCAGAAGGAGGGTTAGAGTGAAGGATTTTCAAAATAATTAATTAACAAAGAGAGAGAACTTACTTAGCTTGGTGAGGACGTATGACAACAGACAGGCTGACAGATCCATCCCTATGGATATGGGGCAGTGAACGCAGTAGGAAAAGACCATTCACAAGGTCGATGGATGAGATTTAAAGGTGTGCTGGTAAGTCATGCCAGAGTATTGCACAATTGCAATCGCCAAGGAAAGAAATTGTAAAGGCCTGTAATTGCTGCTGGTGCTACTGATGATGATGCTAATGATGATGATGATGATGATGATATATACCTCAATGATATTCACTGTCAAAGATGCACCCGTTTCCAAGCCGCACTTTCGTGATCGGCTGTTTGCCTGGGTTGAATATAACCCTTTGTAGAGTCGTAAGTGTTCAAGTTTTATTGAATCAAACCTCGAGGGAAAAGACGAGGCATTATTTGAATTATCTTTCCGCTTTTTTCTTTTGTTTGTAAGATAAAGTTGCTGTTTCTTTTTATGACTTGAAAGGGATTCCGACTCCATAAACGTCATCTCCAGTTGACGACGGGAGGGAATATCGGACAAGAAAAGCGCTCTCGTTTTCATGCCATTAATCAGGGTGAGTGGCATTACCTGTTGTAGCCACGTCTTATTCGGCCTTGAATGAAGTTTGCTGGACGAAGGGTAATGTATCTTCAAGGGACTTCCGTACAAAAGGAAGACTAACATCTATCCAGAGTACAAATTGTGATTTGCTAATTAGCAATGATTACTTACATTTGAATCAGTTCTTACAAGATTTTCCGATTGTGCAACTGGTCGTAATGACCGGTGATCAGCTGAGCCAACTGAATGTACAATGGATACAAAAGGACCTACACTCTTAAAAATTAAGGACTTTAGATCCTTTTTGTGTGGGGAGCATTATTTTATTAGCTGGTGTTGGGATCGAATTCCTAATACTACGAACGACCTGTCCGACTAAACCTCTCTTGCATCAGCCCACACAAACGGGCACTCTGTTAGGACCAATCTCACTCCGGTAATCTGAAAGACTTGTTTGATATACAAAATAAATAAACTCGAAAAGAGAAAAAAGCCAAACAACAGGTCTGGTTTGTCTCTCAGTCACCAACGTCCATTGCCGTGTTGGGGTGATCAATTAAGATATTGGAAAACGGAGTGATCAAGGAATTCAATCAATGAAAGTAAATTTTCTCGCTTTTTGTTGGACAGCAATCACTAAAAAAAGCCAATTTTTTTCTAAAAACAAGCGTGAATGCTGCTGGGCACAAACTAAAGGATCGATTTAGCAAAACTTGTATTGCGGATTGAACACTCAGCTAAAAACCCATTTCGGTGAATGGTTAAAAGATGCAGTTTTTACTCGACATGAAGAGTATATGTTTAAATTTTCAGCCCTTTACCTCCATTCACTCTATCTGTATGTGTGATGGCTAGCTAGCGAGCAAAGCCAACATACAAAACAGAAAAAATCTTTGCTTTGGGTGACAGATTTGATTGATGGTTTCTACTTAGGACAGCGAATCCCTATGAAATCCACAAAAGAAGAAGAAATCAAGCGGAGAATCACTCCAGGATGACAAGCCTTTGGCAAAGCAAGCTCAACGTTCAAAAACAAAACGATCCCAATAATTCTAAAAAGAAGAGTATACAATCAATGCATCCTTTATGGAGCTGAAACATGGAATCTAACCAAAAGACACATCTGCAAGCTGAGAAGCATGCAATATGCACATGAGAGAATCTTGCTCAACCTCACATGGAGAGATCACAGGACAACAAAGTATATCAGGAAGAAAACAGGAATCGAGACATCATTGAAACTGCTAAAAAACTTAAATTGCAATGGGCTGGACATGTTGCAAGAATAGCAGACAACCGATGGACATCACGACTCACAATATGGATGCCCAGAGACCACATGGCAAACCGTAGCCGACAAAAAACAAGATGGAGAGATGAACTAGACAAATTCAGAAAATACTGGCTCTGCGACGCCCATGATAGAGAAATGTGGCGGATCCCTGGGAACGTGTATATCCAACGACGGACGTTAAAAAACTGATGATGACGATGATGAATAAAAAGTAAGAAAATGCAGAAAAAATATACAAAAATGCTGTCTCTAAACCTGAGGAAATAAACAGAAAAAAAAGTACTGATTCCAAATCTGTATTCCGTCTACCATTTTGTCAAATGGTCGCCTCTTACAAGTCAAGGTCGATATTGTTTAAAACTACCCTGCTTTTTCCAATACAATTGATTTTTTTAAAGATTGGTATTGATAAGAGATGAGTATTTGCTTTTTTCCCCCTGAGGAATCGTTACCAAGTTAATTGTGAAGAAAAATCGAACTTCAAACGAGAGAAATGAAAGATAAAGGAAAAAAAAATGTCGGCAAGAGAATTTACGAAACGACAGGAAGGAAAGACAGAACAAACGTAAAAACAAGAGGGATTTTTTTGACAGAGAATTTAAATCTGCGAACTGGGACAAATCGTAGATTTCGTCTTTCCAGAGCGAGAACCGTGGTTTCAACAACTTGTCCACCATCCTTATGTCCATATCTGGATATCGTTTGAAAGGGTTGTAAATCAAGTCGTAGTAACATTACAAGTTGGCGTATTAGTACCAGGAGGAGAAGGAGGGGGAAGAAATGAGGATCGTTCACTTAAAATCTGTCCATCTAAAGAAACAATTAGTATGTTTAAATTGATATAAAAGAACAATTTGTATCAATACTTCTGGGGATCTTAGTGTATGGTTGTTTTTTATTGATAAGTGGTCTGTAAATGACTATATATATATATATATATATATATATATATATATATATATATATATATACATATGTGTGTGTGTGTGTGCGTGCGTAAGTGTGTGTGTGTGTGTATATATATATATATATATATATATATATATATATATATATATATATATAATAGAGAGAGAGAGCATTTCTAGCTACAGAGATGGCTTGAAGTAGGAATATATTTAGCAGATTTTAGCCATTTCCGATGCTGTTTCAGCTAATAATAACAAATGATACTTGACAACGCTGTGAAAAAACTAACGCTTGATTTGTAATCAATTGATCCGAGTATATTTTCTTTTAATGACGTCACATGTCTTTTCTTCTCTTGGGACATAATAGTAAATCATAGCTAGAAAATAAAACACACGTACCTTCATTTCTCTATATGTTGTGTAAGGTAATCGGAATTGACCGACTGACCAACTGAAAAGCGTCTAATAGAGATGCATGGGCACATGCAAATATAAGAAATAAACGCAGAATAGACAGCTCGTAAAGTGAAATGTAGATAATTAGATGAGCAACACTGAGAAGGGAAAAATATTAGGAAAAAAGGTGGGGGTGTGGGAAAATATCCTACGTAAGCAAACTTCAAAACGAAAGAAATAAAGAAGAAAAAAATACAGATTCTTATTTGCCTCTTTTGAAAATGGCCGCTTCTCACACGTCAATATCGATATTTTCAAAAGGTTTCGACGCTAGCCGACTTTTTTTATAATTCAGTCAACTTTTTACCATTGTGTATCGATAAGAGATTGTTGCTCACTTTTACCCAAGTTTTTCCCAAGTTGATGGTAAAAAAATTCGAACTCTAAATGCTTGGAATTATACGTACGAATAGCTCACTAATTATCCGTTTTGTATCAACCTTAAGCTATTTAGCTTGTCAGGACCAATCTCAATCCACGAGTCAGCGAGACTAGCCTGATAAACAAAATAGTCCTGAAAGCAGAAAACATACACTGATTCTCATCATATAGTTCGCCCGACATTTGCGAAATGACCGCTTTCAACATATCAAGGTTGATTTTGTTCGACGCTTGTCAAGTTTTTATAATTCCGCTTTCTATGGTTGCATATAGTGAGGAGATGATTGCTTGTATTTTTTCCGGTGAATTATTATCTGTAAGAAAATTGAACTCCAAATGCTTTGAATGAGCATACGCACGACTATTTCTGTAATCATCCACACTGTATCCATCCAAAGCGATTTAGCTTGTCAGGACTTATTTCATTCGTCTAGTCCACAAGACTAGCTTGATATACAGAATAAACTTCGAAACCGAACGAATAGAAAAAAAATACTGATTCTTGTCTAGTAGCCCATCCACCATTTTGGAAAATGGCCGCTTCTCACACGTCAATATCGATATTTTTCAACTTTTCTGACGCAAGCTTGCTATTTGCGATTGTATATTGATAAGAGATGATTGTCTACCTTTTTCCCCTTGGGTATTGTTATAAAGTTAGTAAAAAAAAAAAAACGCTAGGAATGACGTGTCTGGTTCGTCATTCAATAAGAATTGTCACACTACTAACGTCTTTTGGCAGCAAGCCATTTTTTGGATAATCAATTATAAAGATTGAGTGATCAATGAATTATTAACTTCTAACGCTTTCTGGGGGTGCAGTGATGTCTGAAAAAGTTTGAATTAAAAAAAAAACAGACACAAACCAAGGGGTCAGTTTAGTATAAATTTACAATGCTAAGTGTACTCTCCTCTTTTAAGGTACTAGGGATAGCAAAAAGGAAAAAAATAATTTTTAAAAGTTATTGTTTAAATTTTCAGCCCTCTAGCTCCATTGGTACGGCCTTCACTCATGATATATACATAGTCAGCAAGACCAATTTGAGAGCTGAAATAAACTTATTCTGACAGTTTTATTAGGTGGATTTCTAATATGTACGATGAGCCAATTAATCATAACTGTCTCTGACTAAATCTTGTTAGGACTTTTCTTGTCAGGACTGATCCCATTCTGCTAGCCAGCAAGATTTGCTCGATGGAATTTATTCGACCTCTAAAGAACGTTTTGGATGAGATATAAGTAAGATCTCAAGGTTATCCTTAAAAAAAAAAGTAATATGTCATGAATACATTGAGATGAGAGATAGACAGGTCTGGTTAGTCACGCAATAAAAACCGTGGCCAATGTTGTGGGCAATCAATTAGAAAGAAAGGAAAATAGTGATCAATAAATTAGTCACTTCTCTCGCCTTTTCAGGGACAGGGATTAATAATTCAGTCTTATTTTTTTAAAGCAAAAGACTCAAGGATCAATTTACCATAAATCTGCATTATAAATGAAACCCTATCCACTAAAAATTTACTTTTGGGGGAATTTTTTCGAGTTTTCTGTAGATACAGAACGGAATGAGTGTTAAAATATGCAGCCCTCTAGCTACATTGTGTGCCCTGTACATACGTACATGTATACATATATACATATATAGGAAGCCAGACCTGATTGAAAACTGAGAGAAACCTATGTTGACAGTTTTGGTAACAGTTTTCATTGATGGTCTCCAAAAACAAAACAAAAATACTTGAAAATTGAGAAAGAAAGACAGAAATAAACAAACAAAGAATAAAGAAAGAAAGAAAGAAAGAAAGAAAGAAAGAAAGAAAGAAAGAAAGAAAGAAAGAAAGAAAGAAGGAAGGAACAGCAGAGTGGACGTATTAAAAAAAAGAAAGAAGGAAAGAAAATAACATACGATAGAAAGAAAACACCAAAAAGAAGTGAAATACGAGAAGTTTTATGTCAATGAAAGTAATCTATAAACTGGAACAAACCGAACATTTCTTTTCTTTTTTTTTTTCAAAATAAAAATCGGATTAGCCGCAGAATTTGACAACTCGCAAAGTGAGATATAGATAAATTAGATAAGCAAAGCTTGGAAGGGGGAAAAAAAGCGGAAAAATCCCAGGAAGAATAATCAGGATAAATAAAATTCGAAACTAAGAAGAAAAGAAAAAGAAGCCGATTCCTATTCTTTAGTTTGTCGGCCATTTTTTTAAATGGCTGACTTCCGCATACCAATGTCGACATTTTTTAAAAACTTTTCGACGATATCTGCTTTTTGTAATTCAAACTTTTTCGGTTGTGTATTGATAGGAGGTGATTGGTTACCTTTTCTAACCCAGGGGGTTGTTACCAAGTTAACTGTAAAAATATCGAACTCCGAAAACTTGCACGTACGATCAACTTATCAATCATAACTCTACTGTATCCGAAAAAAGTGATTTAACTTGGACTTGCAAGAGCTCACGGGACAGAGGCACCCGGTCAGGGCCGATCTCATTTAGTAGTCTACAAGACTTGCTTCATGTGCACGATAGATAAAGTTCAAAACTAAAGGAAGAAAAAAATATTCTTATTCTGTTTGTCGTCTACTATTTTTCAAAATGTCCACTTTTCACTTGTCAACGTCGATATTTTTCGACGTCAGCCAGCTCTTGTAATTCGGTTAACTTTTTACGATTATTATAGATGATAGCAAATAATTGCTTGCTTTTTTTCCCTGGGGGAATAGTTACTGAGTCAACTGTAAAGAAAAAAAATCTAACTCTAAATGCTAGGAATTATATGTAAGACAAGGCTAATAATAATCCGATGTGTAAAGTGATTTAGCTTGTGAGGGATGATTTCATTCAACCAGTCTACGAGACTAGCTTCACGGTATCCATTTGTCTCCCGGCGAAGCTAAAACGCGCAGACATTTTTTTTTCTTTGGGAAGTTGTGATGTTCACTGATTCACTTGAAGTGTTTTTTAGACTTTTCTCGAGTTAGATAAAAAGCGTTTCGCGAGTTAAATTCTCTCTTGTTAAGGTCATGAGGGTTTGTCTCAGAGAGCGTCTGTGGATCTTCAGGAGCCAAGTGTTTGCACCTTTTCTTGGTCATCCAATCGGAAACCAGAGATTAACTAGTAAGAAAAAAAGGAAGAAAAAAAGAAAGAAAACATAAAAGGTGAAAAAGGACCAGAACGTGAAGATAGAACAAGATTGAAGCTTTCATAGAGATAAAGAAAGGTGAAAGTATAATGAAAATATATATATATATGATTAGATTCATAATTCATTATATATATATATATATATATATATATATATATATATATATATATATATATTTAACACTCCTCTATTCAGGGTTGAGCACTCTTTAAGTGAAGTAACTCGTTCTTTGTAAGCTTATGCAATACTCTTCCATTCGAAGAGAGCACCCTGGTGGATGGGAATATAAACTAAATAGATATATCGTTCAAATTCAGCCTTACTGACCGTCTAGCGCAGAGGTAGAATACCGGCCTCCGGGTCTGAAGCGAAGGTTTCAATCCTGCCTCGTGTTACTGGATGGGATAATGAATAGTCAATAGCAACACTGAAGGGTTGTAATACAACAGCTGTCTGTGGATGACACAACACTAATATATATATATGTATATATATATAAACAGAAAGATAGATAAAATATGAAATAAAAAACTTTATGTATGACATAAGCTATATATCAAAATCGTAGCTGAAAGGGTAGGTTGATCAACACTGCTGTAGTGATATAATATTATAACTGCTTTGTGTGTAAAATCCTCTGAAAAGTTACATGATAAACAACTGATGGTCCCAACAGGAGAAAATTTACGCACGGTACTGTAATAACAAAATATATGGAAAAGAGGGGAAAAACTGGAGAAAATCACATAAAATTGCATAGACAGATATTGGGAAATAAGTTACTGAAGTATTTTAATGTTTAGTGTTTGAAAATGTGAAGCTTTTTAGAATATATATATATATATATATAGAGAGAGAGAGAGAGAGAGAGAGAGAGGGAGAGAGAGAGAGAGGCAGGAAAAGACATAGAGATATAGTTAGATATAGATATATACACACACAATGAAACGAGACAGAATGTATTAAAAAAACGAGACGTTTATGACAAGGAAAATGACTTACCCACTGGGACAAATTGAAGAATTCATCTTCTTGAAATAAAAAAATAACTTGCCATCACAGTCAATAACCGGACAACTGTAGCGTCAAAATTTGATGTCATCTTGAAAAACATCCATCGATGAATAAATATGGTCAGAATAAATTATCTTCATGACATTACTGGCACTGGAAAAAAGGCTAAGATATAATAAAAAGACATCTAAAAAACATCTACAATCTACGGTATCTAGAAGTTATTAATGAGCCCGTCTTAAGGCCCTACTGAAGTCAGAAAATCTTTTTTTTTTTAGAATTGAAAATCTTTTAGTACTGTTCTTATGGAATTGTGATGTCGATTTTCAAATCTATGGGGAAAAAAACGGTATGACCGAGTGCTCTGGAAAACGAAAAAGTCTTAACTAAGAAACATACTTTAACATAAACACACGCACCTATAAAAACAGATGGAACCCTTCACTATTTTAGATAGCAACAGTTTTTTCAAAAATAACCGTAGAATTTGAAGACTCGTAAAGTGAGAAGTAGATAAATTAGTTAAACAATTCTCTGAAGGGAAAAAAGGCGGGAAAATCGCAGTAAAAATCTACGAAATAAATTAACTCAAAAACTAAGAAAATAAAAAAAGAAAGGATTTCTATTTTTAAGGTCGTCTACTATTTTACATATGGCTGTTTCTCAACGTTCAAAGTCGATATTAGAGACTGTCAACGAAAACTGTCAACACCAGCTTAGCCAGCATTATCATAGGCTTCTCCAGTTTTTAAGTGAGTCTGGCTGCTATCTATTTATGTTTAGAGAGTATAGGGTGCACGAACGGAACTAGTGTGCTGAAATATTAAATAATTACTTGAAAAATAGGCTTTCAATGAGGGGCTCATTTTGTAATGTAAATCCATGCTGAATTGGTCTTTGATTTTATGTCCGGCAACATTTACGCTTGTTTTTTGAAAATTAGGACTTTTTTCAGAAACCACTTCTCATCAAAAGGGAATAGAAGTAATCTATTCATTGATCACACCTTTTTCCATTTTTTTAACTGATCAACCCTAACCCTGATGCTCCAAAAAGATGTTTGTCACGTGACAGTTTCTATTGAGTGACTAACCAGACATTGTTGTTTCTTTTTAAATCCCCCTCTTCTCACAAAAAAAACTTTTTTTTTTAGTGGTGGCTTCAATTTACAATGTAAGTCTATGGCAGAATAGTCACTCAGTTTATGCCTGACTGCATCCTGGCTTGATTTTTGAAAAACCCAGACTGTTTTAGTAATCGATGCCAGAAAAGGTCCAGAGCAATAACTAATTCATTGACCACCCTTCCACCCAACCCCCCATTATTTTTAATTGATCATCCCAACACGGCATGCTGGCAAAAGATGTTGGTCATGTGTCAGTTTCCCTACAGATTTTTTGGGGGGGGTCGGGATTTGATAACGTGGACTTCCTGATTCTTCTTTTTTCTTCGATTGTCTGTGTCTATCTCTCAATGTGTTGATGTGTGTGTGTGTCTGTGTGTATATCTCTCTCTCTCTTTATATATATATATATATATATATATATATATATATATATATATATATATATATATATCCGGATGCTATTGGTCTTAATTAACATGAATACCCAATTAGGCACCATCTGCAAACGTTCTTTTTATTGTTCTTTTTTTATCTGTCTCTATCGTCATTTTAGGACCAACTGCCCGAATCTTGTCCAGGTATTTTGATGATCATTTCATACAAAAGATCCGGTGTTTTTTCAGATAATAACTGGTTACTTTTATACAATTTGTCTTATAAAAGCATGAGCTATGATAATTCATTTATACGAGGTACAAGTATTTATATGAAATTCGCAAAATGTTAAAAACGTCGCCAATTTTGGCGATTCGGCATAACGTATATATAATTTCTTATCGGTTTCTCTTTGTTTTTCAAGTGAATAAATTATAAGAGAGAAGTAATTGTACTCATATCTTGTCTGTTCTTCACGGTTTTTCTTCTGCAGAAATCCTTTCTCCACGGTAACGTTGCTCAAACGATGGAGTCCATAGACCTTGTCTGGACAAAATGGCGCCTTTACAGAGCGTTTTTCTTTTTCGCTGACTCTTCGTTTTATACACTATCTTTCTACTGCTCTCCTTTCGATAAAATCGTTTCTTTTTCTATATTCTACGAATCAACGTAGCCCCAAAAATGACCTGACCGACCAGCCAATAGGTTACAAATCCTCTGTTTTTGACCGTCTGGACTTTTTATGTGACAATGTGTGTATATGTATGTGTGTGTCTCCTAGCATTTTTGGTTACAACCTCGAAGATTTGAATATCACTAGCAAGCTCACATTTCAAGAACCAGATGATCCCAATAATCCTAAAAAGAAGAGTATACAACCATTGCATTCTCATTGAAGGTGAAACATGGAACCTAACCAAGAGACAGACCTACAAACTGAGAAGTATGCAATGCACGCATGAGAGAATCATGCTCAACCTTACATGAAGTGATCACAAGACAGCACAGTATATCAGGAAGGAAACGGGTGTCCTTAACATCATAGAAACTATTAAAAATCTCAAATGGCAATGGGCAGGCCATGTTGCAAGAGTGGCAGACTACCGATGGACATCACGTCTCACAACATGGATCCCCAGAGATCACATAAGAAACTGAGGCCGACAGAACACAAGATGGAGAGACGAGCTAGACAAGTTCAGGAAATACTGGCTCTGCGACGCCCATGATAGGGAATTATGGCGAATCCTTGGGAAGGTCTATGTCCAACGACGGACGTTGAAAGACTGTTGTTGTTGTTGTTGTTGATGATGATGATGATGATGATGATGATGATGATGATGATGATGGTGGTGGTGGTGATGATGATGATGATGATGATGATGATGATGATGATGATGCACCACCTAAAATGGATTTTTGTTCGTTTGTTTGTTTGTTTGTTTGTTCAAGAAGTGCTTTAGGGGCTTCCTACGATCATTTTAGACCAAAAATGCCCAAATCTTGTGTCGGTATTCCGAAGATAATTCTAGATAAAAGATATATTTTTTTAAAGATAATTTTACGAAAAAAATGTATTTTTAAGATAATTTTAGTTATAAGATCTATTTTCTACGATAATCTTAAATAAAAGAAGAGTTTTTCAAGATAATTCTGGGTCTAAGATCTATTTTTCAAAGATAATTTTAGATATAAGATCTTTTTAAAGATAATTTTCTATGAAAGATCTGTTTTTAAAGATAATTTTAGATATAAAATCTATTTTTCAAAGATAACTTCAAATAAAGGATCTATTGTTCAAAGATATTTTTTGATAAAAGATCTATTTTTTTTTAAGATAATAACATCGTCAAGTAAAACTATACCCGAACTATCAACATAGGTTCCTTCAGTTTTTATGTTTGTTTGAGTGGATGACTGGCTGGCTGGTTGGCTGGATGGCTAGATGGATGGATATGTAAGTGGGTATAAATGTGTGTACGTGTGTGTATAATGCGTACAGGCCACACCACTGGAGCTATAGGGCTGTTAATTTAAAATGCTTACTATTATATCTACATTTTTTTAATCTCCCTTTCAAAAGATTTTCAGTAGGGGGTAAATTGCAATGTAAGTTCATGCTATATAGAGGGACTAACCAGACCTGTCTATGTATGTTTCACACGTATAGGCCTCACAAACCGATCTTTTAAACATTCACTCCTTATTATACCTATAAAAACTTTCCACCATCCTCACCGCAATATGTTTTTAGATGGAGTTTACAATGGAAATTCATTCTAAATTTTCTAAATGTGTCTGACAGTGTAACGCTTTTATTGGTCACCCATTTTTCCGATTATAACCTTGGAGATGACATGATGCCAAAAGAAGTCGGTCATTAAACGGTTTCTATTGAATGACTAACCAGACCATTTTTTGCACACTTTTGCCTTTTTTTTTCTACTTTCTTCTGCAGGAATGTGTTAGGGTCTGGAGGGGAAGAAAGAATGCAAGCGTGAGATTTAGCACCGCATTATTGTCTTCATACATCAAAATGTGGGAATTTTCTTGACGTCCGATGAATTATCATTATTCATGCAAACACCTTTTCGTAGGCGATAAAACCCAATTTAGTCAGACCAGTTCAACTCGCAAATAAAGTTGGTCAAACTCATCTAACAAAGAATTCATTATAAGATTTGCATAGTACCGACCAAAAATGCTATTTATGGTTATGTTGATGTATTAGAATGGTTTTATTCTTAAACATCGCATTCAGACTTGGACTTGTAATTCCCACCTTTTTCTACTCTGTAAAACCCTTTAAAGAGAGGAACTGTGTTAAATATGTCTTCATCGTAACGTGAACAGACAAAAAACAATCAAACAAGACTGTAAAAACTTTCTTGCAAAAGAAACAGACACAGAAAACTCACACAGCTACAGCAGTCAGTCACCCTTTCGCTGCTGGCCACGTTCAGTCATATATGTCTTCCTCTCTTAAATCAGCTTCAAAGAGAGGAAAAGAGTAAAAAGATGGCTTCATCGCTGCGTGAAGAGACAAACAAACAAACCTTTTGTTTACTGTCTTTATAGGTGAAATTACCACTGAATACCAATTGCGTTGCAAATAGTATGTCTAAAACTGTGCTCTGTGTCATTATATTTGCGCAGAAATTTGGAATCTCAATGCAACAAATTGGTAACTAAAATTATTGTATTCATTTCGGATTAAAAGAAAACGAAATTTACAAATCCACAACAGTAGCAGTATAAGTAATTGTAGTTATATCATCAGCAGTCAACAAACAAAAACACGAACGGACACAAAACCAATCAAACCTCCTTGTTTCTTATTAATGCATTCTTCTCTATCTGTTTTTGTCAGACGGGCTGACTCCTCACAAAATATATTGATTGAAAATCCAATTCAATTAAACAAAATTGTGTTTTTTTCTCTAGTGCATATTTTATTATACTGCATACCATTTTTTAATATCTTGAGAACCGGTTGCGCTGCCTTAATATAACCAACCAAGGAATCAGAGAGGACCTTCCTACGAATGTATGAACAGAGTGTTTTTGGCAGAGATACGGCATTGATTGATCATTTGAGAGGAAATTTTCACTAGTGTTCAGTCCTTGTGGTTAATATCCACGATTGAATTAAATACATTGACAGGGAAGGAAATGATGTTGAAAAATAAATAGTTGTGCAGAATAGGATCTTTTTTAAAGCTTCAGGCCAAAAACTTATTGATATACGTACATGTGATTACTTTCCTCGGCTTTGAATATGACACGAAATTTACCGTGTAACAGAATGCCTTTGACACTTTTTACAGCACACACGCGCATGCACACACGCATATATATATATATATATATATATATATATATATATATATATATATATATACATATATATATATATATATATATATATATATATATATATATATATATATATATATATATATATATATATATATCCAATACAAATCAAGAATATAATATAACATAATATGATAATATGATATAATACAGTATCTATTGTGTGATGGGTCTGTTTCATAGAGTGCTCGATACATTCAACATTAAACATATAGTTGATTTAGTGATTTCTTCTGGCGAATGATTCTAATTATTTTAGATTCCTATTGATGACATTTTAAAGGGGATTAGGTCTTTTTTCAAGGTTGTGAGATCTTGCTTTTCTTCTATCTATGTATATTTTCTTCCTTATTTTCACACCACATCTCCCATATCCGTGATTCTTAACTACCGACAGGCGCTGTATCTCCCCAAAATAGAACAGAAAAGCACAAAAGCGTTGACTGATCACTGAACAAAGAAAAATATTAGAAAAAGAGAAGAGAAAAGAAATACAAATAGAATAAGAGGAAGGTTCTACAACCTAGAAAAAAGACACCTCACCCACCCCCAAATGTCCTAAATAGACTCATTTGCCTGAAAAATCCCAAACAGGGCCGAAACAGACGTATTTATGTAACGAATCCTCGCTTCATCGTTGATAGAAAGATAGATGGATAGAGAAAGAGAGAGGTGGATACATATATATGTATATATATATATATATATAGATAGATAGATAGACATATATATATATATATATATATATATATATATATATATAGAGAGAGAGAGAGAGAGAGAGAGAGAGAGAGAAAGAGAGAAAGATATATACATACATAGATAGATACATACATAGATAGATATGTGGAAATAGATATGTGTGATTCGACAAAATGATCATGCTATATTATGTAGAAACTTATTTGAAATGATCTCCCGTCATTACACGGTTAATGTATCACTCACCCTATACAACGTAAATAGAATGGAAAATTGAAGAAAATGAGGCTGCTGCGAGAATTGAACCTATCACTGATTGGATAGCCGCTTCAACGAAGTGGTTCGACTCCTGTAAGAGCCCCCCACTTTTTTTTAATGTTTATCCTATTTACGTTGTCTACGGTGAGTGACACATTAACCGTGTAATGGTAGGAGATTATTTCAAGTATACGCTATCTCTCTCTCTCTCTCTCTCTCTCCCTCTCTCTCTCTCTCTCTCTCTCTATATATATATATATATATATATATACATATATATATATATATATACATATATATATACATATATATATATATATATATATATATATATACATATATATGTAGAGAGAGAGAGATAGATAGATAGATAGATAGAGAGAGAGAGAGAGAGAGAGAGAGAGAGAACGAAAGAGGGGAAATTAGCAATATCAGACGAGGAGCATATTTTAATATTTTCCTGTTTAAGTACAAGGGAACAGTTTCAATGAATATTGATATTTTCCAATTGATAGAGCGCTTCCGACAGCACCGTCAACCATTTTCAAGATCAGAATGTAACAGTACTGTTCAATATCGAATAATGCAGCCGAAACACTCTTTTCTTTTGAAAACTATCTATATAGGTCATTCCATATTGAATCATTTAATGGCCCCACGGGCACCATCTTTGATTTAATCAAATCTCAGAAGGTGACTCCTGTTTAGGGGAAAATTCAACCCCGAAAGTTCCAGCTTGATTGAACAAATAGTACAGAAATTATGACAAAATGAAATTTGCTTAAATATACAGCCGCAGGCAGCAAGCCTAATTTTGCCAAAGTCGGCATTTTATAACTAAGCAATTTGGGAAAAGCACTTCCTGTGGTGGTTTGGCCAAGTTAGATACGAATAAAACTTTTTAAGATTTCCGTGAATGAGAGAGAATGGATCAAACTTTGATCCAGCAAAATTTAAACCATTTTTTTCAACTGGTTACCTTACTTTTCATGCTTTAAAAAAAACAGAAAAAAAATTGGTTTCACTGTAATTGTCTCATGTTTCCATTAGCAGAGAATTATTTCATGCTTTTAAAACCTATGCTTCAATTTTTCACACAATCATCATAATTAGTCTTTTAACGTCCATCATCGGACTCAGATCTTCCCCAGGATTCACCACACTTCTCTACCATGGGCGTTGCAGAGCCAGTATTTTCCGAATTTCTCTATTTCATCTCATTTGACTACTCTTTCATCATCAGTCTATAAACGTCCGTCGTCGGAATTAGACCTTCCCCAGAATTCACTACACTTCCATCGTGGGCATTGCAGAGCCAGTATTTTCTGAATTTGTCTAGTTCATCTCTCAATTTTGTATACTGTCGGCCTCGGTTTCGCATGTGACCTCTGGGGATCTATTTTGTAAATCGTGATATCCATTGGTTGTCTGTCACTCTTGCAACATGGCCTGCCCATTGCCATTTAAGTTTTATAATAGATTCTATGATGTTTCTTTTTTCTTCCTGATATACCTACTGTCTTGTGATCTCTCCGTGTGAGGTTGAGCATGATTCTCTCATGTGCGCTTTGCATGCTTCTCAGTTTGCGGGTCTGTCTTTTGGAATACATCAAATGAATAAAAATCCTGAGTAAGTTAAATTTGAGTGTCCTTAGTTTAGTTGCTACGGCTGACCAAGAATTAGGCAAACCCCCTGGAAGGCCATTTTCCCCATAACCTCCATACCACATAAATGGCTTATTTGGGTGGGAAAATATGCGGAACCTAAGTCTTGCTAGATATCTTCTAAAATAGGAAAGTTATGGAGTGCCTAAATTGACAAAATCATGCTTGCAACCTTTGGCTGTAAATTTAAGCAAATTCCAATTTGACATAATTTCTGAACCGTTGGTTCAATCAAGCCCAAATTCTTAGTGTTGAATCTTCTCTCAAAAAGATGCCTTTTCAATCGAAATCTTCCGATGACCAGACCATAATACACACATGCACACACACACACAGACGCATACATTCATAAACATAGTCATATAAACTGTTCATCGGTGATACCAAAAAAGAAAACAAATCTTCAGTCAGTTCTTATATCTAGTACAAAAGTACCCATGAGTATGTGCTGTGCAAGTCACATTTAATCTGATCATCATCATCATCATCATCAGTCTTTTAACGTCCGTCGTTGGACATAGACCTTCCCTGGAATTTGCCACACTTCTCTATCATAGGCGTCGCGGAGCCAGTACTTTTTGAACTTGTCTTGCTCGTCTCTCCGTCTAATATTCTGCCGGCCTCGGTTGCGCATGTGATCTCAGGGGATCCATGTCGTGAGTCGTGATGTCCATTTATGATGTTAGCCATTCTTACAACATGGCCAGTCCATTGCCATTTGAGATTTTTAATGGATTCTATGATGTCCCTTACTCTTGTCTTTTCTCAGATGTACTGTGCTGTCTCTTGGTTTCTCCATGTGAGGCTCAGCATAATTCTTTCATGTGCACGTTGCATGGTTCTCAATTTGCGGATGTTTCTTTTGATTAGGTTCCACGTTTCAGCTACATAAGTGACTTTTGGGAGGATGCATTGGTTATACACTCTTCTTTTTAGGATTAATGCAATCTTATTTTGGAAGGTTGAGCTTGCTTTGCCAAAAGCTTGTCATCCTAGTATGATTTTTTGCTTGATTTCTCCTTCTTCTTTTGAGGGTCTCATGGAGATTCGTTGTCCTAGGTAGATGTAGTGGTCCACCTTCTCCAGTTCTGTTTCCTCGATTTTGATCTTAGTGTTTTTATCTCCGATGTGGGTGTTGCACATGTGTTATTTTAATATTACATCTCATTACGATTTTATCATAAAGTTTTGAACCTGAGGTGCATGTAATTCACTTTTTGTTTTTCGTTTATTTGTATTTACCTTTGTAATTCAATCTTTATCACGAAGGTCTTCAGCTGTTCAACCATAGCCTTGTTATGGTAGAATCATATATATATATATATATATATATATATATATATATATATTTATATTTATATATATATATATATATATGTATGTGTGTGTGTGTGTATGTGTGTGTGTGTGTGTGTGAGTGTGTGTATGACCAGCGCTCGATGTTGAATGGAATATGATCATCCGACTGTTATCGAACGGTAAGACAGTTCGAAAGGACTTATCCGCTTCTTTATCTATTTTGACTTGAAATTTAACAAATCACATTTATACACGATATAGTCAGTTCAGAAGTCTCTACTGCTCTAAACACTAATTACACTGAACAAAAAAAAACAAAAAATGTATGTCTCATCAGACAATTATTTCCCAATATCTGTAAATGTAATATACTTGATTCTCTTCAGTGTTTTTTTTTTATGTTTTACACATATTTTGATATAATGATACCGTGTGTGAATTTTCTCTTTCATCAGTTGTTTGCCGCGTAACTATTTCAGAGATGTAAAAACAAAACAGTTATATTAGCATGGCTCCCTAGCAGTGTTGATTAATCACCTCCTCATCTTAAGCTATGTTTTAATATATTACTCTATTTCATAATTGTATTATTTGTACCTTGTTATTTTGTATAGGGTATCATCATAATGTATAGTGTATAGATCTTATTTCATATTACACTCAATTCAATTTGATAAAACATAGTGATCACAAACACGATAAGGGATCAATTGGTCAAACTTTGTTTTTCGTGTCACTTTTATTGTGTGTTCACCCTTGTGAAAATTAAATCGGGTGTGTCGGTTTTAATTTTGGACTGCATGCAAACTAACTTATGATATCATTTTTATGGATACTAGTCGCACGGAAAACTTCCTCGAGTTTATTCTTTTATCTACCAAAGGGCCTGACACTTTTTTGAAGATCATAAACTGCTGAGTTGATGTTTCACGTCGTAAAACACCTTGCTTCCATCAATATCATAATTTCTCCAGAAACATCGAATAAAATGAATTAGCCTTGAATAAATATAATTGAGACGGAACCAAACAACATTCTAGTCGTTTGTAACACGTAATTAGACAATTCCATTTATGTACTTTGGATATTTGTTAATTGGCGAAACATTCACGATCTCCTCCTCTTGCCCAACTACCTATCAGTTTGACCAACACCAGATGTTTTCCCCTTTCCCTGGTTCTAGTCATTTCGATTATTTTTCGCACTGACAAGGACTAAACCTGTCTCTTTCGGATACCTAATCGTCTATTTGATTTGATATACGCGACGCATTTGTTCGATTTATCTATTCATAGGAGGCTACTTTAATTTGGGTTGCTTCATCAATACGAAAAAACCCTGTATTGCACCAAATAGACATAGCTTCCATTGTTTGTCAGCCCTCGATACGCACAAACATCCACACGTATGTTTTAAGAAGTTTCTAAGTTTTAATTTTTATTTTACACAGCATATATATATATATATGTATATATATATAAGGGCAACACTACGTTGAAGTGGCCATCATATATATATATATATATATATATAAGAGCAACACCACGTTGAGGCAGTTATCATATATATATATATATATATATATATATAAGAGCAATACTAGGTTGAAGTGGCTATCATATATATATATATATATAAGAGCAACACCACGTTGAGGCAGTTATCATATATATATATATATATATATATATATATATATATATATATAAGAGCAATACTAGGTTGAAGTGGCTATCATATATATGTGTTTGTGTGTGTGTGTGTGTGTGTGTGTGCGTGTGTGTGAATTTTGTCAAAAAAAATAAATCGATATAATTGGTCGGTCTAAAAATTCCCGGCAGTAATTTGAAAAAAAAAAATGGTTGAAAATCCAACATAATCAAAAATTGTTTTGTTTCTTACAAGTGTTTAATCTCCTCGTATCAAATTTGTCTTCGTATATTTTTTTTCTCTTTTCCGTGGTTCGTTTCAGTTCTCCGTTCCACATTTTATTTGATCGTATTTTGTTGGGCGCCATTGGCTTACGTTGATTTTAACGAGCATCGAGATTTCTTTGGGGATTTATGGTTGAACTAGTAAATTGGATGAAACGGAATACGTATTAATAGGAAGGAAGGAAGTAAGGAAGGAAGGAAAGAAGGAAGGAAGGAAAGAAGGAAGGAAGGAAGGAAGGGAAGGAAACGTGGGGAACTGAAGTGGATGGAACGAGGTACGTTCTAATAGGGAAGGAAAAAGAAAGAAAGAAAGAATGGGAAAGATTAGAAGCAGAAAGAAAGAAAGAAAGAATTAAAGAAAGAATGAAAGAAAGAATGAAAGAAAGAAAGAAAGGAAGATAAAAGAAAGAAAGGGAGGAAGAAAGAAAGGAAGAAAAAAGAAAGAAAGGGGGAAAGGACAAAAGGGAAAAAAAGGGAGAAAGGACAAAACGAAAAGAAAGAAAGTAACAAAGAAACAAAGAAATAAAGAAAGAAAGAAAGAAAGGGAGAGAACAGAAAAGAGAAAGGGGAGGAGAGAAAGGAACAAAAGGAGAAAAAGGACAGAAGGTAGAGAGAAAGAGAAAGGAAGGGATATTGAATAGAGCAGAATATTTGACGATGAGGGAGAGGAAGGAAGGTCAGAAAGAAAAGTGGAAGGAAGTATAAGTAGTAAGAAGCGGAAAGGTAAAGAAGAAGTAAAAGAAATACAATAACTATAATTAGAAAAATAAGAAAAAGAAGAAGAAGAAGAAGAAAAAGAAGAAGAAAATGAAGAAGAAAAAAAGAAGAGGAACCTGAAAAAGAACCTAACGGGAAGGGAAAAAGAACAAGAATAAGAAGATCAAGAAGAATAACAACAACAAAGAATGGAGAACAACAACAAAGGTGAATTAAGGCCAAAAAGAAGAAAAACAACAACTACAATAACAATGAGAAAAAGATCATGAACAATATCAAGGGGAAAAGAAAAAAGAATAAGAACAACAACGACAGCAACAAGAAAAAAAGATAACTATAAGAACGAAAAGGAGAAGAAGAACAACAACAACAAAGAGAAAATGTTTTTAAAAAATCACAAGAAAATAAAAAAGAATGGATGATAAGAGCAAATATATAAGAAAAAAAGACTAGGGGCTACAAAGAAGAAGAAATACAACAACAACAACCCTCATACAATATCAAAACGAACAAACATGTAAAAACGCCAACGAAAACGTGACGGAAACAATTATTTATTGTAAACTCATTTATTTCCGATTGAAAAAGTGAAGAATCTAATCGATGCCAGTAGAGCATCTTTTATTATTTCGTGAACGTCTGACATCAGCTCACTCGAAACATCACTTCATAGTCATCGTATAATCGATAGATCGCCAGAGGTGGACCATAAAATAACAATGGCCGAACGTATACGTAAAGTGGACAAACGTGTCCGAAAATGAAAAGTAGCAATGGAATTTTTGGACTGGGCCGATGGGTGGGGGCAGGGGTGTTTGGGAAGAAGTCCAAGAAAAAATGAAAAAAGATTTGAATGAGTTAATTGAGATAGTAGATGAGGTCGAAAGATATTCTGTTTTGAGGGTTAAGAGAAGGTTAAGATTGGAGGGGTCAGGGGACAACTTTATCTTGTGATCTGTTGATTGAATGTTGAATAGTCTCTGATCAACCAATCGATTTTTCATCCTGTCTAAAGAAGGGTCGGTTTGGTCAGGCTACTTTGCCCAAGACCCACCCTTGAAAACATGGTGGCCCTTACGACAGGGACCAAAAATCCTGTACTTTGGACAATGGATACTGGCTCACTAAAAAACATTAGCTAACTGTCATCGGATAATTGATAGATTGCCATCGGTGGACAATGAAACAATAATAGCCAAACGGATACATGAAGAGTACAACTACGCCCAGAAGTAAATTGTTGCAGAGGAAGTTCGGAAGCAGACAAAAACGTGATAAGATTCCGAAGGAGATGAAAGGTGGGGTAGTGGAGAGGGATTTTGTTTTTGAGAGTGATGGGGGTTTAGGGTTTGGGATTAGGGTACATTTTAATCAAATGATCGGTTGATTAAATGTTCGATTTTCTAATCAATCAATCGATTTTCATTCAGTCCGGTTGTTTCAATGCATATATTTCAAGATAAGAGTCGGATATAGTTACAATATATATATATATATATATATATATATATATATATATATATATGCTTGGACGACTTTATTAGAAATACCAATGAAAGAAAACGGGGCTGCTACAAGAAACTAGATGAGAATTGGTGGTGGAAACAGTTATTTGGGCCTTTACATTACTGGAGACTGTTTAGCTCAATGGTAAGCGCAATGCTACGTTGTAGTGGTTACCCTATCGGTTGCAGGTTTGTTTCCTACAGCGACACCATTTTCTTTAATTGTTTATTCTGTTTACGTTGTCCAGACCAAGTGATATATTAACCGTATAATTACGAATGATCATTTCAAATAAGAGTCTCAGTATAATAAAATGCAATTTATGATCATATATATATATATATATATATATATACTTCTTAGTGCATGCACAATATGAAATTGAAGTTGCAAATTCACCCTGAGTAGCAATAAGTTGGTGCCTTTTGTTGGAATCTTATAAAAGAATGTCCTCTTTGACCCCGGTTCTAACTTGACGTCCACGATTCCTCAGTACTCAGAGGCTGTCTTAGCGCATCTTGTGTTGATGCTGTCAAGAGAATTTCAAAGTGGTCAGAGCCACTTTAAACGTCACAACAATTCACAAAGGTTAGGCCCTTGTCCTGTCGCACAGTTCAGTCGGCAGTTCGTCTTTAACCCAGTATTATTACCGGTAATGAGGTGCAGATGGCCTAGTAGTTAACATTTTTTCTCCAATTTGTCAAGTTGGTGCACGCGAAAATCTCATATTGTATCATTGTTTTCCAATGACAAATGTATGTGCACCAAACATCGGGTAAAACAGTTTGTTTTCGATTCGTACTAAAGTCCTTCGGAGAAAATGTATTCATTTCTTCCCCGTCAGCTGTTGATAAATAGCTGTAGCAACCCAGCTCTCCAGCCATGGTTGGCTATCAGTGTACGAGACGGAGAACTCCGATTCCAAACTAGATAGTTTAGCCCTCTGAAGACATGTATATGTTCAGCTGATGCCAAGCGTAATGCCATGAACTACACCAGCAAAGCCGGAAGAGGGTTCTGTTGGCTAAGCATTCTGGGAAACCCTTACGACTGACCATGACCGAGGATCACGCCCTGGAGAGGTTATTTTATTGTCTAACGAGACGGGTAGTCTTCAGTGACCGCAAATCTATCTCTCTGCAAAACTAATGGAGATTATCGTAGAATATGTAGTTCAACGACCATTCTGAAATAATATCCACAGTTTGAGGATGTGTCACTAGAAAAAAATTATAGAAAAACATATGGCATTTATATGATGGCGTTAAATCTTCTGACACTCATATTTTTGTTATCATAACTCCATAAATATATACGTTTATTGACATATTCATTTGTACATCTAAAAGTATATAAACATACAAAATCTAACGTATAGATAGAAACGTACAAGTATTTCTGAAGAAAAGTGTAGTAAATGTAAAAGATAAGCAAAAGGGTGGGAAAATCCACACTTTGGATTATTTGATATTGAGAGACCTACTATATAGAAACCTATTGGAGATGATGCCCCGTCTTACACGCTTAATGTATCACTCACCTTTGACAACATGAAGAAAATGAGGCTACCGCATAAATCGAACCTGCAACCGTTAAGGTAGTCACTTGAACGTAGCGATGCTCTTGCTATTGAGCTAAACTGCCCACCGGTAATGCGAAGGCCAAATAATTACTACTTTAAACCCAAATTTCATCTCGATTATTCTCGGTCTTTCCTGTCTCTATCAACGTGACGGTTATGTACTGAGAAACAGGCATATTCCAACAGAATGAATTATAAATTGCGTTATGATGTACAGAAACTCATTTGAGAGATGGTGTCTAAATTGAGTCATATACTAACTGTCTAACGACGGGGGATTATTTCAAATAAGTTTCCAGTAATTTATAATCATTCTGTCAGATCATATATATTCATTCCTCAATACATGTTATACACACACACACGCATATATATATATATATATATATATATATATATATATATATGTATATACATATGTGTGTGTGTGTGTAAATATATATGTATGTATACGTACACAGATGTTAAAGTATGTGTGAAAATATACACACGTTTATTCATTGTTACAAATACATAACTATATAAAGGATATAAATAAAACACTTATTCACATAATTTTAGTGTAATTTTTCATTCATATGCATAATGTTTGTCAGTGTATACATATGCACATTCAAATATATATATATATATATACATATATATATATATATATATATATATATATCAGACAGTACTAATCAGGGATGCAATATAATATAACATAGCATAATACAATGTCCGATGTATGATGGGTTTATTTTATAGAGTGCTCGATACATTCATCATCAAAGAATCCTAAACGAGGCAGAAGCATAAACGTGTTTGTTTAGAGAATCCTCACTCCATTATATATATGTGTGTGTGTTTGTATGTTTGCGTGTGTGTGTGTGTGTGTGTTACGCCGAATTGGTGCGAAATCCTACTCGTGAAATCTTCTTATTTTTATGCTATTCAAAAAGAAAGATCTCACTTTGATAACATAAAAATTTTGATATTTAAAGTGCTTTGTATCCTTGTTCTGATTATATAAACATTTGATCAAATTACGTTGAAGTGGCTACCTTATTGTTTATTCTGTTTACGTTGTCTAAAGTGAATGATATATCAACCGTATAACGACGGGAGATCATTCCAAATAAGTTTCTCTTTAATATAACGCAATATATAATTCATTCTGTTGGACCAAGTTTGTCCATATATATATATATATATATATATATATATATATAGAGAGAGAGAGAGAGAGAGATATGATTAATAACTGTTACATTCACAGAAGTGGACGGTCAGTAGGGCAGAATCAAGCAATATATTTACATACGAGTAATTCCCCATCTACCAGAGTGCTCCATTCCAGAGAGCATTGCATAGTAGCTTATAGTAGACGAGTACCCTACCTAAAAGTGCTGAATCCTAAAGAAGAGAGCATCAATTTATAATTGTGTCATCCACAAACGACCGTTTCGTTGTATTACACCCCTCAAGTGTGGCTATAGACTATCTTGTATTCTTTCCAGTACCGCTAGGTAGGGTCAAAACCTCCGCTTGTAGACCCAGAGGCAGAACTGAACGTTCAGTATGACAGAATCAAGCGATTTATTTACTTACACATAATTGTGTGTGTATGTGTGTGTGATTTTCCTTCGAGAACAAACATTTTCTGAGGGGTTCCTACGAGATCAAGAACTACTGGGCTATTATCAGCTGGACATCCTTCCAGGAAGAAGTTTCCAGGTAAAGTGCAACGTACGCACAGCCAATTCTATCATTTAAACCAAGAGATCGTCTTCTGTGGTCCACCAATGTGGCATGAATAGATGCATGGCCCCTTTTTAGGAGTTTCCTTCCCTAGGCAATTGCTTGAGGTAACTTGTAGGGTCTGCTGACTATCGTCAGAGTGTTCCAATAGTATGAGTGACACGTGGTAATTTCGTCGTTCAGAGCGTAGTACCTGTTCGCAGAGTTTTTCACCGGTGCAATAATGTGACCGATGATAGCACGGTATTACCTAGCGCAAGAGACCATGGATTTGTCCCGTGACCTCAAAAAATAACTCGGCCCGGTCTCAGGGGAGCAGTACGCCCGAGGACAGCACCATTTCATTGCATTAAAAAAGATGGCTTGGGCTTGCCCTGACGTCTTTGCAATACTAGTTGTTGGGACTAGAGTAATCTTTACAGATCTCTCGTAACTGGAACCCTAATTTTAAAATTACCTTATGGCACATCTTGCTCTAATGGGAAAGCGAGTAAATATGATTATACAACAGAACGTGGTCAGTCTGTATTCCTTGGTCTTTTTCAAAATAATTCGTTTTACAACTTATGCCTTATCGACCGATTCATATATCAATTTTTTTTTCAAGTCCGTTGACGTCAACGTCTGGACATGTTCGTCTACCAAGAAGAGAAGAATAAAATCTTTGTTTACGAGCCAAGATTTCAAAGAGTTCCCTCTAGTCAAAACAAAAAACAAGTCCACATCAGTTTTAAAGAAATCTTTTGTGCGAAATTTGGCTGCAGTGGTAAAGTTATAAACATTCTGTGAACCATCTTCTTCGTGTCTCCATGTTTTTTTTTCTTTGGTGAATAAAATTCTTCCTGTAACTGTTACAAATAAACAATACTACATACATACACACGCGTGCACAGGCGCATATATACATATATATATATATATATATATATATATATATATATATATATATATATATATATATATATATGCTTGGGTGTAAGAATGGCTGAAAGAATGAATGATTTGGCTTTGCCAACAAAGATATTGGAAAGGTTTTACCCAGCAGTAGGACCATAGACAGCGGGGCCTGTCTGCAGAATAACTCTGCAGCCTGAGCAATAAAGAGTGACATGCCCATAACCAGCTTCATGCTTTCAACAAAAGGTTTGTATACAATGGTTTACCTTGATTGCAAAAATAAGGACAGGGTCTGTAAGTCTTCCGTTTGACAAGAGGATCCTTCTCAATGGAGATGCCTGAGCTAGCTATAGAGATCAAGCAGTCCGAGCAGATTTATGCTTGTAGCTTCTTTCTCTCTATCACTATCTCTCTCTCTCTCTCTCTCTCTCTCTCTATATATATATATATATATATATATATATATATATATATATATATATATATATATATATATATATATAAGCCTGATATAGCCGAAAATACCTAATTTGGCAACCCTGGCATGATTCTTTGTATTAAAGATCAAGCTGCATTCATAATTGCAGGCCACCAAATCTTTTTTATCAACATAACTCTTGTCATAAAGAGCTTACGTTATGACTGGGTTCTATTATCATACTTAAGAGTGGAATTTGGCAATCCTTTGAAAAACACTGTTTTTGAATGGCCATTTTGAATAGATCATTTTGAATAACAAGTGGGTAGATTTGCTCAGAATATTTTCATTATTGGTATTCTTCTCTCAAATAACATTATACGCTCTTAAACGCATACAAAGGCTCCAAAAAGTATGAATATTCAACATATTGATAAGATAACGTTCACAAATAATGTCATTTTTGATTTGAAGATCTAAATTAAAAATAATATTTTTTCTCGATGTAAAGATATTCATCTATCCATTATATATATATATGTATATATATATATAACCTTCTGCAAAATGATGAAAAGAAAACCCTGTTCAAAATACCATTTTTCAAATCATGTTGTTTTTAATCACCCATCGTATCAGTTATCTCCCCTTTCTTAAATCGAATCACTTTTGTCCAATTCAAAATTGTTGTGCATAAATTATGTTTTTTTTCCCCCCAAAGAATACCGTATAACCATAATTATCATCAATTACATTATTTTAGATAACTAACTTGTTGTGCACACATTCTTTCCTTTTGTATACTTGTTGCAAAACATGTGTGGACACGCTGACGCCCATGGCGTAGAGGGAACTGAATCGACGAGTATCTGGCTTACTTTCAGTAGTCAGCCAAACCATATCAGAACACTCCAGAAGGACACTGGCAAAGTGTCACATTCTAGGAGTACTTGGCAAAAACAAAGCTTACTTTCAATTGCCTGCAAGACGAGCACGCTACAATGTTCAACTTCAATAAACATCTAAGCAAAGCTTTTAAGATTATTTGAAACGTGTGGGTAGGATTCGTTTTATATTTATCGGTGTATAGCCATGTATCTTCAGAGGCTTTCTGGGACGGCGGGGAGTGGTGCTTTCTTGGCGGTCCCGTTAAAGATTTGGCTATGATTTGGATGTTGGACACAAGAATAAAGATCTTTCATTGCCAAAGTGATTTGTTTTGATTCCAAAGATCGATTTTCAACGACCTGATAGAACTTTTTCTTTCTTACTGTTCTTCTCTGTCTATTTTTCTTCCTCTTTCTCTTTCCTTTCTTTTTCTTTCTCTCTTTCTCTCTTTTTTGTCTTCTTTCTTTCTTACTTGTTTCCTTTGTGCTTCGCCCATTGCCATTGGAATTGGAAGAGGTATATGTATGCATACGTATCTGTCTGTCTGTCTGCACAATGTATCCGAAAGTTCTCAATGAGTTCCAATAAAATTCTGTGAAAGGGTGGTCAACAGGCCACGGAATAGTTGCTAAGAATTTGAATTCAGCTTTTTTTTTAATCAACTCGAATACATGGAAAAATTTGAGTTAATACAGTTACTCTCCCTTCATGGTGCCTATATATGAACTGATTTTCATTCAATATTTAGTTGGCGTATGGTTTTAGCAGAGATTTGTACTCTCTGGGTGGTCTCTGTTTTATTTATCCATCATGTATGTATGTATGTATGTATGTATAAATACATGTATGTATGTATGTGTGCATATACGTATATGCGTATGTATATATGTATGTGTGTATGTATGTATGCGTGTATGTGTGCATTTATGTATGTATGTATGTGTGTATGTATGCATGTGTGTATGTAGGTGTGCATGTATGTATGTGTACTTGTATGTATATGTGTGCATGTATATGGGTTTGTATGTATGTGCATATGCATGTGTGTATGTGTGCATGTATGTGTGTATGTATATATGTATGTGTGTATGTACTTGAGTGTGCATGTATTTTTAGCCCCTGTTTTATCTTGATAGACAATGAAACCTCTCTTTCAGGGTACATGCCTGAGTAAAGCGTACGGTAATCCTAGAAAGCCCAATCGTCAGAATCCCACTATTTACCTTACTGTTGTATTCCAGATGAAAGCACAGTTCGACACGCCAGGCATTAGCTTGGTCGCAGGGGCTGGAAGAAGGACGTCTAATTGGGCGTCAAACCGTTTTCGTTCGAAATAGAGAGCCAAATATCCCCCTATGTTACCCATAGATGGAGACAGATTCATGTCTCTCCCAAGGGTATTTTCCAGAAACAAATATAAACATAGTTTGAACTGGGGTCAACGATTCAATTGTCCAGGAAATGAACAGAAATTGGGTTTGAACTCGGGTCACCGATTCGATTGTCAGCAAAGGGACCACAAACAGGGTTTGAACTTGGGTCGCTGATTCAATTGTCTGCAAAACGAAGAGAGACATAGTTTGAGCTCAGTTCACCGATCAGATTGTCCGCACCGTTACCAACTACGCCAATGGCACCTCCACGAAGGATGAATAACCGGTGAAAATAGGTTAAACTGAATCCAATAACCGATTTAAAGTGCTTCACAAACTGGAGAATCACGAATCGATTTATAAAATCTTTCCGAAGCTGAACAGCACCGAATCAATAAAAACCTGACACCTAGAGATCGATAATGATTGATAGACTCTGAAAATGGGACAAGAAAATTAAATGAGACTCAACACTAGCACACCAGTCTTCTTCATCTAAATCTCCAGATCAGTGGCGGCGAACCTATGACAAGTGTGCATGTGTTTAGGTGACACGCTGTTGACGTTGAAAAAATATTTTCAAAAACTTGCTGAATTTGACACATCTTTTTAAAAGTTTAATATATAAGTCTAACTATGTAGTCACGCCCTTTACATATCATAGCTCGCATAATCAGTATGCATGTCATAACCTGTATTTACTTTTCTCCTCAGGAGGAGAGATTTGAACAAGGTCTGTTTGAGGTTAACTCTACATGCGTGCGTACGGATAGTTCTCCACCGCCAGTGTCACGAAATGCATTGGGGAAGTTACAGCCCCAAGGCTTATTGATCTCCCTAGACTGAGCAAGTCAATTTCATTTGTACCGTAATTGACTTATATAACTATAACACGAAAACTAACCAATATTCAAGTAAAATACAATTCTAAATGGTCAATATTTTTCTTTTATTTAAAAATGAAATTTTTCAAAAATGAATTTACTGATAAGATTTTTTTTAAAGTGAGAAAACAGTAATCAAAGAAAATCTAAAATAAGGAAAAAACGCCGTTTTGGAATCACCAGACAAATTTAATGAAGCAAAATCCAACTCGAAACTCTAACCCCAACCTTAACCCTAAATCGAAAAATATTTTGAATTTGATGTGCAAAAGGTAACAATCATCCCCAGTCTGCCCTACTGTTTACTGACGACTGGGATCGAAGAAATCGATGTCGGCTTATTTCCCGGAGCATGGATCCATCTTTACTGATAGCCTGGTCTCAATGTTTTCGACTGAAGACCAGCCCTTACTCGTCAGGATGAATAAGCTGTACAAAATAAGTTAGAAATCGGATAACCGATTAAAGTGCTTCACAAACTGGGGGATTGCAAATCGATTTAAAAAAAAATCTTTCCGGTACTGAGCGGCAACCAATCAATACGGACCTGACACCCCAAAATCGATACTGAATGATTTACACAGATTATAGGACAAGAGAAATTAGATGAGATTCAGCACTGAAACATGATAGCGACAGTCTTCATCTTCTAAAGATCTAGATTTAAGAGCTTGCTATGCAATGTGCGTTAAATTGAAACCAGAAAAAGTAGATTTCTTCATCATTTACAGGAAGTCTGAAACGAGCAACCGCCGGGTATATTAAACGAGTTCACTATCTGGGTTTGAAACATTGTACCGAAAGAAGAAAAAACTTATACCGGTACCACTTGTTTTTCGAAGTTCGCTTTACACCACTTTTTCGCTTTTACGAAAAAAGGCCTAAAGCGAAGATATTCTATTTCTATTATTTCTATTTCTATTATTATTCAGACTCTCCTAAACTTGGTTGTTTTTCATACAACGTTTCGGCTGTTGTACTCTACGGCCTTCATCAGGTATCATCTGGTAGATGTGGGGAACCGAACCCTTTATTTAACCAACTGGGGTATATTGACTGCACTCCACTTCTTAGCATTAGTATTATTATTATTGTTTC